>MSED01000015.1:3000000-3402442 GCA_002099365.1 Phialophora verrucosa | reverse complement strand
TAGAATACTTCGACATGGGTCGTTGCACCCCTTGCCAGAGTTCTGACTCCATCTGCTTCATGTTGGATGGCTATTCCCGGTGCAACACCTGCACCAAGAAAAACCTGCAGTACTGCGACGGCACCTTTTCCGACGCGGAGTTTGACGCCCTGACTGCCCAGCGTAATCGTGTGAACGAAGCCGCTCGGCAGAAAGGTGAGGAGACGAAGGCCCTGCTGGCCGAAGTTGCCCGTCTCAGTGCGGCCGCGGCCCGTGCCCAGGCCGAGCAGGAGCGGCTGCAAAGGGAAGCCGAAAGTTTGTTGGATAAACAAAAGGAAATGGTCATAAAAGAGGCCCGAGCCCTGGATGAGCTGGACCACGTCGGTCCTCCCCCCATCACTTCTTCGACTGTTTTCGTGGGTTTGGATGACGCTCAGTTGGAGCAAATGTTTGAGTTGGAGCCTGGGTCAATGGCGGGTTTTGAGGGCCCCATCCCTATTGACCGGCCCTCGGCCTGATCCCTTGCCGCTGGTGGTATTGCCGGATCATAGCCTTTGGTAGGTTCTCCGCAGGCTCCCACGTGTTTTCAGAGTCATCGTACCCTAACCACTTGATTAGGTATCGTTTTGGTGTCTCGTTAGAGTGGTCAAGGATGCGTTCCACATCATACAGCGGTTCTTGCGTTTCTGCATGGATCAGCACCGGTCCTGGCTTGGCGTTTGGCGGTGCTTTCTCCAGTAGTGATTTGTGGAAGACTGGGTGAATGTTCATGCCCGCGGGCAATTCCATTTCAAACGTAACCGGTCCCAACTTCTTCTTGATTCTGTATGGTCCAATTTTCGTGTAATCGAGTTTGTTTGATGGCCTTGTTGTTTTAATATTTTTCCGTAAAATGTAGACTTTCTCCCCCTCCTGAAAATCTGGTCCCTCAGATCTTTTCCTGTTTGCTTGTCTTACTGTTTTTTGTTGGATTTTTTGTAATTCTCCCTTGAGCATCTTGTGCAGTGATTGTAGTTTTTCAACCGAGATTTTTGCTTTTTGTGCGATTGGTTTCATGCCCCTTGGGTCCTTGTCAATGTTTGGGTGCCTCCCGTAATTCGCGTAAAATGGTGATATTCCTGTTGTTGACGTCGAGTTGTTGTAAGCAAACTGTGCGATGGGTAGCAGCTCAACCCAGTTGTTTTGTTGATAATTCGTGTAACATCGTAGATATTGTTCCAGCGTTTGGTTTGTTCTTTCTGTTTGTCCGTCTGTTTGAGGGTGATATGCTGTTGAAAGTTTCTGATGTGTCCCTGTAAGGTCCATGAGCGATTGCCAGAATTGCGATGTGAAGAGCTTGTCTCTGTCTGATTTGATCACATCCGGTGTGCCATGCTGCGCAATCACTGTTTTTGTCAAGGCATACGCCATGTCTTCCGCCGTGCTAGACTCCTTCCATGGCTGAAAGTAGGCATACTTGGTCAACTCGTCTCCTATGACCAATATTGAGTCGTATTCCGTGCCCGTCAAGGGTTCTTTTGACTTCGGTAGTTTGGTGATGAAGTCCAGCGCCACTGTCGACCATGCTTCGTCAGGCAACCCCGTCGTTTGGAGTAGTCCGTATGGTTTGTGCCTGGCGTGTTTGGCTTTGTGGCATATGTCGCAGTTCTTGACATATTCTTCAACCTCTTTTCTGAGTCGGCCATGTGTAGTCCCTCGTGACTAGCTCGATTGTCTTATTGATTCCCTGGTGGCCTGCTGCTTTGTCGTCGTGCCGGCGGCTATTACGTCCTGTCGTTGTTGCGGCGATAGCTCCGGTTGTTCAGTCATCATGGTGATGGCTTGTGTCTTTCCTCGGTAGACCAGAGCATTCCCTTGTTGCTTTAACAGCGTGTCCGGTTCGGGTCTGGTTGTTCCCACATAGTCCGCTCGCCGGCTGAGGGCATCCGCCCTTCCGTTCTCTGTTCCTCGGATATGGTTAATCCGGAAGTCATATGAGGCTAACGTTTCAGCCCATCTGACTTGTCTTCTGTTGAGTTCCTTCGTAGTGGTCCAGTATAACAGGTTCTTGTGATCCGTGAAGACCTGTACTGGATACTTGGCACCTTCGAGATATACTCGCCATTGCCTAAGTGCTTCCACTATGGCCAAGAGTTCCTTGTCGTGAATGTCGTAGTTCGACTCTGGCCCTGTCATTTTTCTGGAGTAATAGGCCACTGGTCTGGCCTTGCCATCCTCCCCTCTTTGGGTGAGGCATGCTCCGATCGCCTCATCGGACGCATCCGTTTCCAGTAGGCTTCCTTTTCTGGATCGAAGATTGTGAGAATAGGGCGCTGGTTAAGCGGCCCTTCAGCTCCTTGAAGGCTTTCTCTGCGTTTGATCCGAATTGGAAGTCGGTTTTCTTCTTAGTCAAGTTGGTTAGTGGTGCAGCAATCCGGGAAAACCCTTCAATGAACCGGCGGTAGTAATTCGCCAGTCCAAGGAATGCTTGCACTTCCTTGACGTTCTTTGGCTGTGGCCATTCCTCGATGGCTTGGACTTTCGCTGGATCTGGTTTCAGCTGTCCTTCGGAGACGAGGTAGCCCAGGAATGCTATCTCCCTCTTGTGAAACTCGCATTTACTGAGTTTCAGCGGTAAATCTTTCTCTTGTAACTTCCTCATCACCTTTTTGACGTGTTCCACGTGCTCTTCATAGGTTTCGGAATAGATCAAGACATCATCCAGGTAGGCCAGGACGAAGTCTCCGAGATACTCCTCGAGCGTGTCGTTAATGAGAGCTTGAAATGTTGCAGGGGCGTTGGTCAGTCCAAAAGGCATGACCAGGTATTCGTAAACTCCCCAACTGGTTCTGAACGCCGTCTTCCATTCTTCTCCAGTTTTCATGCGTACTCGGTAGTAGGCGTCCCGTACGTCGAGTGCTGTAAGCCACTTGGCCCTTCCCAGCTGATTCTGGAGCTCTTGAATCAGTGGTATCGGGTAGACGTTCTTCTTGGTGATTGCGTTTAGTGGTCTGAAGTCGATACACGGCCTTGGTGTTCCATCCTTTTTTGGCGCAAAGAGTATCCCGTGGGATATCCTTGGTTTGTTGAGTTTTCGGATGAAACCCTTGGTTTCCAGATCCCGTATATACTTCTTTAGGAAGTCGGACTCTTCTCTGGATAGCTCCCTCAACCATCCCTTGTAAGAAGGATTCTCTTTCCCTTCTTGGAACTCGATCGAGTGATCCCAAGGTTTGTGCTCAGGCAGCGCGGCGAGTCCTTCCCGCTCCTGGAACAAGTCCTTGAATTCTTTGTATTCCGGAGGCAGCTCGTGTGTGTCTAGTCCAGCTAGGACACGTCCCTTCGGTCGCACCCAAATCGCTCTGATGGGGGCCTTTGGAGATGATCGGTCTCCCATTTCCTTTCCATGACTGCAATCTGGAAACTCGATAGTTCTCCTTTTCCAATGTATTCGTGGGTTGTGGTCGAACAACCATGCCATACCGAGTACCATGTCATACTTCGGTAGCGTCGTTATATCGAGGGATATTCTTTCATTGTGTTGTCCAACCGTCATAGGTACGTCCTGTACCTGGTCCGTAATCATGCCGGTAGTTCGTCCGTCTGCCATTGATAGGGCGTATGGCAGTTCTTTCTTCGTGATGTACCTGTTTAGCTCCTTGCTCATCTCCCTGCTGATGTAGTTCTGGTTAGCTCCGCAGTCCACCAGGGCCCTAGCTCTGATTCCTGCGAGCATAACCTCAAAGGTGACATGCTCCGTGCGTTGTTCCGATAGGATCATGCATAGAGAATGAGGCCTCCCTTCGAGACAGTCCGGCCTCCCTAGTCTGTCTCTGAGCCGTTTTTTGGCATTCCCCAGTGCACGTGCCTCCATGTGTCCCAACGGCAGTCCGTGTCAAAGCATTCGTCGAGAAATCCGAACGCTTCGGGGTGGATTTTGGTATACGGCCGTTCTGGGTCCACGTGGAACAAGTGTTTGTGTCCTGGCTCCCAGCAGTGGCAACTCGCTGGGTGTTGGCACTGGAAGTATTCCGCAATGAACTCATGGTGTACGCGGTGGTCCACGACCTCTTCCACCATTGATGGGGTGCTCATGTTGCCTGTCATCATTGAGCAATTCTGTTTCCTGTGGTGAACGTGTGGGTATTGGTGCATGCTGCATTTCCGGTTCTTGCATTCATGCCCTTCCTCAATCATCCATTCGAACGCTTCAGGGTGTATTCTTTCGTCGTCCACATCGGGGTCCACATTGTAGTAATGTCGGTGGTCGGCGGAATCATCATGTGGGCAGTCTTCATCGTCGCATGGAAATGCCTTGGCGATGTAGGTCCTTCGTGCCCTGTTGTCAGTGAGGATTCCTACCTTGTGGGTTTCCCCGATTATGTGCCCTTCGCCATATGTGCGCGCTTCGTACGCATCCCAGATCCGCTTTTGCTTTTCCTTGGCATATTGAATTGCTATTGTCGTGGGTCCGATGTGCTGGTGTACGTGTATTGTCCCATAATCTTCGCATTCGTTGTCAAAACAGTAGCGCAATGTGATCTGTTTGAGGTGTTCCTGGACTGGCGCTTCTTCATCAAAGGCGATATGCGTGTGTTGTCCTTCCGCACATTCTTCTTGGCACAATTCCCCTGTTGTCCAGGCGTTCGTGACGATCTTGACCCGCTCCATCGTCTGTTCGATGGTCACGAATCGTCGTTCCTTTTGGTCGTCGTCCGGGCCCAGCGGTAATTCGTCCACGGTTCCACTGCTCGAGTCCTTTACTTCGCTCATCATTCCCAGGGTTTGGGTTGGCATCCCAGCTATCCCTTCCACGACCTCCCGCGGGAGCTCGATGGCGTGGATTCTTCCCGCAATGTGTGTGTGTAGCTGGGATTCGCTGCAGTTAGTTCTCGTGCAGAACTTGATGGAAATGGCCGCTGGTGACTGGAACTCCGCCTTCGGGTCAAAGACGTGGTGCTGGTGCGTGGTTTGTTCCCCTTGAAGGCACTCCGGCTCCCGGCACTCGTCTTTTTTCCAGTATGGCGTTATAATCACCACTTTTTCTCTCGTAGTCTCGATAGCGATGAACCGGACTGGTTCCTCCTCGCTATTCATCATCCAGAAACTGTCGTCGTTTCTTTTTTCTTCGGCATCTCGCAAGTCTCCTTCTTGGGCAAGAGTTTCCTGGATCTCTTTGGTCTTCCTGTTGCGTCGGTTCTTCCGTTTCTTGGGTGGCTGGGGAAACCAGCCGGACCCTATCTTTTCGGAATAATGCGTGAGGCAACCGTTGTCGTAACAGGCGGTCCAAGAGAGAGCTGCGTGTTGATTGGACATGGTTTCTTCGCATGTTTTCATGAGAGCTGTCGTAGCCTCTCCTGGAGTGACTTCCCTTGAGCGGTCCTCCTGGGGTTCACCAAGTTCCTTGTGAACTTCCTGACGTAGGTGCCCCGACTGTGCTGTCGTACCTTGACTGTCAGTGGTCATTTGGGTCTTCTCTGTAGTGTCGGCCTTTTTCGCTACAGAACCGGCTATACCGTCACTCATCATCATATGCAGTCCTTGAGTCGTTTGTCGGCAATCTTTTGCACGGTGTCCGGGTTTTCCACAAGTGTAGCACAGTCCATCCTTTCCTCGTTGAGCCTGTCGCTCATTCTTCCGACCCTGGCCATGGTATCCGCCTCGACCCCGGGCTCCGTTGCCTCTGCTCCTTGAAGGACGGCTTCGGTGCATAAGGTCAAGGTCCATTGGATCACCATAGTGTCGCTGTCCTTGGAACTGATATCCTCGACGAGCGTACTCGACTGGGTCACGGCGCCCATTCCGTTCCAATCGTAGCTCGTATAGTCGATTGTCAATCTTGATTGCTTCGTCCACCATTTGCTTGTAGTCGGTGGGTGGATCCATCATCTCCTGGCGGACTTGCTCCTTGAGTCCGTTGTAGAAGATTTGAGCGAACGCGTCTTCGTCTTCCCAGTTCAACTTCTTGGCGATTTGGTTGAACTCGGAGTAGTAGGCGGCAGCGGATCCCTTTTGCTTGATGGTGTAGATCACTCGGGCCGCCATGCGTTCATCGTTGATGGTCCCAAACACTTTGCGAATGCGGTTCTCAAATTCCGCGAAGTGCTTGAAGCAGGCCAGCGTATCAGCGTCTGGTTTGGCGTCGTCCACATACCCCTTCATGGTAGGTTCAAACCATGCGAACGCTGGTCCTTTGAGGTGCATCGCAGCGTACATGACCTTGCTAGGTCCATCCTCGAACTTAGTTGGGTTGAGTTTGAACACAAGTTTGAGTTGGATCAGGAAGGCATTGAGTTGGCTGCGTCGTCCGTCGAATGGGTCAACCTTCAAGACATCCTTCCTGTCGTCGACCCCAGCCCTGGCTGCCAGGCTGGTGGTAGAAAGGTTTCCAAGGCTTCCCATGACTGATTGATTGACTTCTGGCGACTTTGGTCGGGCACTGCTAGACATATCCTTGTCACTACTCGTTGAGATGGGTAGTCAATGTGTTACGAATCGCTCCACGTGAGGTGATGCTGCGGTCCGAGGGTTCTCTCGCTGGCGGAGTGGTAACGTGATACTAGCTGAGGTAAAGGTACGCGGTCACTTGCAACGGCGTAAGGTGGAACAACACTCCTGTATCCTAAAGGTAGGGGTCGGAGTATAACTGTTATTGACTACGGACCGTTCCTTGAGGAGGGCCGGTCCGTCCGCTATATAGTTTGTCTTCCCAGGGTGGCTCTGTCGTGGCTCTGTGGCTCTGCCAACGGAGCCCTCAGAGCCCTACAGAGCCATTCCTGGGTCACGTGACCCCGATTCAGCCTTGCCAACGAGGCTGTCCAACCTTTCGCTAGACCTTCCCCTTAGGCCAGCTCCCTGGCCCCATGAAGGTCGGCTCGTAACATATATATAGCGCGCGGGCCGTATATATCTCCTCTCTAACTCTCTTTAGCTTTTAAATAGAGTCGCTATATATTTATAGATAGACTATAGATTAGACACCAGGTAGTCCGATAGGATAATACTACCCTATAGGGTTTTAAGCCCTATCGGATAGCTAATTTAATGCTAAGAGCCCTATCGAATCGGACACTATAGGGGTCGGACTATACCGTCGGATGACTAGTATAGTCCGAAATAAAAAAAATTTAAAAAATTACTATAATTAGTATATTTTATTACTTTTTTTAGAATTATTACTAAAATTATTATTATTTTTAGTAAAAATTTAAGGTTTTAGATAGTCTTAATAAAACCCGACTTGTCCGAAATATTATTTAGAACTAATCGGACTTAGGCTCGGACAGGGTAAAAGTATCTAAGTACTATTATCGGACCGGATAAAAGCCTCTATAACCCGACCCGAAACTATTTAATCTATAGTTTATTTATAGATAGGTAATATATTTATTATTAATTACTAATAAAGCTTATCTTTAATAAAGAGATAAAAAAAAAGTTTAAAAAGTATTAAAGATAATAAAGCTAAAGTTTTTAGGGTTAAGTTTATATAATAGCTATATATATTTAATAATAACTAACGAATTATCTTTAAGTCGCTTTTATATAATATAATATTAAATTAGTTAAGCTATATATATACTATAGTAAACTACCTTAAGAATTACGCCCTTAATATTAGGGATAGCTTAATAAGATAAGTAGAGTATAGTAATAATAATAGTATTTAAAGCTTAGATTACCCTTAATATTTAGTTAATAGAAAACTTAAAGTATAAGAGAAGGATACTTCTCTTATACGAGTATCCCCTTATCTATATAAAACCCTTAGTACCGGAATTTTCCTTAGCGTCCCGAGATATTCCTAATAACTATCCCCCCTCCCCGGGGCTTCTTATTCTTAAAAAGCGATATAGTTATATATAAGATATATTATATAGGTTCTTATAGTAGCTTTATAGTAAGTATTATTATTTAAGTAGTTTTCGGGTATATTACTTCTATTATAGTGCTATAATATTAATAAGCTATAGCCTTACCCTTAGCGCGTAGCTTTATTAAGTATATAGCCTATTATTAATAGTAAATATAACTATTAATAATAAAGATAGTTATTATTATCTATAGTAATAAAGTCGTTATTATACTTAATAGTTACTATATATTTATAATTAAAATTATCTTTCTATTCTTCTTTTTCTTCTTTTTTTTTCTCTCTTTTATAATAATAATAATAATAATAATAATAATAATAATAATAATAATAATAATCTATAAGTACTCCTCTATAGCGATTTATATATTATATTATATTTAATTAATATATAGTTAATCTTTTAGTTAATTAATCTTCTTTCTTAATTTTTACTAATAAATATAAATTACTCTTTATGCTTAGTATATACTAATTATATTAATATCGGCTCTTAAAGTTTAAATTCCCTCTATACCTCCCGCCTTTACTCCCGCCGCCCCCGCCCCCCTTACCCCTCTCGCCTTCGCCGACTTTAACGCTATAGGCGCCGCGGCCGCGAGTAGCGGCGGTAGTAGCTATTATAATAGTAATAGTAATAATAAGTCGCCTAATAATAATAGAAATAAATATAATATATCTTATTCTTTCGCGTATTATATAATTATAGTAATTAACTTATTATTACAAATAGCTAAACACACCGCTATATAAAGACCTAATATTCCCCGCTAAGCTTAAAGTATACGAGAAGCTTATCTTTCGTACACTTACTATATAAAAGACTCTTCCTCCTCTCTTATACTTTAAGTCTACTTAGTTAAGACAGATAGTTAAGGAATAACTTAATTTTCGGTTATTACTTATTTACTTTACTTTATCTATTTATATAGGCTTATTCTTAATATTTTTAAAGTATACCTCTCGAATTAGCTAGAGTAAGCGATTATCGCGCGAATCATAAGAGCGATAACGCTAAAGAGAATAAACTCTCCTTAAGGAGTAACCCCTATAGAGGCGGGGCCGTTGAGTTGCTCTACGACAGAACCTATAATTAAACCCTCCGTCGCTGACCCTAGAGAATAAAATACTCTAGAGCTAGACGAGGATAAAGACGAAGATAACCGCGGTATATAGCTAGACTATATAAGTCCCGTATATAATATATATAATTCGACCCTAGAAGAGTCGGAAATATAAAAGCTATTAAGGCGGTATATTTATCTAGCGGAGATCTTCCGTAAGTAGCGGTTAAAAGACGAAATTTAGGTAATAGAGGCGGAAGTCGCGGGTAAAACTCTTATAGTATTCGTTAAGATTATAGATATTATATTATCGACTTATAAGCGATACTTTAGTAATATAATTAAAAGAGATAAAGAAGAAGTCTAGAAAATATTAAGGATAATTAAGTTAAAGTTTTTTAAGGCTAAGTTTATATAATAGCTATATATATTTAATAATAACTAGCGAACTATCTTCGAGTCGCTTCTATACAATATAGTACCGGATTAACCGAGTTATATATATATTATAGTAAATTATCTTAAGAATCGCGCCCTTAATAAATAGCGGCGAGATAAGTAAGAAAATTAATTAATTTTTATAATATAGAATTAATTTATTATTTAGTATAAGAATATTATTAAAGATATAAATATTTATAAAGGAAAAGTACTTAAGACGCTAAGGTCTTTTAAGTAAAGTATATTATAGTTAATTTAAGACTTAGTATATTAAATAAAGTTACTAAAGGAGGAAATTAGTCTTTTAAATAAGGACGAGAGGAAGAGCTAAGCTTTATTCTATACGCTAACGCTTAGTTTATAAAATATAATAAGGCGAGATCTTTAAATAATTACTTTTAAAGCGTAAGTCTTAACTTTAGCTTAATATCTAGAAATAATTATTTTAAAAAGTCGCGCTATAGATCGCTATTAATCTATATATATATTAATAAATACTTAAGAACTATCTTAAAACTTATTAGGATAGCTAAGCCATCGAGAAGCGCGAGACTTATAGGCGCTAAGCGAGAGAGGTTCGCTTATATCTTTAAAGAAGTTAAGGCGGCGGACCTTAATATTTAATTGCCGCCTCTTTTTAAAGGAGTGCTTTAACTATAATAAAAAGAGGTATAAGAAAGTTAATTATCTATATTTTAAGAAGAGTACTATATCTAAATTATAAGCGAAGTATAATAGAAGCTTCTAGAGAAAGTAAGATAAAGGTCGGTTAAAAAAATAAATCTTAGTTTATTAAGCGCCGTTATAGCGCTAGGGTTAAATAAATAAAAGGTCGTTAGATCCTATAATACTAAATAGCTTAGCGACTAGACGCTAGTCTTATAAGTAAAAATAAGTTCGCCGACCGAGACGCGAACAGTCTATATACTACTCGATAGCGGGGCGTAAATAAGCTTTATTTCTTATCCCTTAGCTATCGAGTTATTATTACTAAATAAGTAGGCTATAGTTTATATATATATTATAAACGGTTAATTATTAAAAATCTATAGGATATATTATATTAATATTATTATAATAAATAAACTTAAAGTAATTAAAAATTTAATTATCGCTATTTAGTAGTAAAAGTAATAGATTATAATCTTATTCTCGTATTACGAACCGACCTTTATACGGCTAGCCGAAACTAAGGGAGGAAGGTTAGGCGAGCAGAGGATAGCCTCGTAGGTAAGGCTAACCTGAGTTATATGGTCTTATGTAACTTCTATAATAGGAAAGAGGCTATTATAGGAGTTATAGATTATAAGAGCACCGGCTGCAACTATATAACGCCTAGATCTACTAGAATAGGAAACCTATCTATATATATAGTTATAACTAGATTTATCTTTATAGAAAATATAGTTAATAATAGTTATACTCTAACCTCTACCTTTAGGTCTTAGAAGTATTATTCTACTTTATACTATTATAAGTAATTACGTACCTTTACCTTAAGCTAATATTATATTACTACTCTATTAGTAAAAGAAACCTCTTAAACCGCTATATTACTTTATATAAAGCGATTTATAATATATTAATTACTTATCTCGACAAGTAGTAATAAGGAATATCTAGCGGTTCCCGACTTAAGTTGTTAAAAATTAATTAACTAACTATAGGGAGCCTTAGAAACCTTTCTACTACTAGCCTATCCGCTAGAGCTAGGGTCGACGATAAGAAAGACGCACTTAAGGTTAACCTATTTAATAAACGTTATAGTTAGCTTAATACCTTCTTAATTTAACTTAAACTTATATTTAAACTTAATTTAATTAAGTTTAAGGATAGATCTAGTAAAGTTATATATACTATAATATATCTTAAAGAACTAGTGTTTATATAGTTTAAACTTACTATAAAGGGGTATATAAACGATACTAAACCCGACGTTAATATATTATTTTACTTTAAATACTTTATCGAGTTTAAGACTCGTATCCGTAAAGTATTCGGTACTATTAACGATAAATATATAGCGGCCCGAGTAATCTATACTATTAAGTAATAAGAGTCTACTATAGCTTACTACTTTAAGTTTAACTAGATTACTAAGAAATTAAACTAGAAGGATAAAGATATATTCGCTTAAATCTTCTATAATAAACTTAAAGAGTAAATTTATTAAGGAATAATAAATTTATTTACTAATTATAAATAGATAGTAGATAAAGTAATTAAGATTAATAATTAACTATATAAATTATAACTAAAATAGAATAGGCGCTATAACCTAGTTAAGTATACTAGAAGGGGCTATTAATTCTAAGGGCGATAGTACTATAGAGATTTAATAGACTTTAACCTTATATACCGAAGCCTACCTTTAAGGAATAGAGGTAATTATATAAGAGGCCGAGGGGGATATTAAGGTAGAGGTTAGAAGGGTAAGCTAAGAGCTTAATAAGGAAAGGAAGGACTATACTATACTTATAGAAAACCTAGATATTATATAAAAGATTATCGATAAATAATTTAAGGACTATATATAATAATAAGTAACGGTATAGCCGGTTCTATAGCGAAAAAGGTCGATATTATAGAAAAAACCTAAATAACTATTAATAGTTAAGGTATAATAGTATAGTCGAGATATCTATATTAAGAAGCTTATAAAGAGTATAGTATATCTTAAGAGGATCGCTTAAAGGAAGTCGCTTTAAGAGAAGTTATAATAGCTTTTATAAAAGTATATAAAGGAACTATATTTAATTAATATATAGCTTTATTTTAAACCGCCTATTATAATAATAATTACCTTATATATTATTTTAAGAAAATAGAGTTAGGCTAGTTTCCTTAGCTATTTAAGAAACGGAAAAACCGATATAATAAGAAAACTAGAGAGATTTAGAAAACTCTTACTTAAGAAGGAGACTTACAAGATATTAAAGAAAAAAGAAATAATAATAGCTTCTAGATAATAAGTAATAATAGCGAACTTATTAAGTTTATTACTATCTATATAATAAGAAAAGAAATTATATTAGTTATACTATACTAGGAAAAACTTTATTATATAGAATCTAAATACCTTTAAGGAGAGTTAATAAGATATTAATATATAGTTTTTAGGCTTAATAGAGAGCTATCTATATTTATATACCTTATAGTAAAGTTTTATAAGAAGATAAATTATAAGGAATTACGGCTATATATCTATATAGCCAGAGAAATAATAATAATTAAACTCCTATAAGAAGTGTTAGCTTAAGTATAGAGGATAATAATATAAACTCTAAGTATAATAGTCTAGGAAGAATAATAAGATAACTAATCCCGGGATCTACCGCTAGAACTCGATAATAACTAGAAGGAATAATAATTTATTACTATTAACTAATCGGATAAATATATTATAATTATTATTAATATATAGATAATAAAGGAACTATATTTAGCGAAATATATAAGTAGATAATATATTTATATAGTCTTTAATAAAGAAGCGCTAATATAACTATACCTTAAACGGATTACTTTAATTTACTACTTTAATAAATAGTACGAGGACTATAAAGAGATATATATCTATTAGGATATCTTACCGATAATAATCTGAGTTAATCGACTACTAAAGAAGGAAAGAGATATATAGGACGTATATTAAAGGTGTAAAAGCCTAGGCTATATAGTCGGGGAAATTAGGTAAGTAAGGGTAATTATTAATAATAGAGTAAGAAAGATACACTTAGCGAAAAGCTTTCTATATAAAGATAACACCTACCTATATAATTAGGTTACTAACTACTAGTACTACTATAATATTAATCTCTTAAACCGATATATAAAGATTTATCTCGAGGTATTTAAAGAAATAATCGAAAAAGAATATAAGTGTTAAAATAAAGGGTATATAATAAAATAATACTTATATATTTATTATAGAATTAAGAACTATTTAATAATAATAAGGAATATAGAGACTTCTACACTAGTAAAAGAAATAGTAAACTATTAACTTTATTATAAATTTATCGCGGAATATTTCTAATATTAATATTTAGCGAGTTATTACTATAAGGAGCTAAGATATAAATATCTCTTCTATATAGACTTAGATTTACTACGTACTAAGATATATTTAGAAGCCTTTAAAGTATTAGATAAATACTTTAAAGCGGATTATTCTTAGAATACTTAGAGATATATATATTAGGGGTTACTAAAAAATAATTTAAAGATAGACTAAAGAGGTTAAATTATCTTAGAGAAAGACTTTATATTCTATATATAATCTTATTTAAGTAATATATAAAGTATATTACTTTTAAAGTAGAGCTTATAGAAAGAAGGGCTAAAGCTTTAATAGACTATAGAGTTAACTAGAACTATATTAGTAAAGAGATAAGTAAGAAGCTAAATAGATATATTAGAAAGAAAAAACTACTATACGCCTTATTAATAGTAGACGGACGAACTACCGATATAATTACTAAATAGGTATAGGATATACTAATAATAATTAAATAATACTAAGAAAAGATATCTTTTAATATAATAATACTACTAAAGTATAATATAGTACTCGATATAGTATAGTTATTCGACTATAACTCGAGAATATATTAAAAGAAAAGAACTATTAAGTTTCTAGATTATAGTTATAGAAAGAAAATAGAAGAATAATTACCTCTAAAGGCCTTTATTAGAGTAATTTAGGTATAACTAAAGGGATACGCTTTAGCTAGACTAGAGATATATAAACTACTTTCGGAATATAAAGAGTTTAAGGACTTATTCTAGAAACGGGAAGGACTTGTCGCGCTACCTAAATATAAACCTTAAGATTATTTAATTAAGTTTATTAAAGGAATAGAAGAACCTTTATATAAAGGATAGTTAAGGGAACTATCTAGAAAAGAGTCTAATTTCCTATATAAATACGTATAAGATTTAGAAGCTAAGGGTTTTATTAAAAAGAACAATAAACTAAGGATATCTTACAGGGTACTCTTTATAAATAAGAAAGATAGAATATTAAGGCCTTATATCGATTTTAGATTATTAAATATAATTATTAAGAAGAATATCTATTTAATACCGTTAATTTAAGAATTATAGAATTAGCTAGAGAAGGCCTAATAGCTTATCGTACTTAATATATAGGATACTTACTATTAAGTACGGATAGCCGAAGGCGAAGAGTGGAAGACAGCTTTCCGAATAAGTTAGGGAGTCTATAAATATCTAGTTATACCCTTTAAATTAACTAACGCTTCTATAATGTTCTAAGCCTTTATTAATAATACGCTAAAGGAATATTTAGGAAACTTTATCTTCGCTTATTTAGACGATATCTTAATTTATTCTAATACCTATAAGGAGTACGTAAAATATATTAAAAGAGTAATAGGGAAGTTATAGTAAATAGATTTACTACTTAAACTTAATAAGTACGAATTTTATAAATAAGAAATAATATTCTTAGACTATCTTATATTAGAAGAATAGCTAAAGCTAAATCTAGTAAAAGTCTAAGCTATTAAAGAATAGCCGTAACTAAAGATAGTTAAGGAAGTATAAGCGTTCCTAAGGCTAGTAAACTATTATCGGCGGTTTATAGAAGGATTTTCTAGGCTTATAGAATTAATAACTAGATTAATAAAGAAGAGAGAAGACTTCTATTTTAGGATAAAGGAATAGGAATTCTTTAAGGAGATAAAAAAGCGTCTTATTAATATATCTATCTTAGTTATCTTTAACTCGGAAAAGAAAGTATTACTCGAAATAAATATATCCGATAAAGCGATTAGAGTATACCTTACTTAGAAAGGAGGAGATAGTAAAGCTAGATTAGTAGTATACTACTCCTAAAGAATAACGGGACTAAAGTTAAATTATAATATTTATAATAAGAAATTATTAATAATTATAGAAGTACTTTAATAGTAAAGGGTTTACCTTAAAGGTACTAAATATCTAGTTTAAATCTTTATAGATTATAAGAACTTATTATACTAAATTATAATTAAGGAACTTAATAGAAGATAAGTTAAATAGGTTAAGATACTCGCTTATTATAACTTCCGAATAAACTATATTTAGAGAACCGAAAATAGTAAGACAGATACCTTTAGTAGAAGAGTAGACTATATAAGTACGATAAAACCGGAACTAGCGGCGCTATTAAAGTAATAGAGTAATATTTTAATATATCGGAAAATATAAATAATTATAATAATAATAGAATAACTTAAGCTTATAATATAATAGAGGAAAGATATTATCGCTACTAGATATAATAATAAGTCTATAGGTTACTAAGGAATTAATAAAATAATTAAACTAGTTATAAGAGACTATATATAGCTATAACTATAAAAAAAAGTCGAAGAATATATTAAAGGTTATAATATATACTATAAAGTAAAATATATAAGATATAAACTATATAGGTTACTATAAATAATAGAATTACTAGACTAAGTATAGTTAACGATTATACTAGATTTTATTATTAAATTACTAAAGTCTAGAGAACTATTAACGAGAGTTAGGTATAATTTAATCCTAGTTATTAGAGATAAATTAACTAAGTATATATACTTTAAACTATAGAAAGAATTAGTAACAGCTAAAGATATAGTATATACCCTTATAAAAATAGTGATAGTATAATATAGTACACTAGATATAATTAAATTAAACTAAGATAAATTATTTACTTCGTAGTTCTAGTAATTACTTATAGATTTTACAGGAATATATTAGAAGCTATCGACGGTATATTACCTATAGATAGATAGATAAACTAAAAGAATAAATTAGATACTAGAGTAATATTTACGATATTATATAAACTACTAATAAGATAATTAAATAGAACTTCTATTAATTATATAATTTATATATAATAACTTAATATTATTAATAAATATATTATTATTTTACGCTAATTACGGAAGATACCCGAATATCGAAAAGGACTTAAGAAGAATGAAACTAATTATAGAAAAGGTAAAAATCTTAGTTAAGAAGTTATAATTATTATATAGAATACTTAAATATAAACTATAGAAAATCTAATAAAAAACGATAAAATAAGTAAATAAGAAAAGGTTTAAGGGACTAGACTTTTAGGAGAGGGAGAAAGTCTATATTTTACGAAAAAATAATAAAATAATAAGACTATTAAATAAACTTAATCATATAAAAATTAGACTATATAAAATTAAAAGGAAACTAGGGCCGGTTATATTCGAAATAAAATTACTTACTAGTATAAATATTTATCTAGTCTTTTATAAATCGCTATTAGAAAAGGCCTCTCGAAATACTAAACCTAAATTAGTTTTAATTTATAAAGAGACTTAGGAGCCTCTATACGATATAGAAAGGATTATAGACTACTTTAATAAAAAACTAAGATATTATTTAGTTAAGTAGTTAGAGTATAACGACTTTAAGAATATATAGAAACTAGAGGAGTACTTACTAAGAAGCCTTATTAGATAGTATTACCGGTCGACGGGTTAGCCCGCTATAAACTAACCTCTATTAAAGTTTAATATCTTATTCTAGTTAATAGATTTAGTTATAGGGATTTCGTACTAAATAAAGTTAGGCTTAGTAAGAGCTATTTTATTTTAAGTTAGTATTTTATTAAAAGTACTTAATACTATTATTTCTTATTTTAATATATTACTAGAAATTTTATCTAGCCGAGCTAGGGAATCTTAAAGATTAATATCGCCCTCCTTTAGCTTAGTAAGTACTTTTTATAAATACGCGATTTTACGCCTTTTAGCCCGAGACTTAACTATTAATTATTTCTTTTATTCTCTAATTTTATAAAGTTCCTTTATAGAAAATATTTTATTATACTTTCTCTAGTGCTAAAGGTACACTATATATTTTATACTCTACTCCCTTAAATAGAAGTAGACCTTACTATAGTTCGTATACTTAATATAAGCTATTATTACTTTAGTTTATTTAATAAACTCGATATAGTAGTAATTATATTCTAATATTACTATTATAGAATAATAGGTTTAGATAACTTTAGGGGCTTAGGGTTCGGCTTTTACACTTTAAAGGCCTATATAGTTAGCTATAAGGAAAGGAAGATAACAGATAGGTAAGCGGTGTCCTACCTTAAGTATATTGCGGATAATAAATAGGCTAAAGAGGGGAAAGTATTACGAACCAACCTTTATACGGTTAGCTAAGACTAAGGGAGGAAGGTTAGGCGAGTAGAGGATAGCTTTATAGATAAGGCTAACTCGAGTTATATAATTTTATATAACTTCTATAATAGGAAAGAGGCTATTATAAGAGTTATAAATTATAAGAGTATCGGCTATAACTATATAACGCCTAGACCTACTAAAATAAGAAACCTACCTATATATATAATTATAGCTAGATCTATCTCTATAGGAGATATAGTTAATAACAGTTACACTCTAACCCCTACCTCTAGGCCTTAGGAGTGTTGTTCTACCTTACGCTATTATAAGTAACCGCGTACCTTTACCTTAGGCTAGTATTATATTACTACTTTACTAGTAAGAGAAACCTCTTAAACCGCCGTATTACCTTACGTGAAGCGATTTATAATACCTACTTAATATCGGTAATAGTAAGAGCTTTAACTTCGCTATTAGTATAGGTAATATTAGCTTTCTATAGGCGGTTTATATATATAACTAAAGAAGTAGAGATTTATATAAGTTATTAGTATAAGTTATATATAATATATATACTATTTATAGAGATATAACTAAAAGTATTACTATATTTATCGCGTTAGTAGTATTAATAGTTAATTAATAGGCGACTAGCCGCGGTTAAAAAGATATACTTAATATAAGTGCCGGCCGAACCGTCTATAGTATATAAATAGTAGAGGTAATAGTAATAGTATAGACTAGTAATAATATACTTACTATATTTATTTAGAGACGGTTTAAAGGTATCGTTAAGTACTATAAGAGTTAACTATAATTCGTATATAGTATACCTTATATATAGTTACGCTTAGTAAAGGGGCGGCGATCGGGATTATCGCCTCTACTACCCGCGGGCGCGGGAGCGGGAGCGGAAGTAGGGGCGATAAGCTTTAGCTTAAGAGTAGGAGTAGATATAAGAATATTAGCTACTAGAGCGATTAGTAAGCGAATTATATATAAACCTATAGTATATACTGGCGGTAGTATAAGCGGAGCGCGGCGTATAGAGAAGTTAAAGTTAAGAAACTATAATATTTAAGTTAGTAGTTAAATAGTTATAATTAGATTTTATATACTTATAGATAAAGTAAATAGAAACGCTATTTACTTACTATATATAATATTAGTAGCTAAGAACTATATAAAGATTATAGCGGTTCTATACTTATAAAGTTAATAATAATATTAGTTAAAGGAAGAAAAGAAAAAGGGAAATAGAAATAAAATAATAAAAGAAGATATTATTATTATTATTATTAAGTTATATATATATTATTAGTAAAGTAATATATTAAGGCGCGTTATATTAAAGGGGGAGTACACTATTAATATTGTTAAGGCGACGGCGATATTAGAAAATATTATATATACGAACTATACTACTTTAAATATTAGATCTACTTAAAGCGGGCCGTATAGGGTTTATACACGAACCGGCCGTTATAAAAAATCCGTATACTAAGAGAGGGCGTGGTGCTAATTATTATTAAAATAACTTAGGATCTAGTAAGCTTAATAATACTATATATAATCTTATTAAGGACAGTATACGAAATATATATAGTACGGCTATTATCTTATTTCGACGCTTCTTAAGGACGAGAAGCTTAAAGGAGGGGGGGATAATTATCACGAATAGCTAAGTATACTGCCGTATAGAGACCTAATATTCTCCGCTAAGCCTAAAGTATACGAGAAGCTTATCTTTCGTACGCTTACTGTATAAGAGACTCTTCCTCCTCTCTTATACTTCGAGTTTACTTAGTTAAGACGGATAGTTAAGGAATAACCTAATCTTCGGCTATTATTTATTCGCTCTACTTTACTTATTTATATAGGCCTATTCCTAATAATATACCTTATTACTTTAAGTAAAGTTAATACTTATAAGCCTTAATATAGTATTAACTAATTTGAGATAAATTACCTTTAAGGGAGGAGATAATTATTATACCTATATATATACTCTAATACCCTACTAACTATAGGGCCGGTTATTAGAGATAATATTAAGACTTATTAAGAATAGTATTAAGATATATAAGTATCTTAATATAAGCGGCTACTTAACGGAACCTTTTTTATATAGACTCCCTTAATCTTCTTAAGTCTTAGAGTCTATATAAAGACTATATATAGTTAATAAGGTTTATTATAAGTTATATCTTTATTAATTATATTTATTCTATAAGTCTTATTATAATTTATAACTAAATCTTATATAACTTAAATATTCCCTTTATATAACTTAATAAAGGATATAGTTATATTTAAAGGGGTCGGGGCGACGCTTAATTATATAGTTATAAAGGCCTATAATATTATTATATATAGGTATTAAAATCGCTTTATATAAGGTAATATTATAGTTTAAGAGGTTTCTCTTACTAAGGGCGATCCCGTAGCTCGCCTTTAATTAGACGTCGGTAGAGGTCCGTATACTTTCGTGCTCTAATACAGCTAGGGAGGACCTAATATATATAAGGGCGGAGAAAGGTGGGCCATATACGCAAGTCTATACCTACCTTAACGGCTATAAGGGTGTAGTCGACTGCGACTCGCTGCCGTTCTAGGTTCCGATAAAGTCTTTCTCCCATAAAGATGCGGCTCGATACACGGCCGACGAGACTGTTAGCATGTTTACTCATATTAAAGAGCGTCCACTCTAATATGTGATGGTTAGTAGCAGTCACAATAACTATCGTTAACAAGGTTACCTCCGTCTCTAGCCTCAAACATATCCTTCAGTGAGAGATCGGTTTCTTCAACGAGGGCATCAACGATAACGTCTGCACGACATAGGTCAGAAGTGTTCGTTTCAACCGTCTCTCCGAGGGACATCAGCTTTGTGAACGTACTAAGCGATTGCGTCAGATTGATCTTGACTGTGTCGACTACCGTCGCATCATCGAGGCGGAAGGCTTCGAAGCCCGGTATACGAGCATTGAAATCCTAGTGTTGCATAAATAGATTGAAGGTGAAGAAACGACACCCTTACTCTTGCCATGAACTCAAGGAAATCCAGCTCCTTGATAATCCTAAGTTCGTGCGCATAACGGTTTGGAAACATAATAGTCGGGCCTGCTGCACCAACGATCTGGAAGGGCCCTGTAACCTGTAGTAGAACATATATGTCCAGAGGTAAAAGCGCTTGTTGTTGACCTGGTAACACCTTTTGCGGTCTGTCGAACAAGATTTGCTTTGCATTTCGAAAAATTTTCGCCTTTGCTTGAGCAATTGACGGCCTCTGCTTTTCGGTAGGAAGGATCTCAAATCTATGGTAGAAAACGTCACTATTGAGAAATTTCCCCACCAGGACCACCACAGAGACGCAGCAGAGCCACCCTACCACGAGATAAAACTTTGAGAGCAAGCTATGTTCCAAATGAAAGGAAAATATGACTGGTATGGTTGCCTTCGGTTGCAGACCTTTGCGTTGACCACTTCGAAGGGTTGACGAGTGCTAGAATATTGTATAACAGGAATGGGAAGCTATGCTTCAGACCTCCACAAAATCATCACTTCTTTCAACACCCAGTCGATCTGTGAGTATCTCCGACTCGAAACAAAAATGCTCCATGGTTGACCCAGTTGTCCACATTTAGTCGGAAAACTGTCATGAAGCGAGCCCGAAATGAGAAAGGAACACATTACCATGTATGGACACAGAGGTGAGTTCCTGGGGATTTACTCCGGACAGAGAGCTCATTGAGAGAGTTCTTATCAGAGAGAGCTCGGGTAGAATACTTCCCTACAGATTGGTATATGATTCATCCGTGGGTACTTAGTACACTGGGTATTTTAGTTCATGCCTCAGCTTCACTAAGTCACATAATCATTGACGGACTAAGACACTATCTTTCTCTCCTAACGTCTATTCGGATATTTAAGCATAACAGATGCTATCTCGGAAGCCCTCGTTAAACATATCTTCTACCCGCTTTAAGATACTAACATTATCGACTCTACTAGGACTTAAACGGCGACGAGGGTAAGACGAAGAGTGACCAAGTATACCATTTAGGTTGAACCGGATAGCACCATGGCAACTTGTGGGAAATGTCGACTTACCTTTTGCGAAATACCTATTCTGCAGTTTCTAGGTCTGAATCTTCCCACTCGATGACAGCAAAAATATAGGTTCGTTCTTGGCCTAATATCGACTGATGCAAGCTACCTGTCAACTCAAAGGCACGTCCCTTGCACCAGGCCAGCTGTTTCCGAGTGTCAAAGGTAGATATTAGAGACTACGATAACGACCAGCGAGAACCACCATAAGGAAATTATATCGATGTGGGCTTCAGAGCACTCATAACGAGCATAGAGTATCTTACATCGAACTGCGTGCTTCACATGTGCATCATTTTCCATAAGAACCTGCTTGCTTGAAACCGATAGCACTCCAAGTGGATTACCCAGAAGCGACACGGCAGGATCTTTCATTGGAAGACAAAGCATACCACATTGATAAACCGGGGTACTTTCACTCACTCCGGCTGGCTCGGGCATTTATTGCACATCTTAGCATACCTTGTCCACAATCATTCCTCCTCACAGTACGGAGTGTTAGTGGAGCTTTCGCATACCCAGCAGACAGACATGAATGAAATGTGCAGGAAAAGCTCCTGGTGATCATTGGCATTGCATCCGTGTCCCAGGGAATAGTGCCATGGAGCACATGATCCGGGGAAAGCCCAACCGGAGGCCGAAAATATCGGCGGTCGCCGAGAGTATAAGCCAGATGATTTTCGCCGTCATGAGCTCTCGACGACTTGTAAACTCTTCAGATTTGACTCTGTGCGGGTACAATCGCCCATTTTCTGGCGTGTTCTTTCTTCTAACGTGTTCCATCGCCTGCAGAACAAGTATGAATACAGGGGCTCATCTCGACTCTCGCAATTTTGACGCGACACTTTATTTGCGAGGCGTTGCCCATGGCCCTGAATACGGCAACTTCGAACACCCAGAGATCCATCCTGTCGCTGCATATGTCTTCCTGAGTACCATTATCTTGTTTGCTGGTATTCTGTTCTGCGTCAGTGCCTCCCAGTTCTTTATAGAGTCCCCAAGGGGTAAAGTGTTGTCCTGAAATGTGCTGATGGCAAATCCAGATTAGCTATACTAACCTCTATGTGATCCCAACTTTGTGCATGGTTGAAGCAGCTGAACGCCGGGAGTACGACACAGTCGCTATGGCCCATCCAGCGGAAACAGAGCCTCTTGCTCACTCGGATAGGAGGGACGGTCCGTCCCCAGGTGTTGACTATGACTTGACCCAAGATGGTTCCCCAAAGCGTAGCCAGGCTCTCACTTCCAGCCTGAGTGACACGGTTCGCTATCTCAAGGCGCGAGGGGGACTTTGGTCTCGATTCCGAGGACTTTCCATCTACGCGGTGTGGAAGATTCTAGCAGCTTCCTTGGTCATACTACTCAGCACTCCTTTCCACGATCCAATTATAGTGGAAGTGATTGTCGTCATCATTGAAACTGCGCTGGCGAATATACACATGGCCTGGATCCATGTGGTCGTCACTGAGCCCAGCACGAAAAGATGGTATACGAGGTTGCCTCCACTTCGATTCTGGCCCCAGATTGCTCCGGTGACAGCTCTTTGGGCAGTGGCTGCTCAGCTGGTGTCAAATCTGCCAATACTGGTCTGTCGTTCGTTTGGCCCATTGAAACATCTCAGTCATCCAGACTACGAGCCTCGTAAAGCTGATCTTTATGCCATGGGGGCACAAGGTTTCATGGCTATCGTCCTTATGCTGGCACTCTTCATTCTTGTCGAGACCCCGGTCAATGTCGTCCTTGTTCGTATCGCCACGTCTTTACTCCCGGAAGGTGATGGTACAATCATCGAACCCGACAAAACTTTTGAGGGGAAGAAATTGCCGCCGACTGGCAGCAACCGGCGTGGACACAGCTTTCTGGAAGCCTGGAAGACCTTTCATTACGCCAGCAAGGTTCGGCTTGCAAAACTGTTGGCAAGAGTCAGCCTTATCGTCTTGGTGTACTGGGTCGTTTGCACTACCCTCCTGATCGTGGAGGCCCACGTGATCTTTGGAGACAAGCTTGGAGCGATGATAATGACCATGCATGGCATTGCTCGCTTTCATAATGGTGGAGGCTGAGTGTCCGGGGTTAAATTAGCAACGTCGTGATTTGAAGCAGAGAGTCGCCGGCTCCAGTGTAAATCCCTAGGCAATATCAAAATCAATACTCCTCTCTTCAGCGCCCCAGACACTGTTGGCACCTGGATTGGCACCTGTTATCCTTGATTTCGGAAAGTAGTCGAATGCGCCGACCCTTTCCATGTGCTTCTACCTCCACTAGTCTGCATATACTCTGTTTTCCACCATTGTACGCTCTCTGTGTATCGCCAATGCCTCGGCTTGTAGGGAGCAACTTCGGTTCGAACGTGAATCTTACCAAAGTCGGCAGGTTCTCCGGCTAATTCCACCAATTCACGAGCTTGTGATTCCCAAAACCCTTGACGCCATTGGGCTTCAACGGTTTCAAAGCTTGTTCAATGCTGGTAAAGACTCTCGAGACGTTTCATTCTCGTTTCGGTGATTTTTGATTCCAACTCCGAAGAGAGTCGCGTGCTTAACCTCTTTTGGTCGGAGAGGCTATTCGCATTCCGTGTCAGAAAGAGTCGAGGCTCACCAAGGAGGTTTCTCAGCTAACGAGATGGAGACTATGAATATCGTATGGACGATAATGACTTCGCGCTGGCACACCTTCCCAGTTACTCATTTTGCATTGAATACTCTTCCGTATCAGTTTGAACTAGTTTGATTAATTGAGCAGCGATCTAATCAATTGCTCTAGGACAACCACGCGCATTCTGTCTCTTGGGAAGGTTTATATTACTCAGGAACAGGTCGCGCCAGGTAGATACATCTCTGGTTCTCAGGCCGACCTGGCTGTGGTACAAACAACGCAGATCATACGGAATTAACACGGAGATCCTTATTCAGCCCTTGTAGGATTGATATGACAGATGACGGGAGTAGCAGCATCCGAGCTGCATAAAGCCATCTCCAATGAATTGTGCAAAGCAAAGATCAACGTTGCTCATGAACAGGCTCATCCAGCCTCACCATTCAAGAGCCGGGCATAATCTTCGTGTCAAAATCCCTCCATCCCCTCCGGCCCATCCCCCTCCCCCGCCTTTTTCTCCCTCACTTCTCCACCGCCCACAACGCGCTAAACTCGTAAACTTGTCTCCTAACCTAACAACTACTTCCTTAATGCGTAATCGTACGTGTTTTGCTGCTTTACATCGTAATGTCGCCTCAAAATACTGACTCTCTGACCGAAAGAGGTGTCTTTGTATTCGAACTTTCTCGGAGACAGGATACTACTGTGGACAGCTCCTCACGACCGCCGTAGACTCTACGAAACAGTCCAGGCGCAACGCTTATAACTTCTATAGAGCAAAGAAAGTCCGCTGTGAGTGTCATGCTTAGATCGATGCGTCTAGATAACATTCTCCACATGCGCACGCCATGAGATCTTGGTCAACATGTAGCTGACTAGCGCACGCTTCTGCAGGCAACGGCGACAGTCCCTGCACTTACTGCCTGGACCATGGAAAAGAGTGTGTGAGGCCTCCAAAGCGACAAAAGAACGCGCAGGAGGGCAATTCAAATGACCTTTCTCAGAGGTTGGCTTATGTTGAAGCAATACTCAAACTATCAGCAAATGGTTCGCACCAGGGACGAATGGAAGCATCTCTGGATGGATTTCGCGACGCTGGACCAGCGGAGTCTTTCAACCAAGATATGCAGATAACACAAGGGTCTCACGATCTTACATATGCACCACCTGCTGAGATCACTTCGGTCTCATCTAAAATACCATCACAGGGTGATGGTGGCTCAACATACCTCGACGAGGTACAAAAGGTCGGAAGCAGAATACTCGGAACGGCTGCGAAAATGTCAACTTGGAACTCTTCGCTTTCATCGTCTACAATACTCAAGGACACAATCAATAGTGGATTTAATTCTCCTGCATGGTCTAGTAAAAGCATACCAGTTGACAATCCGAGCACTGTGGGTGAGATGCACGAGGATACCAGTTCGATCTATTCGAATGCAACGATCAGCATACCCTATGTAACCTCCTCAGTCGTGGTGCTGACTCTGACTTTAACTAGTCCAATTGGGAGTTCCTTGGTGTGTATTGAGTGATCTCATTTGGGACGATATACTTACCCATGGCAGGATCAAGATCGCCACTAGCAATCTGTTCGAAGTCGGGGATACAGTGGGTGATGGATACAACCAAGGGTCCAGCATTTCATAACTTCGCCACTGCTTTCACAAACGACACAACGCGTCAGCTGAAAATACAGTAGCATATCCAAGATCCCCAACCCAGAACCTGATCCAGCAAGTGCATGGAGATACACCAAAGGTATTTGTGGAAGCAACCATCTTAGACCCTGAACAAGAATAACTTTTAAAATTAGCCTATTTCGAGGAAGCTCACTACGCAGCGTTAGGAATTGTACATCGTGCCTGGTTTGAGGGAAGATTGAAGGCATGGCTTGAGAACGGCAGTGACTATGATGAACCAGGATGGTATGCCTTGCGCAACATTATCTTTGCCACAGGTTGTCGAATCGAACTGTCGAGAAGCCAGACATTCCAGCAGGTAAAACAAGGTGCAATGAAATGGTTCGAGAATGCGCTGTCGGTTCACACCGAGCTTTTATATCTCCAGACGTCGTTTATGGGCGTGCAAGCGTTGACGCTGATGGTTCGTCAAATCCAATCACAATCAAGTACCGGCTAATTTGGGTAGGCGTATTGCGCAGAGGGATTGGGCAGTCCCAACCTAGAGTATATGCTTTGCGCAGTTGCCATGAGGCTAGCAGTAGGAATGGGACTGCATCGACAACCGGTTTCAACGTGGAACCTTGCAGAGCACGAACTGGGCCACTGGAACTGGCTATTCTGGGCAATCTATTGTTTGGAGAAGCGCATTGCGGGCAAGTCTGGACGACCTTCGGTAAGTAAATGAGCTTGACCTTCATGCAGACTTCTCAGGACACACCTGACATCGCCTGAATGGCAGATGATTGACGATGGTGATATCATTTGCCAGCTCCCCCTTACACGACCTGCTGATAGTGGAATAAATCTCTTCTATACCAAGAGCTTGGTAGCTCTGGCTAAGCTATCATCATTGACGATGCAGAAACTTTCGAGTGTTGAAGCACTCGGTCAGGGTCTCGAGGCCCTGGAAAAGACCGTTTACGAACTAAACGAACGGCTTATGACCATCAAAAGTTCCATGGAGTCGATCTTCAATACCCGTGGGGCTCCATCGATTTACCTGCCACATGGCTTGGAGCAAAACCAAGCTCTATACCTGCAGTACACATACCATGTTGCGCTCTTCGATATTCACACCACCTTAGCTTGCCCGTGGGCTCGAAGTATCATCGGACTCACAAAAGACGCCATGCTGCGCCCACAGATTCGAGAATGGAACCAGCTTGTCGTTCAAGCAAGCCGAGACGCGATCCTTGCCACTCAGCGTATACACGTCAATCCGTGCACTTCCCTATTGTAAGTTTGTCGTCCCTAGTCGCGACGAATAGTACTAACCGCAAAGCCGCAGGGTCGGGATTTTTGCCCCAATATATGCTCTGTTCAATATATTTATTCATGTTCTGCAAAATCCGGAACATCCTGCGGTGCACGCGGACATCACACTCCTTGACATCACGGTTGGCCATTTCGCACGCCTCGAATTTAACACCGACTCTACGATCGCGGTTCCACTCGTCAAAGAGGTAACCGCGCTGGCCAGAGCATTCGTGCAAGGCTACAGACAAGATTACTTGGGGAATCTGAGGGAAGCAGGCGGCGGGGACCCGAGTGCCTTAAGTCCACCCATTCTTTCAGGAAACATGAATGATCCCATGATGGGCGGAATTTCTACAGAGAACATTCCTCAATTCGATGGTGAGAAAAATGTAAGTTTGATCCCATCATTCCGACCCATTCTATTGTTCACAACTTGGAGCGTTTAATTGACGAATCCACTCCTGATCCAAATTCTCATCTCTAGATGTTCACCGGCGATCCTCTTGATGTCGACCTGGAGTTTAGGAATTGGAGCATGCTACTGACTGCGCCTTAATTTGACGGCATGAATAACACGAGTACTCTAAAGGCTACGTCGGAAGCCTATAGTCTTAGCATTCACATAGAGAAGCAGCCTGTTCAAGGATCAATGACCCTAGTTGTAGCAGTCTAACTTCTAATCTCTGTCCTCTTGCACGCGAAGTAGTTCTATTAACAAGACCGTGGAGTCGAAGCCCTAAATAGCTCGCTCGTACGGCAACAAGTCCCTCTACAGACAGAAGAGGAAGGGTTGAATATCTTGTTGGGTATGCTGCACCTTCGCAGCCGGGGAATTTCTGGATCCAGAAACTCTCGTCCAGACCAGCCTTTAGTTGCTCATATTTCGAAACCGCTGTGGACTAGCGTAGTATTAGATCAGGTTAGTGCGGGAAGGTTTGCACTGCAATGCTTTCGTTATGAATCACTCCTGAGATCGCGACCTAAAATAAGTTCCTTGGTAACTAGGAGTATACAAATCTACCCTGTCGGTGAGATGTCTCTTGACTGCTCAATGTTCAGGTACTAAAGTCAAACTAATCTTCTAACTTGAGAACGTATAAGTATGATTAACAATCGTGTTGACTACACATTTAGACTATAGATTGAATGTATGTATATAACGAGCGCTCGGTTGAGTCTACTGAGTACTCTGCCTACTTCGCGCTGACTTCCCCTTCTGATCCGGCTGTAGGTGCGTAGATCCCAGTTCCGTGATACAACTCAGCGCGCTGCTATTTGTTAGATCTATGGCTCGATATGGTCGGACAATTTTCCCGAAGTCCGAAGTCTCTTTTTGCCAAAGCATGTTCCTGTGGTGGTGGCCACGACACAAAGGTTCTACGAAAGGCTTTCTCAAGTCGATAGCTTAGTTCATAGTTATTAGTGTTGACGGTTTAATCATTTTCTTCGGTAGGAGCTTTGCCAGCCCATCCACTTTCAAGCATCTGACAGTCCGACATGGCTTCAACACCAACCCCTAACGGCGTCAAAGAGAACCGGAGTCGTGGCCAGTCGTTCAATGGTCCCAACCCTGACGGCACTGACTTACCATATCATACAAACGCAGAGGGCTACACAGTCCCAGATACAACATTTGAATCCCCCGAGAACCGGTCACTCCGGGTCATCACGATCGGCGCTGGATACAGCGGCATTCTTCTTGCATACTTATTTTCCAAACAGCTCGAAAACGTCGAACACGTCGTATACGAAAAGAATGGAGATATTGGCGGGGCGTGGCTGGAGAACAAATACCCTAACTGTGCCTGTGATGTTCCGTCACATTCGTATGTTTATCCTTTCGCTCTCTACCCTGAATGGCCGGAACACTATTCACGAAGCGATTCGATTTGGAAATACTTGGATAGGGTCTGCCGCGTCTTTGATCTTCGCAAATACATGAAATTCAACCATCGCATCTCCGAAGCTGCTTGGGATAACACTTTGGGAAAGTGGAAAGTTAAGGTCGAGAAGATCTACATTGATGGAAGCGTTGATGTCATCGACGATATTTGTGTAAGTGATATCTGTCTTCCCATACTCTCTGGCATCTACACTGAGACTGCAGATACTAATGTTCGGCTTCGGCATGTCATCAGGATGTCCTTCTACAAGCCTCTGGCCTCTTGAATAACCCAATTCTACCTAATATTGAAGGACTTAAAGACTTCACTGGTCGTATAATCCATACTGCTCAGTGGCCGTCAGACTTCGACAAAGAGGCCTGGAAGGGCAGGACTGTCGTTGTGATAGGCTCTGGCGCCAGCGCTATTCAAACTGTTCCAGGGATGCAGCCTTATGTCAAGGATTTGCATCTTTTTGTCCGGAGCAAAACTTGGCTGACATCTCCAATGACACATTCCAAAGAAGATGTGAGTAGTCCCATCTGTACCTTGCCTCATTTGAGTCCTGACCCGTTTTGCGAGCAGACTCATACGGGATCCTGTACGTAGATCTTATCTCAGATGGATGGATACATCGTCGAACTGACTGTACGAGCAGTCACACTTGACGAGCGAGAGGCCCTACATAACGATCTAGATCAATTGGTGAACAAGGCGCGAGAAAGCGAAATCAAGTTCAACAGCGTGTGGCCCATGATGTTCAAGGCCAATCCATTGGCAGAAAAAGTTCTCCAGGTAAGCTAGACTTTTGCTTTCGTTGAACACGACTCTTCTAGGAGTCCTCACCAGTTACGTTCTGATCACCATGTAAGATGGCTACGGAACAGATGAAGGAGGCGCTGGTCCGAGACGATTTGGTGGAGGGCTTCACTCCCTCATTCCATTTCGGATGTCGGAGACCTACCACGGTATATTTCCTTCCCAAAATCTCCATCTGTTTGCCTAAGCTCGAGATAGGGACCACCGTTCTTGGATGCAATCCAGCAGCCAAACGTCAGTTGCCATTTCACGGCCGTGTCACGCATAGTTCCCGACGGTGTCATCGGCAGGAACGGCAATAAGGTCAAGTGCGATATTATCGTATGTGCCACCGGATTCGACACAAGTATGCCCTCCCATCCACTCCTTATCTTTCATTGTCCATCTCTCTAACAAGTGTCGACTTTAGCTTTCAGACCACATTACAAAATTGTTGGCCAGAATGGGATGACTTTGGCCGAACAATGGAAAGACCGTCCGGACAGTTATATATCACTTGGCGTCCCAAACTTTCCAAATTATGTCATGTTTTTCGGCCCAACGTTCCCGGTTCTTTCAGGCTCCGTCACGGCGTCCTTGTACGCGGTTGCAGAATTTGCGGTGAAAATGCTCCAGAAGATGCAGAAGGATGATATCAAGTCTCTGGTCCCGCGTCAAGATGTCACCGATGCATTCAATGTCCATTCGCAAGCAATGCTGCATGGGACTGTCTACGAAGACAACTGCAGTAGTTGGTGTAAGAAGCATTATCCAACTCTAAACTCCCAAAGATATGAAATGGTGACCTGACTACTCATGATTAGATAAGGACAAGCACGGTGGAATCGTCGCAGTTTGGCCCGGGAGCGCCTTACACTATCAAGAGGTCGTTCGGCACCCTCGATGGGAACACTGGGATATCAAGTACAGGAATCCGGTATGTGACAATACATATGCCCTCTTTTAGAGAACCAGAGAAGGGTTGTTTGTGTTCTGGCTGGCTTCTGACCCGCAGAACAGTACAACATGTTCGCATTTCTAGGACGTGGGTTTACGAAAGCTCTGCGAGACCCGAATGCGGACCTGGCGCCATACTTCAAGAAGGAAAATCTAGATCCTCTTTTCTACGACGATTCTATTCCTTGGGACGTCGATTTCGTCCCCAACAAGGAAACAGCGCGACTGCGAACAGCCGAGGAAGCGCCTCGAGCAGCTGCTTCTTCGAAGGCGAAGATTGACGCTCTCGACGTTACAGCATTTGATGGAGATAGGAGTAAAACATTCGCTGGAGCAACGCTCGTTGAACCCGACGAGATCGGTCAGGCAGTTGAGGACCGGTGATATTGTTTCAGCTGCTTAGGGGCGCGTGAGGGTTAAGATGGCGAGATGCCCTCATCTGTAGATGTCTTTGGGGTATTTTATATACTTCCCTCCTCCAAGAATATGAAACACACATCGGTATAGATCGTTCCGACTTCAAAGCACTCTACTGGACTTTAGGATATAAGTCATCTTAAATGTAGGATCTCTCAAACCCTATATTCAAACAGATCATTCGTGCTTCTAGAATCAAGGTGGATGGCTTGTGCCTTCGACAAGTCGGAATAGAGGAATATGTGACTGCAACTCCTTCCGTGATGTGCAGATATATTACGAGTCTCGTGTTGTTAGTGCTCACGCTCGATGTTCAAGACAGAATGATTTTTCTAGGAAGTTACTTCTTCAATCCACTTCAAGTTGGAATTCATGCAGGCCTCAACGCTCTTAGGATCGTCCGACCCAGGCATATCCTTCCGGATATCGTAACCTCCTAGCACCTCCAAAGTGAAAGTAAGGTATTTGTAAGACTCTCTCGGTGAGTCAAGTCCCGCAACGGCCTTCTCGAGAGCTTTTTCTGCTTCAATGTTGCTGCCTGGCGCCACAGGAGTAATCGAGTCGCGGACGTAGATGAACTGCAACGTGCAGATGCGCCATCCATGACCTTCGACATCTTGGAGTTGCGAGACGAAGCGACCTACGTTATTGCAGTCATACTCTTTGCCTGCAAAGCTGAATCGGACAGAGATATTGCCCATGGCTTCGGAGACCGCGTTGGTCCCATCCGCCGAGAATTGGATATTAACCACATTGAGGGTGTGTGTAGCGACTGTCCTCGAGGCGCTCAGGGCCGAACGACGAATGAACTCATCTACCGAATCATTAATCCTGCAGCACTTAGTATTGGAGCGGGCTACAAGACAAAGTAATTGTGAAGGGTCAGGTCTTGGCTTACCACATTATATTCACGTTTGTCACGCTTGACTCGGGATGCCAGCAAGATCGAAACTCCTTCCACTGCGCTGTGTCTTTGAAGAAGCGTTCTTGTGCCAAGACAGCACGAATCTCTGCATCGGCGAGCACTAACTGCTGTCTGGAAGGAGGTGGCATATTTCTCGTTTGCCGCGTCACGGGGCTCGGCGTGTCGAGGAGTAGAAGTGAATTCTGGGAGCTAGAGTTCGAGCAACAACTGGCCATTTGATCGCCGTGTCCCTTTTAAGTACCACCAGATCCTGATGGCCTCGACTCTCTGAGTTGGATCTTGCTCTGCCCGACGCAATTCGGACTCGCTATTTGCTTGCAGACTTTACTGTTCCTGGTCGGAGTGTACCCCGAACGTTTGAACTCTTGAGATGCTCGCTCATGGTCTCTGCAATGTCAATGTCTGATTTGGCGTGTCTTTGCATGAACCAAGGGTCGCTCCGCTCGAGTTGGGAACAGACTACAAATGCAAAGCGTGTAATACTTGGGCCGGGCTACGACTAGTCTCATTGGCCTTAAGCTATTGAATTATGAAGAGAAAAGAGGCATAACATGAATAGTGATTTGGCCACAGCTTCCCTCGTAATGAACCCAGTACACTTCTCGTTACGCGGTAGAGTATTGTCATTTTAGTCGCGAATAGCTCTCGTTTTATCAAACCCTGACCGCGTATTTATTACTTGGAAGCTCTGCAACTTCTCAAGTACAAAATCCGTCAACTATCACCCTGCTACTGATATCCCTTGGAATTTACAAAGCTGAGCCATTGTTGTGGCAGCAATATCTTCTTTGTGATTCCCAACTCTTATATCTACACACTGCTTTGATTTTAGCGTGGGTGGCTAGCAGTAGCGACTCGGTCACTCTGGGCGGCTCCCGAGACGAATCCAATCCTCTGAACAAAAGTAGTAGTGAGCGCCCAAGGCTGGGAGCCGATATCTTCTTCAGCAACATCATCGATACCAATCTTAGTGATTGAAGAATCGTCATTTACATCAAGGTTTTCTTTTTAAGTCAGGGGCTGTCCTAAGGTCAACTAGAAATTCAAAATAGACATACATTGGCTGATAGCAGTGGAACAGAAATGGATGGCGTCTTGGATAGTCTAATCTACATTTGTCTCCTTGTCAGGAGAGAACCAAACGGTTCGACATGCGAACACGACATTCATTCAGAAGTAGTATTCATCGCCTTCATGGAGCATGAAGGGGGATTACCTTATTGCTCCCAGCTTGGCAGCAGGATGTTGAGCAGGATGCTTGACGGAAGTTTTCTCCAGCCCTAAACTGAGTACCTTCATTAACACGAGATGAACTCAGGGTCGGAGCTGCAGGGAGAAGTCTGGGGAAAGTTTCCGACCCAATCTGGACAGGCCTTTAACACACCGAGATGCTTACGATCCTTGGTGCAGGGCCCTTCCCACTTCCAAAGAGCCAGTCTATCTGAGGATATCCAAGACTGAGGTAAAATAATAGCTAAAGTTGCTTTGATTGTCCCAACTAGGCCCGACTTCGGACGAAATTGAAATCAAAGGTTCAGAAGATGATCTTTTGCACAGACGCAGTTACAACACTGGTATTAGAGTTTAGTATGGCCTGGACACGCAGGGAATTCAAAACATGGTTTCAAGTTACTGGTCCCATTCATACATCGGTTCGGCCAGCTCTCTGGCGGGAAATTCCTCATTTCCATGCCGCATTTTGTTTGGAAAAAGAACCCGTTCCACGCAATTAGGTACCAAAAGGAAACTTCGGGACTAGAGGCCAGAGGAAATTCGGTGTATGAGTGAATCTTTAGCTCTAGCAAAGAGTAGAATGGCCCTGGAGAGGCCGAGGTAGGAAGTCACCATCAAGACGTTTGGTGAGAGCGGGGAGCACTCACATTGATCCATTACGTTGAGTGTTGCTCTTCACTTCGGCATCATGTCTCCGGACTCAGAAGCTAGTGCTGGCAACATTGGTGTCTCACCAACAATCGAATGGAGCCGACCCTGCCATCCTTTCCCGGCAGAACTACTGTACCACGCTGTTGTGCGTAGAAAGGGTGGCCTGGATGCTCTGTCCGGCTCTAGTTTCACTTAGTCGCAAGATCTGCCTACTGAACTAACTCGGATCGCCGTGCCAAAGTCTTCTAGTTCGGTAATAGTCCATCGTAATGTCGTCGGCATTTCTGTCGTAATCTAAGAACTATCACTACCGCGCTTTCCATCCCCAAAGACTCTTCCCCGGACCCGTTCTGCCGAGGGGGGTAGCCTTCCCTGTCCTCTTCCCCAGAATCGAGACGACTTACAGCCTAGAACCTTACCGCCCTTTCGTATTCTGAGTTCGATGTTAGATGCGTCCTCGGAGAAAGCCTGGCGGACTATTCTGTTCGGCCAGACCGGCCGTGGTTTGGAAGGCGGAAAAAGAGGTATCCCTCACCTGATAGTCTCGGCTGGGCAAGTTACCTCGATATGGATTTGCCTGACACCAGTGGAATACATACCTGGACGGTAACTCTGTCTACTCACCTGATCGAGAAATTTCATCGCAGAAGACCCAGAAAACCGTCGCTCAACATGGCTGTCGACACCCAGGATCGAGAGCAAGTCATCATCGAGGCTACTCCAGGATTGACTCAAGCTGAGCTTGAGGCACAGCACTCTCGCCACGAAGCTCCCGACAATTCATATTGGCGGTCGGCACGATTCTGGGGCACCCTTTGCAGCATTTGTTTTGCTTACTTTGGAGCATCATTTGCGTACTTTGTCCCGCTATCGATCTTATCTTACATCAATGAAGACATTGGTATTGCAATCCCTTGGAGACCAAAGTTGAATACAGGAATAGTACTTATGAGCTGGTCCAGGGCCATCAAAAAGTTACAACAATGTCTCGATTGTTTATAATTTGACAACCGCCGTCACCATCCTGATTAGCGGGAGACTTTCTGATCTTTTCGGTCGGTGACAGCATCAAGCTCCCTCCCTTGTTTACCCCTTGGTACTGATGCTTTACAGGGCGTCGTTGGTTCATGACAGGAATGCTTGTGTCTGGTATGATAGGCGGCATGTATGAAACCACGTTATGTTCTAGATGACTGTAGATCTTCTAACACTCGCATTCCCAGAATGGGCTCACAAGCTAGGAACATATCAACACTGATCGTGGCTCAAATATTTCTCGGCCCGGGCGCCAACATTTCAGTCGCACCCGTCATCTATATTGGAGAACTGGTTCCAGTCAAGCATCGGGGCTACTGGACTGGTTTCGTGGTCGGCATGTCTATGCAAGTGGCAATGTTTTCCCCGATCATTGGTAGGTCCAGGAAGCGCTTGAAATGCAGGTACCGCGGGAGCCGGCAGAGCTTACGCATTGCGTATAGGTCAATCACTGAGAGTCCATTTATCATGGCGCTGGACATACTACCTCACCATCATCGGCTACGGCGTAGCAGCCGCTATGGCATACGTCTTTTACCGGCCTCCAGACTTTGAGCATTTGCACAGCCAAAAAGTAACTAAGATGCATCTGATCAAGACCGCCGACTATATAGGCATGCTCCTCTGGACAACAGGATCAACTCTCTTCATCTTAGGCGTCAGCTGGGGAGGCGGTTTCTTCCCGTGGAAGTCGGCCGAGGTGATTTCTACAATCGTCATTGGCAGTCTTTCATTCATTATATTCTTCTTCTGGGGTCGGTTCACTCTACAATTTTAATTCTTACCTGGAGCACCCTTGCTGATTATGGTACAGAAGCAAAGTCTGGAATCTCCGCTCCCTTGCTGAATATCCACTTTTTGACACATGAACCACGAAAGTTTTTGCTTCCTATACTAGTTAGCACAGTCGGTGGAATGTTCTTCTACGGAGTCCAACTGATCTGGCCATTGGGTGAGTTCTATGTCGACGGTAAAACTTGACAGATGATTTTCTGAACTCTTGCAGAGCTATCGACGGTCTTTGCAGTAGGTGATACAACTCGACAAGGCTGGCTTGCCACCGCAGTGACAGCATGTACCTTTACGGCTGCCGCATTTGGAGCTTTTGTCTTCCAGTTCGGTGGCGAGCATCGCCTGAAGGTGGTAGTTGCCAACGTCGCCATGCTTGCCTTTGTTGCCGGGGCGAGTCAAACGTCGCTGAATCAGCAAGCGGCGACTGCGGTATGTGTCTGCCTCGCAGCGTTATTCTGTGGCATCCTGGAATGCATGATGCAGCTTTGGGCGGCCGCCGCCAGGAGCGTCGAAAACATTGGCCTAGCCCTCGGTGTCATCGCAGCTTTCAGATGTATTGGCGGTGCTTTGGCACAAGCAATCTACGTCACGGTCTTGAACAACAAGCTGTCGCACTTTCTTCCCCGGCTGATCCCCCCGGCGGCTCTTCAGGCAGGTCTTCCTCAGACATCTGTCCCTGCACTGTTTCAAGCAATCGCTGCACAAAGCCCCACGGCTTTCAGTCAAGTACCGGGCATCACACCAGCCGTGATCGACGTTGTTATGGTTGCTTTAGCTCAAGCCTACTTGGAATCATTCCGATATCTTTACTACGTCGTACTTGCTTTCGGCGGGGTTGGAGCTCTCATCGCCGTCTTCATGGTGAGGGACCTGAATTCCGCCATGACGAATCATTTTTCAAGGCGATTAAATCAGTCACCTGGTTCGGAGGACAACGTCGTGGTGGTGGATGATGGATCTGCAGATGGAACGACAGAGAAGACAGAGGACACCTTTAACGGGAAGGCCAACGATGAGCGCGTGGAAGAAGTGTGAATGGCTGAACCCTAGTCAGGCCAGCTTCGGGCGCTTCAGATTTGATGGTACTTTGCGAGGTTGAAAACTGACAATACACGTCGAAGGGATACTGCTACTTGGTATTGGGTCGCCACAGTCTTTTGCCAGGTTTTTCTTCTTCCACCTTGGTGCCGCAGATATGAAAGGATTCTCTGGCGTTGAGCTGAGTGCTTTAAAACCATCGCTTCCTGTGTTTTGGCTTTGGGTCGTTGTGTGGTACTAGAGCGATCCGCTTGCACCCGAACATCTCACTTCCGCCTTTCAAAACTTGCTTAAAAATCCTGGCGAAGAAAAATCCTCCCGAAAGTTGAGAGGCGAGTGGAAAACCTCTCTTGAATGAATGTTGCTATCGATACTAGGCATCATAGTACCTGAGATAAACTAATATGAGGTTCTCCATGCTTAAGTCTTTCATTTAGAAGCATGGATTGCGGGACCCTATTAAACTCAGTTCTCGTTAGCCATTCTCGGTCTGGCAATGTAATTTAGGATCGTGCCTAAAGGGGCCACTCTATACCATGGGTATAAGAGTCTTGAAGGTGATCTTCCAAGTCCCGTTGTCCTGACGCTTCCAAGTATCCTGATATTGTCCATGAAGAAACATGACTTGGTCGGCATCCACAGGTACCAAGCCATTCGCTGCACTGTAGAAGTGTGCCGCTGTGAAATATGTAACTGAGACGGCCGTTGAAGGAGAGCATATGTAGATCAGCTGTGTGCCATAGCTGTGCTGCGTACTTGAGAAGGTTTTCAAGCCACCATTTTCGATTACCGACTTGATGGAGGATAGACCTGAGACTGTGCCAAGGGGGGCAGGGTAGTGTGCCACGGCGTCAGATGCAAAAACTTGGTTCAAGGAGTCCCAATTTCGGCCGTCGACGGCGAGCGCATAGAGAGCGAGGGTTTGTCTAATGGTTTCTATGGCGCCGACGTCCTGAAGAGCTCCGGGAAGGAAGCAGGTTGGTAAGCTGTTCAGCGGAGTTGGACCGCCGGCAACCATAGGACAACTTGTATGGAGATACTCTGTGTCGAACGGATCAGTGTTTAAAAAGCAGCCTGCCACGAACGGCAGTAAAAAGGCAATGTGACATAACTTGAGGTACATCCCAATCGTTAAGCAGAGGCAGGTGAAAGTTATGCACAAACGTCCGCCGCAAGGCTGACTGGCCATCTGCGACAATTTAATAGGTGTCTACTGGGGTACGATAGCCCGGCATCGGACATTCCCAAGTGTAAGGCAACAGAAGCTCAGGAGTCTGGCTGTTTTTGACCTTATGGGTAGTAATAAAAGTTGCTAACACAGAACCAAGACCTCCGCTGGCCGGCCTCGAAACCCTTTGCCTAAGATCATTGGGCAAGGTTGCTATTGCACTGTTCAGGCGCAGACTCCACCATTCGTAGTGACATGTTAGCAATTCATTTGGTACGCTATTTCTCTGGAGCCCGTCAGAGATGATGTCCTATTAAAGGCAGTCGTGTCATGGAATAGAATTCTTCTCGCTCCACAGCGGCGTTATACCAGCACTGCCACCCAGCGGCACCCGGGTGGTATCATACCAGAATTTCAAGTTGATACGCTTCAAGAATGAACTGCCGCCGGATACCAGACTTGTCCGAGGTGTGGATTCAATTGCTCAGTTCGTCGATCCCCAATCCCACGCCCCAACCCCCTACCAATGCCCCGCCGGCTTTCTCCACACTGAAAGAAGAAATCTGCGATGGGGTTTCGGCGTTTGTCGGGCCGGATGCTTCGACATTGGCGGTAGATAGCGGATCAAGTGAAAAAGGCGAAACCTAAGCTTCGATCTTGTATGTTCGACCAAGCCGACCGACTCGCAAGAATGTCGCCATTTCAGAATGACCAACGGCTCCGCGCTGAGGCTGAGATCACCAAAGTTGTCGTGCAAGAAAGGTATTTCAAGGATACAGCGCAATGGGAACGGATGCGAAACACCTATCATCCAGATGCAAGCAAGACCAATGTCAATATTTCATGGTAACCAGCGCCAACCTCACTCCCAGCTTCTCCGTTCAGGACATGGGATTCGTGTGCCTACATTTTGATCCAGCTAATGAAGGCGAAACGTAGGGTCAATGACACCGCAGAGGTATTTATAGCGCGGTCGAAAGAGATTCTGGCAAAAGGATTGGAGGCCTCACATTCAATACAACCCGTCGACATCCAATTCTCGGCCGACGGTACCAGAGCAGTCTGCGAGTCTGTCGGCACAATCCTGATGAGAATTGCATATCAAGGAAGCAAGTACGATGTCACCTCACATGGGCGCTTTGTTTCGCAGCTCGAAGACGTCGAGAACCATGGCTGGCGGATCCGTACAATGCAGTTCATCTATGTTCGAGATTCGTTTGTCCCGGTACTTCCTGGCAATGCAGAAACAGACAAGGAGTTAAGAGCCAAGGTCGACGCAGTACCAAGAGCCAGGGATTCCTACAAGTGCCTCACACTTGCCATCGAGCTCGATCCCGCGTACAAGGTTTCCAGGACGATGCCAGGATTTGATGATCCTGACAGTGTGAATGCATGCCTGGTTGCGAATTACAAATGGATTCAGTAATACTGTACGTCAAGGAAATATATACTACGCTGCCTTTTCATCTCAATTGAGAGTCCCGTGAACGAAGAATGTTCAGAGGCGCCACTGCTGACAAATAAATCCTAATGTTCCTCTAGGCTCTCAGTACACACTCGCCTGTAATGAACCATTGTTTACTGTATTGTGGCTTCATACAAGAGTTCTCTGGCATTGCAGCCCAGTGAAACAAACAGCGCTAGTCATGACTCTCTCCATTCCATTCTGGATGCATTAAAAGTACATGGCTATTAGCTGTATCGTAGTGACGCTCTGGGGTAGGCAGATACAAGCGAAAGATGTCAGTCCGAGTTTTCATGTTTCTGATACTTCTATTTACCAGAGTCAGTGGTAGTAGCTCGATGCTGCTGGCCGACATTACGGGTGGTAGAGGTGTACCCAATTACGAATGATCTACTATATTCCGGGACGTCTGAGCGGTCTTGCATGTGCACCAGGTATGAGAATGGCGAAGAACCAAAAGCCCCCGATCTGACTCTCGTCGACTGCGCATCAACACGGCGCCGATCAAGTCCGTTCGTCCCTCTCCCGGGAGGCAGTGGATTCTGCTCCGTCTCGGAGTTTATCAATGGTCGCATTGGTAAGCTACGGCTTGTCGTCGTAGCTGACATTCCAAATCAAGGGGAGTTTTTAGCCCCTGAGAGCTTCGTTTGTTTCTGAACATCCTAAATTACTGGGAGATAGAAGGCGAGTGGCACAGGGCTCCATGGGACAGTACGACCGTTGCCGAATCAAGCCCATTCCTTCTGCGGAAGTTGAAGCTTCGATCAAAGAAGATGTCGAGGCTTTGCATCGTCGCCTCGAGACGTCCGCTAAAGACGTGTAGGAAACAACCATCCTACCCTGCACATCTCAGCATCTCAAGTTTTAACGCTGATCAACAACTCCGTAGGTTCATTTGGCGCGACAAAGACACTGGAGCAATCATTGGCCCCTACCCGCCCCAGTTCTGCACTCCTGCGGTGTACAAAGTATGGGGCAAGATCAGCACATCCATCCATACCCTTGGTCTGCCTGCAACCTATCGCGAAATTGCGATCCTAGCAGTCGGTGCTCGATTCAAAGCGGGTTATGAGAGCTACGCACACGAGAAAATCGCCCTCGCCGAGACCAGTTTGACTCAGGAACAGATCGATAGTATCAAACACGGCCAGAAACCAGATGGCCTTGATAAGGATGGCTCGCTTGCCTACGACATTGCTGTCGAGCTAATGGATCACTCCGGACCTTTGGACAAGGCGAAGTGGGATGCTGCTGTAGCATGCTTTGGACTCACTCAGACGTTGGCTTTGGTCCATTACATTGGATATTACAGCTGGCTTTCTATGCTGCTCAATGCCGTGGATGCACCTGTCCCGGCCGAAGCGAACTGGTCGTGGTGACTGCGCAGGCGTGTCAAGACGGATAGGAGGAATCTTACGGTAGAGTCGATGTAGTTTGTCTGGTGTTAAGCACCATCGGCAAGACCTCCAGGGTCACACGCACGTGAGGTGAAATAACAGTTCCAAATGAACCGTCGAGGAAATTTTCCTGTAGAGCGCATCTTCGCTACTGGTTTTCAAATGTATTTGTTTGTAATCGCTACATGTATGCCGGTGAGTAAATGGTCACTACTACCTGCTAGCTGCTTCCTTGCAGTTGTGTCTATGATCTTTTCAAACAAATTGCATCTTATTGCAGATTTTGCCGATTTTTTCAATCTCAATTTCGACCAAGTCACCGTCTTGAAGCCACTTTGGAGGTTTCATGACGACTGCAACCCCAGCAGGAGTCCCGGTAAGTATGACCGTGAACTTTCTGAGGGTCATGCCACTGCTGAGGTGGCGAATAAGGCGTCTGACGTCGAAGATCATGCTACCCAGCTTGCTTGACTGCCTCAGCTCTCCATTCACGTGGGTAGTCAGAGACAATGAGTTCAGGTCAGACACGACACTGGGAGACACCAGGATAGGGCCAATTGGAGCAAATTTGTCAAAGCCCTTCGCATACCCCGGCTGGCCCGATCTTTCGGGCGACTGCCAATACCGAGAGGAAACGTCGTTACCGACCGTGTAACCAAGTACATAGTCGATAGGATCTTCGGATTCAGGGATATTTTTGCAATCTTTACCAATAATAACAACCAGTTCGCCCTGGCACATGTTAGCGGATATGTGTAGATGGTCTCCACATCCAAGATGTATTTCTGACCTCATAATCTAGCCAGGTGCAATATTTATCGATAGGAATTGCTTCAAAAGGACCCGCTAACGCGTCCAGTGGCTTTGAGAAAATCATGGGGTAATCTGGATATGATACCTGATGACGGCAGACATTGTCATCCATGTGATCAATAGAAAGAGATGGGAAGTGGAGCATACATTCGCCTCGGCGGCGTGAGCCTTGTAATTCAGTCCCACACCATAAATGTGCGCGGCCCGGGGGATGGGACTCAGAACTTTCGAGATTTTTTTCTTCTTGGATGTAAGAGTAGCGGTAGACTCGAAAGGATCGTCATAGATGGGCACCTGAGTGCCTACCAGATCTGGCCCTGTCGACCCTTCAGGAGCTTCGCCATAATACTCCTGTCCGTCATCACTTTCAAACCTAACAAGCCGGGCAAAAGAAAACATGTTGGGAAGAAATGCTTCAGAGAGATACAGATCTGAGGGCTGTACGTCGTACGCAGGTATTGAAGACAATCTCAGGAGGCCGTCTCTGAACCTGTCCAAAAAGGTTCAAGACGCTATTCTTCGTTAGAAAATCGCCGGACGAGGGATTGTACAAGCCGGTGATGATACCTGCCGTCTACCGATCCAATTAGGAAGCTCACAATACAGCACCAAATCTGCGGCCGCTGAACAAAGAACCTGCAATTACAGAGAAAGCGATAGATGTTGGTGAGGCCGAAACACGAGACACGTTTCATGAAACCAGACCACTCAAGACCGCTTGCTCAAGCGACTTCGGAGATTCCTGGCGCAGAAAAGGCCCCCGGCGCCTCTCGGCGAGACTCATTGTGGCGGAGTCTTGTCTTTTTTCCGCCGTACAGGTTAGGTTAGACTGTCAAGCTTTAAGGTCTGTGGGCGCTTTTGCCCGACGAGAGCAGCAATGGCCCCGCGAACAGATGTGGTGGGCGAACATTTTCTCACGTTCATCAGCTTTCGAGATAAACCTGAGTGAAGACACATCAGTCCCCGTCACAGATCCCCTGGGTTCCAGATTGCTCTTCTTAGTTGACGACACAATGATTCACGGCAAGTCAAACGTCATTGCCGTTCTCGCAGCCGTTGGAATTCTGCTTCTGGCTGCGAAGCTTCTAACAATTGGCCGGAGACCGCGAGATTTACCGCCAGGACCGCCCACCATCCCGATTTTAGGTAATCTCCATCAGGTCAGATTTTTCGAGGCTTCGTCGCCTGGTGCTCGAACATCAATACTAACGAATGCAGATCTTCAAAAAGAATGCTCACCTGCAATTCGCAAAGTGGGCACAAGAATATGGGTCGGCATAGAGAACATGAACGAACTGCTGTCACGAAACTAACCCACACGACTAGGCCAATATATTCACTCATGTTGGGGGCCACCACGATGATTGTTCTAAACTCCGATGTGGCGGTCAAAGATCTCCTAGATAAAAAGAGCGGAATCTATTCGGATCGCCCAGACATGTTTATTGGGCAGAAAATTGCGAGCGGAGACATGAGGCTGGTTCTGATGGTGTGTAATTTCAACTTGTCAAATTTGCCGTTTGGTTCCTGTCTGGATGATCACGATTTGGACAAGGTCACAGACAACCACTATGGAGTCGACTGGCCCTTTATATCCCACGTCACGGAATTGCGAGCTCAGCTAACGATGTGGCAGAAATACGGCGAGAAATGGCGCTCAATCCATAAGATGATCCATAACATTTTAAACATCAAGGCTGCAGTGACATACGTGCCGTACCAAGAACTCGAGAACAAGATCATGCTTCAGGGCATCTTGGACTCTCCCGAGGACTTTCTCTCACATATCAGACGATTCAGCTATTCATTCTCGACACAGATGATTTATGGTTACAGGTGCCGTGACATTGAGGACCCAAAGCTCCAAGCATTGTTTAAGGTATCATTCGCCTGAGAAACCTGTCGATATACGTCTCTGGTGTTGACAGATCTGAAATAGACCCATTCAGACTGGGGAGAGGTTACGGGCAGCGCCAGCGCACAACTGGCTGATCTCTACCCAATTGTGCAGAAACTTCCCCATTTCATTGCCCCCAATGTCCGCTATGCGGAAAACCTGCATCGAATTGAAAAAGAACTCTATGTAGGACATTGGATGAAGTCCAAAAGGGCACTTGACGACGGTACCGGACTGGTAAGCACATCAATCGAAATCCTAGTCAAGTTGACGACAGCTCATCGTTATTTTGTCATAGCCGTGCTTCTGTAATGACATATATCGAAGGCAGCAAGAAGAAAAGTTTTCTGACGACGAGGCCGGCTACCTCACAGGGTCCCTGCTGGAAGGGGGATCTGATACCACTGCATCCACGTTGTACGGGTTCATTCTTGCTTTGCTGGTTTTTCCTGAAGTGCAGAAGAAGGCGCATGAGGAGGTTGATCGTGTTGTGGGTTCCGACAGGATGCCCAATATGGACGATTGGGATAGTCTACTCTACATCCGCCAATGCGTCAAGGAAAGCTTACGGTGGATGCCAACGGTCATTCTTGGAGTTCCCCATGCAGCTACAAGAGATGATGTGTACATGGGCTACAGGATCCCCAAAGGGGCAAACATTACACCCAATGTCTGGTGAGTCTGCAGACAATGGAAGAATGAAGGATAGGGAGCTGACAGTGTAACCACTAGGGCAATTCATATGGACCCTCGCCGCTCCCCCGACCCTCGCAGATTTAATCCTGACCGCTTTCAGGGCGACACCAGCACTTTGTACCAGTCTGCTGTGGGCGACGCTGAGAAGCGCGATAATTATGTCTTCGGCGCTGGGCGGAGGCTATGTCAAGGTATTCACATTGCGGAGCGGTCACTATTCCTTGCCATAGCAAGACTGGCCTGGGGCTTTAACTTCTCAAAGTCTCTTGACTCTCAAGGAAATCCATACCCTTATGATATTGAGGCAATAGAGGGAGGAATTACGGCTCAACCTGCAAAATATCCAGCAGTCATCAAGTCGAGGAGCGCCAAACGGGCCGCAATTATGACGGAGGCTGCCAAAGAGTGTGAGAAACTTTTGGACCCCAAGACTGGCCAGTGGAAGAGCGTCCCGGAAGGGATGGCATTCAGCACCTGGATGCCAGAGAAGACGGATGCTTAAAGGGCTTCATATCACAGCCATGTTCCGTATCGTACGTGGCGAAGTATCAGGATCGAATCCACACTTTCAACACGTGTTGGTAGCGGTTCATGTTACTTTCATTTGAGACGGCTTTGTAATCTGAAGTTGTCACTCTGGATGGAGCTGCCGATGGGATTTTTAGAATGCATCATTATAGGAAAGACTCCCAGCAGATCTGAAGGGCAATGCCATCGCCTTCACAAGACATTGTGGACGCTATCACTTGTCTGGGTATATTCGGACAATAAATTGAAGATATTAAGCCGTGGACGTTAGTTTACATGTGCCGCTTCATTGCTTAAGAGAGTTGATATGCTAGGGCAAAGGGAGAAGTGAATCTTTGCTAACGGGAATAGTAACAATATGTGATCCAGGTCGATCCCTTGCCGCATTATCTGGTTCAGTGCATTTCAAGTTGAAGAACTGCATGTCTGAGCTGTTACAGCTCGTTTAATCGTTAGAAGGCAATGTAAGAGCCCGCATGAGGTCTTTCAAGAACGCCCACCGCGTGTCTCTCGCCCAGCCCTTTTGATACCAGTCATTGGCTGCTTTGGGGAAAAAGTCAACGAAAGGTGCTATGGAATCGTCGTGAGCCATGACAACAAAGACATTATCATGTGCATCAATATACTGCACGTTAGAGATGGTTTCGACCACCTTGGGAATGTCATGGCCCATTTCGGGATCAAAGAAGCTTCCGCAGGAGGCCATCGGCCGTTTCGACTTGAGCTCTTCCAAAGCCGCACCAGGACAAAACGGCCCTCTCAAGCCTCGCACCGGATGTGGTGAGATTGCATCTGGCAGTGCACGATAATGGGAGGGCCGAAACTCACTCGCGTGGTGGCAAGCATCGGCACCGATGAGGATAAAGGTATCTGGATCGACAGTGGTCCGTGCCAGGGCACACAAATGCCCGACCGTATGCCCAGGCGCGTCCAGAATATAGCAGCTACCGTCGCCGAACCAGTCAAGTGCTCTCATACGTCCAACGACGCACGCTCCCGGGCCCGAGAAGTCCAGCTCGATCAAATTACGGTTTCTGGTGGGAGCTGGTTAGTTGATCTAGCCTCAAAAGCACGTTTGTTCCGAGCCCAGCGAACTCACCGATAGTCTTCCTCCAAAACCCATGACTTTGGATTTGCGGGAGCACCAGGGAGATATTCTTCCGGGAAGCCGGGGCCCACCACCAAGGACGTATGCGGAGGGAATGTCGAAGGATTACCGAGATGATCCCAGTGATGGTGGCTAGATGAGGCAAAATCATATCAGCGCGAAGAAGCCTCCACGAGAACACTAATTGAGAGATTATAAGTTCAATTGTGCTCTTACCTCCATATCAGGGCCTCGATCGAGGCGGGATCGACGCCACCTTCCTCCAAAATCTCTGTGATGCTCTTCTCTACTTGCACATCCCACCCACTATTTCTGATATGGTTCGCCGTCATGGGAGCATAATTCTGCCAGTCTTTACGGATTCCGAGGTCAAACAAGAGTTTACGACCAGATGGGTGTTCAAGAAGGAAAGCGTAAGATGGCAGTTTGGGAAGATGTGTAAATCCTTCCAATGACGGGCCCATCAAGTATTTTATTGGAAGGTCAGCGATGCGACTAGTAGTATCGATAATTCTGACAGTCAAGGATGTGCCACGAGGCACGTCGAGGCTCGGTATGACATTCATCGTGTTTCTGCCTTTCAATGTTCAAAGCCCTAATAGTCTACATTGATACGGAGGGTGCATTGTCGGGATAGATATATCTGCCGACCGACCTTTTTCCCCTCTTCCTTTTGATGGCGGGGAAAACGGGAATGAGAATACGTTCGGACACAGTTGGCCGAGACCGTGAAAACCCTGGTCCGTACGTTGGCCGGGGCTACAATAACCAAAAATAGCCTTGAGGACTGACAAATACATAGTGCATCAACTCTGTCCTCTGACATCGATATAGAAATGTGAAGCGCAATGTGTATATGGGCAAATGCTTCTGACAATCTTCTACACTGTGATACAGGAACCAAGAAACCATAGATAGCATTTAGACATGTCTACCATCAGAATTTGTCTTCTCTGGGACAGATTGCGGCCGTCCGGTCAAGCATTTACTTGTTCTAGAAATTTGGATGGAGGAATCAGCATTCCGCTCAGCTCGTCTCTTCTCGTTCCGTCCGGGTTCACGGAACTTAAATGACTGCCTAAAGCTTTGCCTTTGGTGGTAGAAGCTCCTCGATCTTGGCGAACTGATAGTAGTAGTCCAAGCATTGAGGATTTGCCAGCGTACTTGACGGTTTGATGATCTGTCCAGACACAATTTGTCTCACAGGTAGTTCCACTTTCTTCATGTTCACGGTCGTCTGTGACAAGTCAGCGAAGTCGGTCCAAGAGTAAAGAAGCTAGAGATCTAGGGGGCCCACCGGAATCTCAGGAGTTTCAAAGACGTATTTGGGGACATGTCTAGGGCTCATCTCCCTCTGTATAGTTTTCTTCACTCTTGAAACCAGGTCTTCGGTGAATGCAACACCTTCTTTCATCAGTAGAAATAATATCACGCTTTCGTCCATGTCCTGCGGCCGACGTTGGCCGACGCAAATCGAATCGGCCACCTCGTCAGAGAAATGCGTATCGATGACGCTGTAGATCTCTGCAGAGCCAAATCGCACTCCCGAGGGGTTTAGCACGCCATCCGCGCGCCCCAGGAAGAATATCTGCTTCGTAATAGGGTGTACGAGAACAAAATCTCCATGAGTCCAAACATCTGAAGGCCAAATAGGTCAGTCACCCAAAGAAAGGGTACAGGTGAAGACCAAACTTACTGTCAAACCGCACAAAATAGGAACTCCGATATTTTTGATTTCCATCCTTCCCCCAGAAAGAGACAGGCATGTTGGGAAACGCAGCCGTAGCGACAAGCTCCCCCGGGACGCCGTCGTCAACCGCTCGTCCTTTGCCGTTTCCAACTGTGGAATCATAAACGGCGATAGGCACCCCTAAGCTGGGTCCAGAGCATCCGCCCAGATGAACTGGCAACAGGGAGTTCTCTGCAGCGAATCCTCCTGCAATATCGGTACCGCCTGACGTGTTTGCCAGCTGCACATGAGGCGGAAAAGCGACATCATAGAACCATTCAAATAGTGAGTCTGCCAACACCATGCCGGTGGATGTCACAGATTGCAGCGCGGACAGATCGGTAAACTCTCGCGGAACCACATTCCCAGCTTGAAGAGTCTGGAAGAATCGTGGTGAAACTCCCAGATGGGTGACCCTGCCAAAGAACCATTCAGATAGTGTTGATATTGAAAATGTAGGTGGGGGTAAACAACACACCTCTCGTCGCCAACCAGCCTCATGAACCGTTCCAAATCTGGCAAGAAGGGGCTTCCGTCATACATGATGCACCTTGCGCCTACAATTAATGATTGAACGCTCAACAAGTACATTATCCAGCCCGTTGTAGTATACTGCAGACAGGTGCTCTTTGGGCCTTGTTCGCGATGAAACTTGGTTTCCTTCGTCCCGCCTAAGACGAATCCTCCAACAGAGTGTACGATACACTTTGGCTGGCCGGTGGTGCCCGAGCTGTAAACGACCAGGAAGGGGTCCCGAAATGGTATCCTGGTGAATTCAAGGTGATCACTCTTCGCTCGAGAGACAAACGTTGCCAACGTCTGTGTCTTCGGCAAATGTGATGTGTCGACTGGATGTACGAAGCGTGGCTGCACGACCACTCCTTGAAATTCTGCAATCTCTTCCATGCCCTTAATGATAGCCGCCATTTTGGATCTCAACTCAATCTTCTTCCCGTTGTACACTGCCCAGTCATCCATGAATGCCCAACGAGGTTTGATTTGGAGTAGTCGGTCCAGTATCCCCTTCACGCCCATGTCAGTCGAACTGGAACTGAAGATGCCGCCGATAGCAGTCACCGCGAGGAACACTGAAACTGTGTCGATACTGTTGCTCGCGATAGCGGCCACTCGATCTCCACGCCTCACGCCGGCTGCTTTCATCGCTTGGCTTAGTCTTCCCACTTTCCGTCTCAATTCGCCCCAAGTGCAATGTCTGACGACAGAGCAACCTTCTCGAACTTCTGTAATAGCAACTTTATTGGGGCTCTTCATGAAAGTGGTGCGTTGGGACTGATCTTCGGGGTCGGCGGTATAAAGGATGTTCTCGGCATAGTTCAGACGGACTCCACGAAACCAGTTGGGGATAGAATCCATCCTTGCCTTCTCATCGACGACCTGAGGTACAAAGAAAATTTAGTGACTAGGTTTAACTTTTCGATCAAGGAGGAACGGCTTGCGAATTAACAAGGTTGATTGCTCGTAAAGGACTTACCTGATCATAACTACCGTCGTGAATGATGTTCAGGTCCTGCCAACATGACTCCCAAAACAAGGCTCTGTTGGTACAGCTCCAGTTGTGCAGCTCGTGGAATGTCTACGTGTCGGTTAGTAAGCTTCAGGCCCTTCAAGGGAGATGGAAAGGCTTAGGGGACATCTAGCGTTAACTTCATCATTGTCTGCTGTCAATGGTATCCTGAGCTGACCTTGAATTTGAGGTTGAACTTATTCTCTAGGAAAGTACGAAATCTCCCCAGATTGGTGCTGCCGGGGTCATGGTGCTCCCAAAGTTTGCGAGGAATATTTGTTACGTCCATCAGGATTTGCAAGGTCAGCCAAATATCACAAATTTTATCTTCGTTGGAGCCAAAAAGAATAGAGGTGCGAGCATAGGTTGACACTGGAACTGTCTGTCAAAGGCAACAAGCCGAGAGTAGCGTCCGCCAAACGTTGGAGAAGGGTATTAAAATCCAAGTAGAGGAAAAGAAAAGGAAGCTGTGGGTGTAACAAGCACCGAATTCGGGTTCTATGCTTAACGTTTCGTGACAACCGCCACGCCTTACGCCAGGATCTGTCCAAGGAAGGCGTACACAGTCGGACAGTGCGCCAGCGTACCCAATTCACTAATGGCTCCCCAAGCATCAGAGCGGAGGGGCGAGCCTCCCGGCGTTCTAGGTGCAATCGTATCCCTTTGCATAGATGCCCTGTGACCGGATACGGATCCCACCGACGAAACCCGGGGCACAAGCCCCCATAGGCTGACAACTCGACCCGGGGAGAAACGCCGAGTCTCGGATTAGAGAAGCTGAAGTTACGCCGAACAGATTTGGTTCAGACCGCCTCAAGCGGGGTGGACATGTTGTCATTCATCCCACTGCAGGAGCTCCACCTGTAATCCGTTCGTATCGTAACAATTACTACTAGCCTGGAGAGGGAAAGGCATAGGCAGTTGGTTGTTAAGAATAGACATTTCGGTTGGAAATGCTCACAGAAGTGGTCCACGAGATGTCTCCCCTCACCGCATGGCAGGCATCGTATATCTCCTAGTATGTAGTATCATTTGAATTTGACTGACAGCAAGTCGTACAAATAAAATAGAGATCCTCCCTCTACAGGCTTGCGTCCCTGCTACACTCGAATGCTCAGGTCCGCAAGTCATGGCAGGAGTTGTTTTGTGCTTCTAGGTATCTTTCACCTCAGGGGGCGCCTAATAACTTACCTGGAAGTCTCTCGCATAAAAAACTAGACCGACAACAATCGACCGTCATAACAACGGCTGCATAAAGTTGTCTGATGTCTCTGGAGGCTGTCGTAAACAGCCAGAATCAGCCTGTTTCCACAAACATGAAGGTTTAGTGGCGTGACCATCACTGGGAAACGAAGCATATAGTTTTATGCCCCACGGTTACAGACCACTCCGCCCCGGGGGAAGCTAGGTATTATTTCCCGAACTCCAGGATTTAGCTTTATAGAGACAGGACCGTCTCTCAACTCTGCTTCTTCTTCTTCTCCTCCATCAAAACTCCCGCTGTTGTCCTGGACTACGAATACCCAAAATGCGTAACCCACTCCAGTTGTTACTCTTTTCCATCGTCCCTGAATCCCTCTATGCCCCCTTTTCGGAGACAGGTGTCGCGAAGCCAGTGCCTGAGCTGGAGAACCCTCCAGACTCTGCACAGCTATATGTAATTCGCCGATACTCCCCAGCTTATACCATGGCTACTGGCGACATTGTCTACCGCATGCCAGTTACGGGCCCCTCTTCGAACAATGAGTTCACTATCTTCCTGAACACTGGGCCCGCTTCAGACAAACTTGTTGTCCTTCCTCACCTACACAAAAAGCATTACGAAACCTATTTCAACACCAAAGGGCGATTCAACCTCTGGGCGCAACACAATGGTGACCATCAAGCGCGATCCATGACTCTTGGGGACTTTGGAAATTGGCCTACCAACACCAACCACAGTTTCCAGTTCACTGATCCTGACACCGAGCTGCTTGCAGTTGTAGCTCCCGGTGGCTTTGAGAAGCTCATCTGGCACATTGCGAAGAATTGGACGCATACCACCAACCCACCGTTTGACAAGGATGGCTCCTCTAAAGGCAATGTTGGCCTGAATCAGACATTCATTGATGGTCTAAAGAAATTTGATGTCTGGGCTCAGCAGGAGTTTGAGCCCCGTCGAGATTTTCGAGATGGTACCGCGCCACCCGGTCAAGTTTGGCACAACGGCTTTAACAACATCGGAAATGATAGCGACACACAGTATTTCATTGCGAATAACTTCGGACCAAAGTATCTCAACAAGGAGACCCTGGGGTTCTATCAAGTTGTTCAACCCCTTGTTACTCCAGCCGCGGCGGGCGGTTTTAATCTCACTCAGGCCACCATCAGCCTCAATGGCCCCCCGGCTGACCCTTCTAGTTTGATCACTTTCACCCTCCCGAATGGCAACGCTATCAAGATCCTAGAGGGCATCTTAACTGTCAAAGTTGATGGCTACGATCCGGTGGACCTCGTTTGGGGGGATGTCATATACGTCCCCAAAGACACCACTTTCACCTACTACACCAAGGCCTATTGGGCCAAGTTTCTGTATATCTCTGGTGGTCATTACGGCGTTGACACACGCCTCATTAATGCTGGAAGCTACTACGGAAGTCCTGTTTTTCCTGCTGTTTAGGAAATCCCTTAGGCTGTCTTCCTTGAAAAGCCTCTTTTATGTGCACGCAATAACTTCGTTGCTATGGGCCTTTGGTCCCATTGAACAAAAATACCGGACGTGGTACAGGAATATAGTCCCAAAGTGGGAGAAGTCAGCCGTGTTCAGATAGAAAATACACTGCAGAATACCTCTACTCTACACTCAGTAACCACAGGTTGCGATACCACCAAGCTATACTTCATTTCTTCGAATTAATATTCTTCTATGTAGCCCCGTCGTAGTCCGCAGGACGTCAAACGGGGACTGCAGTTTCAAGGTGCTCTCACATATTGATCAACACTGAAAAGAAATGCTCGCCGTTGGACGGATGAGGCAAGTTGGGCGTCCCCACACTGCATCTGGGACAGGGTAAAATCGAGGATTCTTGAGAATAGCTGGCAGTACCATCGTACCATGAAAGTAACCAGCGATCCTGCTTTTTGAATGAGAGTAGTAGATTGGAGTTATTTTTATCTTTAACTGCTGAGCACTATCGCATTTACTGCTTCCAGTTTGCCTCTGCGGGGACTGGCGTAGCAATGGCATTCATGAACACGTTCATATAGCAGTAATAGGCGATGAAATGGAACAAGATCAAGGTACTGTCCTGCCCAAACGCCTTGACCATTTTTTCGTACTTGTCGTCACTCAGTGCTCGGCCCCCTTGCGACAGCTCTCTAGAAACGTCGTGCACAAGGTACCCGGTCTCATCGAGACCCTGCGGTCGCCTGCCATGGATAAGATCGTCGATCTGCTCATCCGTGAGTTTTGAGATCTTTCGGGCCAGACGTGCATGGGCGTAAAGCTCAAACTCTTGCTTGAAGTGACCGTGGACCGTCAGAATCGCAATCTGTCGATAGTGAGGGTCCAAAGGGCGCTCCAGCATCGCAAATGTCAGGCCTGACCACGCTTTGTACATGTCAGGCTGTAGAAATAGAGCGGGGTAGGGCCCGAGCATTGCGTGTGACTCAGGGTCGTGGTAGTGATATCTACAAATGTAGGGCTTAGAAGACGACGGGCACGAACAGAGCATTGGGGTGTATCTTACGTGTCGCCTATGAATTCTGCCAGGAACTTCTGCAAATTCTGTTCTTCAGCTTGGAGTGCCGGGTCGACATCTTTCGAGAGGATTGGCTTGAATCGGTAATGATCGAACTTGCCCATGATGGCGACGTCGGTGGCGATGCTACGGGAAATCTTGACCTTTTGGTACGGCGAACTCGGCAGAAGAGGTTGCGGATAAATGACATCTTCCAGGGATCCATCTATGGGTGGCGGTTATATCCTGTCACGTTGCCCCTCCCGTGGCGGGCTGCCAAAAGCCCGGCCATCAACCCCTCCAGGTCGGCGAATTTCTTCGCTCCCCGCCGCCGGCACCGGGCGCGCTGCATAACAATTCCCGGGGTTTGGCGTCTCGAACGATCGATCTCGGAGCTCTTGTACTTGAAAGTATAACAGATTCATGACGCCCAACTAGTAACCATGAGTAGAATCAGACTACCACGGCCTGAGTCATGGAACACAACACATTGCAAGGCAAAGTCATCGCCGTGACCGGCGGCGCCTCTGGCATCGGTTTTGCCATCGTCCAGAAGTTGATTCTACTGAAGGCTAAGGTTTCCGTAGCCGACATCTCGCCACAGCCAGAAGAGTTGAAGAACATCCCAGACTTGATCTTCTCCAGAGTGGACGTGACCTCCAGATCGGCTGTACATGACTGGGTTGCAGAGACTGTTGCCAAGTTCGGAAGACTGGATGGAATGGTTGCCAATGCCGGAATAGCCCCCCTTGAAGGAGACGTAGCAAGCGATGAGCTATATCGTCGCGTGCTGTCTGTCTGTCTTGATGGCGTGTGGAACTGTGGCACCGAAGCTTTTGCTCAGTTCAAAGCCCAGGGTGGAGGGGATGCTGCTATCGTGAATACCGCGAGCCTCGCCGGGTTAGGGGGAATTGCAGGAATTGCGGCGTACTGTGCTGCTAAACACGGGGTGGTGGGCTTGACCAGATCTTGGGGCAAAGGCTGGGCAAAGTATGGAGTCCGTGTCAATGCGGTGGCACCCGGTAAAAGACGAACTCTCCCCGGAAGACAGAGGATGAGGCTCTGACGACTGTACAGGATGCACCGACTCTGCCATTACGCGACATGCATTTACCGTCGTCAAGGATCTCGAAGAGACAATTCCTACGAGAATCGCAATGGCACGTATTGGCCAAGCTCATGAGTTGGCCGACGCTTATTTGTTTCTGTTGGGAAAGACTGCATCCTTCATCACAGGACAAGTAATTACTGTGGATGGTGGTGAGATCTGCCATTAAGAAACATGCAGGCAGTTCTGGGAAAGGTCTACTCGACAGATACAAATTGACCGCTAATACAGGTTTGAGGCATTACGCTCTTGAGGCGAAATAAGGAACGATAACACCACATTTTGTGGGTTGACGAGACAGCTCTAGATCCATGTGCCAGGACCTGGCTGTAATTGAGGCTGGTTGCACACCTGTTATATCATTTTCCACACTCTTCTCTGAGACGCTTTTTCCGAAGGCTTAAATGGAATGAGGGGTAATTACAACGGATACCATCACAGCCACTGATCGAGATGCTTGTAATACAATCAATGCATAGATTGTTAGGAAGAGATGGATATCCTAGCATTTCTCGATTGTATCTACCCGACTCTGCGACCCTTTACTTGCAAATGTCGAATGGCTCGCCACGATTAACGTATAGTCAGAAAAACACTGGTTAGAGTGGCAGCACACTTTTATTAAGTATCGTTCCATTCCATCTGTCAATCAGGAGTTTCGTTGAGGTGGCCCGACTTCATAATAACCACTTAGGGCCCATCTTGAGCGCAAGCTACTATAACTAGAGCTTGTTCTCAAAAAGTGTCGAACCCATCGAAGAAACTGATCTTCCGCCTTATTTCATTTTCTTATCCTTGTTCGTCTTCCAGGGCGTTCTCTTCCGCGCTTCTATGGAGATGTGTTGCCACAAAATCCTGCTTCTTGTCATCAATGGTGGGGACAAACCAGCATAAAACCAAGCCAGTACCGATAAAAGCAAATGTAGCGAAGAAAACGGTTTTGTAGGCCTCGGCGTTGGCGAAACGATACGCTTTGGAGGCAGCACTGAGGATAGTCTGGTTGAGGCCGGGAACGGTTGTGGCGTTGAGAGTAGTATGGCTGGCTAGACCAAAAAGAAGGGCGGGAACAGAGGACAGTGGTAGTCCAGCATCAGTGGCCGCCGGAATGGTGTACTTAGGGATTGTGACTTCCAGTCTGCCTGTCAATATAGCTTGAAATATAGCCAGCGCGACGACCGCACCAAATGCACGAGCTGTGCCGGAAAAGCCGCCGGCAGTACCGATTTCTTCTTGTGTTCGTAGAGGGAACGTAGTGAGCGTAATAGCCTGAACATCCATCATGCCTAGGATGAGGCAGCCCGTTAATAATAGACCCATTGTTAGGTCTAGATTAAGAGGGTTTGCGGCGACAGCACAGAGAAGTGGCCCGGCAACATACATACAAATAATGATGCCGGGTTTCGGTCCAATAAAAGTCGAAATCGTTCCTCCAACTAACTGGCCTAGAACGAAGCCTATCGGAACAATACATGTGAGAGTGCTTCTTCGATTGTCAGAAAGTCCAGTGTATATGGTGTTAATCGCAGTTGGCCAGATAATGCTGTACGCAAAATATGGTATTCCGCCAATCACGGTTAACCAAACGGCGACCTGAAACCGAAAATTCCGGAATAGATGCAACGGGAGATACTTTTCCGTAGATTTAAAAGGAAGATGCGCCTCCCATATGATGAAGACGGCGAGGCCAACGACGCCCCCGACGATCGTGCCGATGACAGGTCCACTCTGCCAGGGATATAGTGACCCTCCCCATTGTAGTCCCATGAGAAGGATCAAAAGACTACCGGAGTAGAGAACTAGGCCGATCCAGTCAAAATTTCGAATAAACTCTCTTGCAACAGTTCGCCGGTGCAGCATCCGGAAGGTTGGGGGGTGATAAAAGGCGAGCCAAAAAAGGGTCGAGACGGTGTTAATTGCAATCAATAAGTAATAGCAGCCTCGCCATTTGACTTGAGTACCTGTCCTATTGACTTGTTAGCATTTTCTGAATAACTATCCACAAAGACGTAGACTAGACTTACTGAAAAGCAAGGGCGACCTTAGGCGCCAGGGCATTCAGTGGCAGGCCGAAAATGTAGATTCCTGAAACGGCAATGTATCTCCACTTCATGGGCACGATCTCGGCCACAACCCAGAAGAAAGAGATTTGAAAGCCAGCTGCAAGGCCGAGGAACACGCCAGCGCCAATCAGCTGCTCGACGGTCTGAGCAATCGAAGCGAAAACGCTGCCGACGATGCCAATTGCTGAGCCGGTGACAAAAAACCATCTCCGGCCGAAGATATCTGAAAGACGGCCCACGGCCAGAAAAATGGCAGATTGACCAAGGAGATTCACCAACGCTACCCACGATATGTTGGGGGAAGGACCAATGTCGTCATTAATGAACGAAAGCAAGGGCGCAATCATCGCAAAAGAACCACTGAACACAAGGTTGTTAGCAGGTGTTTCGACTATGACGGAATAGGGAATGCTCCATAAAGAGGCCAAGAGGGAACTCCTACGTTGCTGCCATGAACCCGAAACCGATAGCAAGATAGGTTCCGAGAAAATTGGGACTGATCCAGTAGGTCCAGGGGACAACAGCAAGTTCCCGTCCTCGAGCTTCTGGTACGCGCTCGTCATCCTTGCACATCGGATCAACAATCTCCAGCGTGTGCTTGGGTTGCCCCTCCAGCTCTGCGTGCTGAACGTCACCCTTGGGCTGTGCCATACCTGACTTGTTCGCTTTTGTACTGTCGAGAGTGCGTATGGAGACGCATGAAAAAAGGTATGCATTAATCGCAAAAGTTCGAGCCATAAGGGAAAAGCTTTTGTCACCATTGATCCCGTTTTCGGCCTATAATAATTTAGTGAGCCTACCCTCCGGCCGGGCAAATCGGCGCCGGGCTCTGTCCGGGGTTATGCTCGCTGCGCGTGGAAATGTTGGCAGCCTTGGTAGCCACGACACCAATCACGAACACCCAACTGAGAACTACAGGAATTCGCACGTGTTCTCACATACGGAGTACAAGATAATTCTTCAGGCTTGGACCAGCCTTTGATCCAGCACATCGGGTGATACAGACGATTTCAAAGTGCTCCATCAACTACCACCAAGGGGAAGTGAAGCCCCTCAGGTATTGGAGAGAACAATTTAGACAACTATAACCACATGCTTAGAAAACTATGCTTCGGTACACTGACTCAAGCAAAACTAGGGATTTCTGTGCGTGGACCATGCTCGATTCTCTTCATAAGGACTCTCTCATCCTCACCCGCCGCCAACCTTCGGATGTAGTCGTCTGGGTCAAAGTCTGTACCAATTGGGTTTTCTCTGAAGTCTTGCGTGTTCATGAACGTGGTGGCGTCGTCTGGATTTTCGAAATTATCCACCTGAGTCTCCAACTTGTTTCCGTCTGGGTCTCTGTAATAGATCGAAGTGGTTGGTCCATGGTTTACTGGCCACATAGGCTCGATGCCTCTCGCTTTCCGTTCTTGATATGAGCGCAGAAGATCGGCCAAGCTGTCGAAGGAAAATGCAATGTGGTCCAAGCCGCATGCTTCTTTATCTTTCGCTTTCAGCCCAGGAACAGAAACAAGGGCTAAGCGATGGTGCTCGTCGTCATACGTCATGAAAGCCAGGTTCTCGTCTCCGTAAACGACTTCTGCTCCGAGGAAGTCTTGGTAGAACTTGACCATTTCCTTGAATTTGCTTGTTTTCAGAACAACGTGGGCAAGTTTGGAAGGCCGTGTAACAGTCCCATTCTGCTGATCTGATTTGGCAACCATGTTGAGATGCTAGTTTTCAATAGCCTGGACCGTGTTGATTCTGGAGTAATCCCCAACTACAAAGATCGTTTTAAGGCTAAGTTTCAAATGTCACGTTTAAAACGTGTAAATAGTGCGGGAGGTGACGGAATAACCCAAAGTCGCCAAAGACCATTTTGCAAATTAAGACCGGAATATTGAACAGCGTAGCTTATAAAATGAGCATTGTCAGCCTACTCTCAGACCACCATACCTCGGAGGACGTCAAATCCAAGCCAAACCAATCCCGGATTGATGAATGTTTCTCGGGCCGGTCACCGGCTTTTGCGGACTATTTCGGGGAGGTTTGGCCGGAATGAGCGAATTCTGACGTGTTTCAGCCGGTTGGAAGTTGCAAGACAACCAAGGCTGAGTCTTGAATCACGCGTGAGACGCTTTGAGAAGTGCACTACGATATTGTGTGCTGCTCTGACGTCTTTCTCCGCTAGACGAACTCCAGGACAGCTGTGTCTATCAAAAACAAGCATTCATTGAGGTCCAAGTTCAGAAGACAATCATATCATGGGTTATAACACAGCAGGGACCGAGTGGCCAAGCACTGCAATACCAGATGCTGTCAAAGAACTTTTGGACAGATTTTTCTCCTTGATGGACGACGATAGTCCTGAAGTTGGTGATCTTTTAGTAACGAAGGTCTTTGATCCCAACGGACACGCACGGCTAGGGACAGGAATTTTCCAGGGAGAGGAACGTACGCATCTCGTAAGGCTTTTGTTCACAGAGAAAACAGACCTAACTCTTTGAGAAGAACTCCGCCACAGTCGCGACGGGGCATGGGAGGCTTTCAAAACCAGGGAACACGTCATCCTCAAGGTCTACTCCAGCAACGACAATGCAGACGACCTTCTCTGCATTGGGAGAGCCGCCGTGGATTTGAAAAACGGGAACCATGTCGAATCCGAATTCGTGTGCCGTTTTGAGATCTTGAATCCCCAGACGGAATCACCGCGTCTCAAGGCCTACGACATGTGGGGAGTACGTCCTTCGAATCCACGACCGCACTGAGTACCAACAAGCTTACATGAAATAGGACTCTTCTAAATTAATGAAGGCTCTCCAGTCACCTCAAGAATAATAGTTGAATAGTTTCTGCGATGAGATCCTCAAAACTGTGGGTGCTGGGGCTACTCTTTTGGTATGGATCTTTATTGATACGACAATCCATCAGCACTGCCGAGCGGCGGCTGAGCGGCGAGTCGAATGTATTATCACATCTGAGCAATGAAGCCACACTATCGAAATACAGTAAATCTAGCTCATACCCTGCGTACTTTTATGAGGATCTCTACCTGTTGATAGACCCTGATCCGAGATCCCCATCAGAACTGGGCCAAGGTAGCATTTCCTGTGTCTCCCCTCGACTTGACGTGGCGCCCGATCCGCCAAACTCCGAACCATTCTGGACTAGAGTGCGTGTCACTTACTTTGATGAGCAAGGATTTAGACTAGAGAATGATAAGAGGCTTGCAAAGCAACTACAGCATGGTTTCTGGGAGTTGGGATCCTAGCGCCTTCTCCTTGAGAGTCTTCATTTTTAAGGCGAACGTGAAAATATGCTCGTGTCGTAGAAGTCTGCCGGTGCGAGCTGCAATTGAAAATACGCCGATCCGGTCTCACAGCTTAGAGACCATCGGCTACAAGTTTCCAAGTCAGGGAATTGGCTGGACGGGTGCTCGCCGGCCACGATGCTAGGTATCAGCCCGAACTTTTCTGGAACTAGGCTTGCCTAGAACTAGGCCTGTAGGTTCTTTCGTCTCATGGGCTCGGCTTGAAATATAATGCAAATCTAATCGGAGTTACTTGTTGCCGGAAATTGAGGTGAAAACTCCTGCGGGCATTCTTCGACTGACCCTCAAGACTTCCTTGTGGCAACTAAACCTCGAAGAGCGACAATGGGTTCTTTCGCTCCAAGACAGGAAAGACTCGAGAAGGACACTGTCCTCATTGCTGGAGGAGGTCCAGTAGGGCTGCTCCTCTCAAAGGTCCTCTCTCACTATGGAGTTCGCTCCGTTCTTTGTGAGCGTAATTTCTCAACTACGAAATGGCCAAAGATGGACCTTACCAACCCCCGATCGATGGAGATATTTCGCAGACTTGGTCTGGCAGATGACCTTCGTGCGCAAGGCGTACCATCTCACATCGACCAGCCGGTCATATTTTCTACAGGACTAGGCAAGGATAGACCGGTTACGAAATGGGACCACCCCGGTGTCGATAAGTTCCGAAAACATATCAAGGAGCACAACGACGGAACTCAACCCCTTGAGCCATGGCAGAGGCTATCGCAGGCCATATTCGAGAAGTGGCTCAAATCCCTCTGCGATAAGGACCCGTTGATCGACGTTCGCTTTGGGTGGAAGCTGGAGTCCGCAGCTGAGGAGGACGACCAAGCTAGCGCGATTTTCACTAATCAGCTCAAAAACGAACAAGTAGAGATTGTAGCTGATTACCTGGTCGGGTGCGATGGTGCCTCGAGTCGAGTGAGGAAGAGCTTGGAGATTCCTCTTGATGGAGGCCCAATGTGAGCCTCATCACCTCCCTTGTGCCACAAGGCTCTCATTACTGACAACACATCTCCACAGTCCAGCCCACGCACTACTCATCCATTTCAAGTCCAAAGATTTGACGAGATTGCAGAAACATGGTCAGTTCTGGCACCTCTTCATGCTTATGGAGCCTGGCGTATTTGGCGGAACTTGCATCGCCCAGGATGAGGTGGATACTTGGACAACTCATTTATTCACTTCTCTCGAGGAAGATCCTTCGAACTATGACTCCAAGGAGACCATCTACAGGGTGCTGGGCGGGATGAATGGGAAATATGAGATAGACATTGACGAAATCCTTGTTCGATCCACATGGCGCCCAAACATCGCAATAGCACGGTCTTGGGCAGGACCGAAGCAAAGAGTGTTCCTTGCAGGCGACGCTGCACACCAGAACATCCCTACTGGCGGATATGGCATGAATACCGGTATTGCAGATGCATATGATATTGGATGGAAGTTAGCCGCCGTCACTAAATACGCCGGCAAGGGACTTCTCAATTCCTACGAGCAAGAACGACGTCCTGTCTCGCTTCGGACTATTGATCGATCTGGTGTTCACTGGGAAGTCCATCAGAATATTGGCAAAATTCTCCAGGATGGAGATTGCCACCGCCTTGACGCGCAGACCGAAGAAGGTCGTCAATTACGACAATATATCAACGATTATTATCGGGTTCACAATGGTGAGAACCTGGATTTGGGTATTGAGATGGGGTATCGATACAGCTCGTCGGTCATCAGTCCCGACGACGGCCCCATACCAGAATTCTCTCCGAAGCATTATACCCCGACAACATTCCCAGGGTCACGCCCTCCCCATGTTTTCCTGTCGGATGGCACCCCAATCTTCGATAAACTTGGGCAAGACTGGACCCTCTTGGTTTTCAACGTGGATCGTCAAAGTGTCATAGTTATGGAAGATGCTGCGAGGGCCTTGAAAATCCCTCTCACTGTGGCCGACCTCTCTGGAGAGGAGTTGGCAAAATCCCTATACCAAAGAGGTTTGGTGCTGGTTCGACCAGACGAACACGTTGCTTGGAGGACTGATGTTGTAGCCAGCCGAGATGAAGCTGAGAAAGTTCTCAAGCTAGTTACGGGACATATTGCGACTCCCACGCCGGCGTCTCTTGAAAAATCGAAAGAGTTGAAAGAAGCATTCACTGCTACCATGTCGATTGAGACTCAGATCAAAGAGTTTAACATGGAAGGAATGGGCGAGTTTCAGAAGTAGATAAGTAGGAGAGGGATTATCTGCGTACTGCCACAAGACAAGCACTGAATGTTCTTCGACTCTACATATTCTTTTGATAGGTTAGACAAGTAGTAAACTCAATAGCACATAAAATACAATACTGAAAGGTTCTATATCTCTATAGTTCTTCGATCTAGAACAGATCTATATAATAATATTCGAGGTTGCTTTAATGATATTAATTCAACGATCAGAGCCCTTGCTTCCTATCCATAACTCTATAGCATTCTGGGATTATAAAGTTGTTGCCGGGAAAGTGTTAGGAATACCGAGGATGCCAATACTTCTTTTTACATGCTGGCGCAAGGCTAGACATCATCCAGTCACTTGGATTAACAATCAATAACACAGTGGCAAAAATAACGCCTTTGCATTAGTTAGAAACAAAAAAGAGGAATCTCCCCAAAATCAATGATTGCTAGAATATATACACCTACCTTCTCCAAGTTGTAAGAACTAGTCCTTCGACTTTACTATCAGAAACAGTAGCCCTCCTGACAGAACTAGCTATAGATATCGACGCACGCAGGTACAAGAGTCTCTTGTCTCTCTCATGTTTCGAGTCTTATACTAGACGATAGCGTGGAAACACCAAATATACTAATTAACTCCGTGCTGAATCACCTACAACACTCTACCTATGGATATTAAGTTGTTCCTTCTATTCTCAAAGTATTTCCTATAAATCGGACGGAGATGGAGGCATCCGTGATGATGCTGCCTAAGAGAGCGAGAATACCGATTGGGAGAACACAGCCGTAACTAGGAGGTCTCTTGACTCTGCATAACGCATGACGTCTTCTTGGAAAGCAGTTGATCACATGGATCAATGAAGCGAAAGCTCAGTGTAATTAGGATAGCACACTTGGTGTCGCAGCCCTCTCCTCATACCATGATACTCCTTACAGCCTTGTGACTGGAAGTCTTTTTCCAGGCGCTCGAGCGGACTAGTTTCCCCTTTGTAGAAAAGCCGCAGCCTTCTGAGTTTTCTCAGTCAAATCAACAGCCGCAGCACGATCGCACATTTCTACCACATTCAAAATCTTTCTTGCTGGTCGTCGTATGTCAGGAAGAACGAATAAATCCCTTGGTAATCTTCAACTTGCGCCACACGAAATCGGATGCTGATGCTGCACTGTGCTGCAACCTTGTTTGCCCTGTTGTCCACCGCTAACTCGTCGACATCAATCATGTAGCTTTCTACTAGATCCGAAGGCCTGCAAGAGAACTCGACGAAGTCTTGCTTCGACCAGGGTGGGCTATCCAGAGGAGCTGGGATAAAGCGCTGCAGGCCCGGGTCACCTCCAAGTGTGGTCATTCCTTCGAGGTCGAACGCCTCGAAAGGTTTTGATGAATTTATTTACTTTGATGTATAGTTTTGATGCCCTTTCAAGCTAGTTTTCAGGTCGTGTGAGACTGGTTAGGATACAATAAAACGAAGCCACGACCGGAGAATGATGCACAAGATGGATTTTATTATTCGAGATCATTTATGGAACTTACATAGGAAAGCACGGATCTTCTTGCGTGTTCGGTCCCGCACATCATAACCGATTTGCACGATCACATCAGAACTCCAAGGGTGCGTGCAACAAGTTCCGAAAACTTAGAGTCACCCATTTGTAAGATTATTTTCAAGAAAGGCGGCGGGGGCCAGCGGCCGTCACTTCAGGTGCGGGGGAGGGCTTGAATAAATGCTCGCATCATAACACTTTGTTGACTTCACGCCAGGCACTACTTCTCATTGTTGAAGCTGGAGAAGCTCGAGCACAGAATGAAAGAGATTCAAGACAATTTCCACAACGGTGCGGCTCAGTCTCTGAATCAGGCCTCCGCAGCAGAAGCTCTGCAGAGCACGAACATCGTATATTTACGACAGGAAGACCCAGATGAAGAGCCACAGACGAGTCTTTACTGTCTACATAACAATGAGAGTAGTCGGTGTTAACATAACAACTGCACAAGCAAGCCCCTATGTCGTACGCATTGTATTCGCTCTGCTCGACCATGTTGTGTGGATCTCGTCAAACGTAGGGGTGTTCGAAAATGAAATCCGTGATGTCCAACACCTAGCCATGGACGATAACGTAGACGTCTTGTTTTGCGCTATGAGATGTAGTCTCTCGAAGGTTGAAAGGGTCCTGATCTGTCATCCTCAATTATGATGCCAGCAGCTAGCACAATGCCTTTGACAACGCAGTTCATCTAGTAATTAATCCTCCAAGCCACAGGAGAGCGTCTGGGCAATGATGAAGCAAACAACGCATCCTACGTCTGCGGCACTGAACGGAAACGCCGCTTTCAGCACGACGACTTCTTTATATGCTCGAGACATTGAAACTTTGGACAAAGAAGAAATTAAGGCACGAGCCGAAAGCATATCTGACAGCAAACCACGCGACGTCGCTGTTTGCGGGGAGTGACCCGCTTTGAAGTAACCGCCGAACCTTGTCAATCCGGCCCACCGTTCGAGGTGCTGGGGGAAGCATGGCACGCATGGGCCAATTCGCCGATATCCAGCGCCGCTTCAAGAGGCGAGGCCATCCGAGCAAGCGAGTGCCCCCGGTCTCGAAGATCTTGGCGTTGGCCATTTGCTCATCCATCGCTTTTGGCCCCGACGGTTGGCAACTTCCACTTTCGCCGTGGCTCGTCGGAGTGAACAGGCCACCTTCTGGACTCTGGGATTTCTTGCTTGACTATCGTTACATTGTATCCATTTGCATCATTTCGGGGATCTGAGCCTATTCTGTGACTCCAAGTAAGGTGGCTCATCGAGAATGCCTTGAAATAAACTAGCTTTAGGACTTCCGGGTTCTCAGGGCGGATTGCAGCAGTTCAGCCTGATCATGCGACGGATCAGAACCAGGAGGGTTTGCCTTTGATGCCAAACATAGTAGGTTACAAACTGCTTCGCCATTTGTCTCTGGCCATCCCTGCTCCGGTGACTACTTGTTTAGGCAAAAGCGGCTCAACCAAGCTGATCTTACATGCAATGAGAGATTGCTTTCAGCTCCTCGTAAAGCTTTTCACGCTTGTTCCCACCCTTTAATCACCAGCTCTTAAATATTTTGCTTTTCGAACCAGTTTCTAAACACATTGTTCATATGAAGAATATCATCTCAAGGACAGCCTCATTAAGGCGCCGTATCCTGCAGAGTGTCCGCCCCAGGGGTCTATTAGATTAATGATTCGGCAACCATGATTTTGACCACCAGCAGATTCAGACACACTTCATCCAGGTTCAACTTTGCAGTCATTGCTTCATGCCTTGTTGCTTTCATCTTTGTCATATTTTTCGAATGGCGCAGCTCTGTCAGTTCTGCGGAGGGATCCGGCGACATCTCGAGAGTGAAAGGTTCGGCAGGAGATGAACTCGCCTGGAAATCGTCTACTTACGCTGATCCAACGCTGAATATTCAGCACCTCTCCCTGCGCCGCCAAAATGAAGAAGTTACGCCAGAGCTTCTGATCCTCCTCATCACACAAGACTCAGACTCTTGGGGCACCATGCCCGATGGAACGCCTCGGTCCTTTGCCTCACTTCTGACGCTCCTGCATGAAGTTTCCATCGACCTCACCCGAACTTCTCTCGGCATTCTCACCTCCTCACAAGCCGAGTATGACGTATACCGCAGCCTGAGCATGAAGGAGCCTTTCGCACGTGTGTCCATAATATTCCATCCGGGCTATCTTGGCCCTGCCGATGCCATCAACCGCGCCGATCGTCATTACAACCATGTCCAACACAGGCGGCGGAACCAACTCTCCAGGCTCCGCAATTATTTGATGCTCAATGCTTTGGAAAGAGAGGAACATATCGTCTGGATCGACGCAGATGTGTACAAGTTCACAAGCGGTCTGATCCCAGCAATGGTTCGTCACAGCGCCAATCCTGAAGTCGGCCTCCTCACAGTCCTCAGCCATCAAGGGGAGAGCGAAGACAGTAATTTTGATCTCAACTGCTGGGTTGGTCCTCGGACCTCGCCAAATGAAGAAGAAAAGGCTCGTCTGCTCGAAGACGTGTCCAGTTGGGTCGCCAATCCTGCACCTGGGAATCAGGGTATGGGTGATCTTGTGAAATCCCATGGAAATGACAACGACTTGTTCAGACTTGATGCAGTTGGAGGCACTTTTCTGTACATTCGAGCCAGCCTGGTCCGACAAGGCCTGTCCTGGGCGTACAGCTATATTGTTGGCACTTCTTGGGCGGGTGAAGGATGGGATGCCATCGAGTCTGAAAGTCTTTGCATTCTCGCCAGGCCTTTAGGAGCGTACTGCTATGGTATGGGTGGACGTTGGAGGAGCCATCATGCTGTTGAATGATCACTGTGACATCGACATTCATTCACGGTTCGACAACCACAAGCGCGGCGGCAAGCTTGCTGCCTTTTTGTTTGACAAATTTCTCGCAACGAGCAGATTTGCCTAGCAGCGGAGATCAGCAGGGAAAGTACCGAAGAAAAGGCTCTGCCTTGGCATTGTCGGGCACTTCCTTTCCCATACAACCTGTCTCCACGACAGATATCAATACCTAGCCACCAGACGCCAGCGCGTCAATACCACAGAAAAGACATACGACGTTGACCATAAAAAAGCATCTTTGCGCTCAAGTTCGAGATTGTAGTACATGGGACAGGGGGATTGTGTTACAAGCAGCCCTGAATGAGGCCTGATTTCGCTACAACTACGGAAGGTGGCGCGGGACGCGAAATCACGTGACTAGACAGTGATGCTCGGTGACTCAGTCCGGAGGACATGATGGATTCAAAATGGTCGGGGCCAACGGTTGACTACTTGTACTCGTATATATGAGTAGTTACACAGGCCTCTGGTAATATTGCCGCCGGATCCTAACCGCGTATATGGTCTGTGGCGCCTTGGCGGCGTCTTAACAGACCCTCGGGTAACCTTCCCAGTCGCACCAGTATGCTTTGCGCTCTCCGCCCCTGCTGCTCGACTTTCCCCAGAAAGTCGCATTGCATTTCGCAAAAGTGTCCACAACCAACATCTTGCTTTCATTCTCGGTTCCATACGACCACGCCCTTTCCACTTGCATACTGTTTCTCTTGACAGGCTTTCTCCGACTATTCAGCCTCTTTGTCTATCGAACTTGATATCCTCGCGGCCCGTCCCTCGCAACGTTCGCGGCCACTCCCTAAATTCTCTACCCGTCCTGCTCGACAATGGTACGAATTCATCCTGGCTTCAAGCGAGACGGATCCAAGCTGCTGTTAACGCCTATGCATTTAGAGAGTTAGAGCTCTATACGCTGACAATGTCCCCACAGGCGTCTGCGAGACCGTCCTCCCCCATGACTTCAGGTCCTGAGTCCGGCCCCGACTCAACCCCGTCCGCACAGAAGGCCAGCGGATCCTCCTCTATCGCACGCGCCGGTTCTCCTCCCGGAGGCCCCCGATCTGCCATCCGTCGACGCGCGGCCGCAGACCACAAGGAATCCGTGAAGAATGCTCGACCGACCTCAACGCGTGCGGCAGGTGCGGGCGGTTCTTCGGGGACGATGCTGAGATTATATACCGATGAGAGTCCCGGGTTGAAGGTCGACCCCATGGTCATCATGTTTTTGAGCTTGGGTTTCATCTTCAGCGTCGTGGCATTGCATTGTAAGTGGTCTATATCTTCTGCGCTGGTACGGGCAGGGAACACACTGGCTAATTCGGTCGGCAGTGATTGCGAAACTCACAAAGAGGTTCTCGTAGGGAATACAGCAACAGGATGGGATGGGGTCTATGGCGAGAAGAGAAAAGCATGGGGTCTTGGCACAGCTTCTTTGTACAATACCACTCCAACAATCGAGCATGCACTTTCTAGACGAAACGTTTCCTGCCAATCGAAGGGTCCGCCTTCCAGTTTTGCACGATTACCAGGTCGACGGCATTGTGTTATTCAATTAAATGCGCTACGTGGCCAGGGTCTGTGGTCCATCTTCTTGGAGTCACATTTGGGGTGTATCTCAGACCATTTTCCCCCAGCCACCACGTAAGAGAAAGATCAACTACGACTCCATGGGAGGGTCACACGGAGACGGAAATAGTCTTTGGACCTTCACAACAAACCCGAGGACAGAAGTGTCGGATTCGTCATTTGTTATGGGATTTCATGGATCCTACGGTCTCCTGGCCTGGCTGTGCTGTTAACCCTGATCTTCTAATTATACTGTGTCTAGCCGGCTGATGCACGGTACTCTTCAATGCAATAGCTTCTCAACACAAGTCGCCCCCAACATGCTTGCAAGCTCGGCAGATACGTTTCCAGACACTCAATCTAGCTGTCTTTCCCGATGCGCCAGTTTCTGCCGAGCAATGAAGGCTGGCTAACGCACCGCAATTCTCCTCGATCGTCGGCAGAGACCTTTCGCAGCTTTGGACCCCGCTGGTTCTGTGATAATGACCATGCTCCCAACCTCGGGCAGCCTTCCAGCATAGATCTATACCCACATCCCACCGAGTCCTTGACTCCACCACTCTATCCGCCCATTCTCCCAGCCCGAATGCACGTCCGTGTCATGATTGCTTGCCGTAGCATTCAAAAGCTCCGCCCCCATCTGAAAGCCTCCTTGCTGCGCCATCTCCACATATGTACGGCCCCAGAGATGGTAGTCGGTCCTGTCCTCGGATGAAATGAGCAAGGCCCACACAAGCCTCCCGTCCCGTTGCTCGATGGCCGTTTGCAGTGGCGTGACGCGGCCATCGCCAGCCTCGGCGAAGGTATCCGCCCCGCGTCGTGCAGTAAGGTATGCGATCGCGTGATAATTCGCGGGTTTGAGGTGGATGAGCATATGCGGGATGAGCCACCCCTCAGCTCAGACGTTGACTGTGGCTGCACCGTCAGGAAGCGCTCTTACAAAGTGGGTGCTTCTTTGGGCGACCACAAACAGCGGGTATATCACAGTGCGACTTTGAAGGTGCTTTTGAATCGCGGCAGATGCGCCCACCGATCCAACTGGTCGCCGCGGGCGCTATCAACCCGCTTTGCCACGGCCATGCAAAGAGCTTATGCTGGATCTCGGTCCACCGTGGTGGAAACTGTGAATGACTTACCTAGCGGGCTTGTAGATCCTTGGAGCTGAAGCAGGAGAAGCAGCTTCCAACTGAGGTCTGGTAAAGTCTAGAAGGATTCCATTCGTTTTAGCTCCCATGCCATCTACTTTGGCCACCAATTCATCCATGATCGCTAGATAATTATAGAGTCGCTGCCAGTGCCACTTAAGCGCTCGGTCCAGGGGATAGGAGTTCATCTGACGTCCAGTTTGGACCGGCGCCTGCTTCAAGCAATGCCAGCGCAGCATGCGCCAACGGGAGGTCCTCGCCATCAAGCGCATACTTAAAAAGAAACATTCCGTGGTGCTCTGGTCCTAATCTGGACAATCTTGCATTCTGACGCGTCTCACCGAAGCATAGTGTCGCTCGGCGGGCCGAGAGAGTAGAAGATGAGGAGATTGTAAGAAATGAGTAAAGGAATTGATAAAGTGGCGGGGATACGGAGACACGGGGACAAGGCTGAACAAGCGAGTCTCTGTGACGCAGTTCGGTTCTACCCCTCGAGACACACCCATCCTCTGCGCGGGTTTCCCCTTGGAACGTCTTATTTGCGTTGTATTGTGCGTGAACAATCAAGCGTCTGCAATTGTATTCCAACTCGGATCTCCTATCCTCGGACAGAAGACTGTTTCTGCTTCGCCATGACAGACGGCGGCCAGGACCAAACCTCTACCCCTCAGACTCAGATCAGCGGCGACGAGGAGGACAAGCACGCCCAGATTGAACTTCCACCCGCAGACGCCACGAAGCAACACTCGTCAGCGGCCGCTCCTCTGACCAACAGCAACGGTTGGGATGGCAAACTACGCATGCCTCCTCGAAACGCGGTCCTGACCAATCCTGAAATCTTGTCCGATCCTGAATACTCCGACCCTGACGCCCCTCCAGTCGACCAGATTGAAGCCGATGAAGATCTCCTAGACGACTACCCTGTCGACACGGAGGACATTGACCTTGTCCACTGCCGCATATCCTCCCTTCCCGCCCTCCGACTCGAGCGCTTCACGAAGGTACAGAGATTATGTCTCCGTCAAAATGCAATCTCGTCCATCGACCTCCCTGCCAACGTACGGGCGACCCTGCAAGAGTTGGATTTCTACGACAATCTGATATCACACATCAAGGGTCTTGAAGGCATGCCGGCCCTGAAGAGTCTGGATCTCTCCTTCAACAAGATCAAGCACATCAAGAATGTCAGCCACCTGACCACCCTCACTGAACTATATTTTGTACAAAACCGCATCTCCAAAATCGAAAATCTCGAGGGCCTCTCAAACCTGACCATGATTGAACTCGCCGCAAATCGCCTCCGCGAAATCGAGAACCTCGACACTCTGACAGGACTCCGCGAACTCTGGCTGGGCAAGAACAAAATCACAGAAATCAAGAACCTCTCTCCTCTCACGAACCTACGTCTAGTGGACTTGAAATCGAACCGCCTTACATCTCTGTCGGGGCTGTCCGACCTTACAAATCTCGAAGAACTCTACGTGTCGCACAACGCCATCCCATCCATCCCCGCCGATGCCCTCATCCACAACAAGAAACTGCGTGTCCTCGACATTTCGAACAACCAAATCTCACACCTAGAAAACATATCTCACCTGACAGAGCTGGAAGAACTTTGGGCGAGTTCGAACCAATTGAGTGATTTCCGCGAGGTCGAGAGGGAATTGAAAGACAAAGAGAACCTGGAGACCGTGTACTTTGAGATGAACCCCTTGCAGTTACAGGGCCCAGCGGTGTATAGGAATAAAGTGAGGCTGGCGCTGCCGCAGGTTAAACAGATCGACGCTAGTAAGTTCGCACAGGTGCATGTGAGAGGAAGACCGGACTGTTTGCTAACCTTTTGTGCTGCAGCATACGTCAAAGTCTAGGGCCTGAAGCCGTCTTGCACCAAGGCTAGAGACGAAGCAGAAGATGCCACCGTCTTATCTCCCAGCAGCCATTATCATGTCTCGCGAATCAGGAGTTCCCGTGATGATCTGTCAACGAATCCCCTATGTCACACGACACGAATCATTCACACGGACTTTTCTAACTCCCCGGGACCGGGATGACGTGTTCTTGTACTAGCTCTGCTCTGTTTTGACAACCTTTAGTAGAGTCGCGGCAGGGTTGCAAAGGTCCCGCACAATCATACCGCTGCAGTATCATGCGAGTTTGATATGGTGAAACGATCATTGGGTGCTCATACGGGGTGGATCGTGAGACGCAATAAGCATAGCTCGGGCAGTCATGGAATCGGGTGCATTTACATATGGACACGCATTGAGAGCGTCCCAAGCTGGAGCATAACCCCGCCGCAGCAGGGACAGGAGTCAAAAGAGCATCGAACAGGGGGCCTGCCTATACGAGCATGCATGGGATGGGATGTCCGAATAAGCGCGCCAAAAAGTCAGTCACAGCAGGTGCATGGATGAAAGCATGAAACGAAATGGGAGGTCTGAAGTGCCGACTTTGAGTGAGAACGATGCTGAGCTTCTGGCTCGCGCAAAGCTCACCAGCCATTTCATGATGCGTTCCCCAATGGTCCGGTTGTTCGCTCGATTTGTGGATTATTTTTCATTCTTTTCATTCAACCAGCGCGCGATCGGTTCCGCCAACGTGGTCATGTACATTTTTGGAGCAAGGCAAAGCAAAGAAAAGCAAGATTCGTATTCCTTTCCTACTCCGACCCCGATGCTGCACATATGACTGCTGTTCGTTCCGAGTAACGCCGCAAAACGCCCTTATCCCGTGCTCGTTACAGAGGGTTCGTGGTGGACGACGACTTGGCGCATTACCGTTGCCAGAACAGGAAAGACGGTTAACTCATGCCCCGGCTTGCTGTGACTTCTCTTGACGGGGACTTCACCCTGTGGGCTCTCTGGAGCACGCAAGACTAGCATATGCACGTTCGAGATCCTGAACGACCCGAGGCCTCGATGCATGAGGACACATCTGTAGGCGACTTGCGCGTAGAGAGAACAGAGTAATCCACCGTATGAGCATCTTCTTATCCTGATGGTGGGTGGCTGCGGAATGCAAGTCGACTCCACGCTCAACGACAGGGGGATCACTGAGCGACATGCTGATAGATGCCCGCGACGATGCAGTGATCTCGCTCGAAAGGCTCTGCGGAAGGGAAAAACAATCAGTACGTGCTACTTACCTTTGAAGCTGATGAATATACGAATGGACGTTTTGGGGGCTCTCAAAAAGACCTGGGAAGTGGATTTCGATCCAAGACATGCATATCCCCAGGACGCGTAATGGGGGACAGAGCCGAGCAGACAGAGCGTGCTCGGAACGAAAGGGAGGAAAGGAAGGAACGGGAGGTATTCGACTCACCAAGCGTCAGCTGCTCCTTGGGTTTGATCCTCTCCTCACGCATTTTCTTGACCTCGTTCGCAAACACCACCTCGGGCTTGGCTGTCGAGTCGATACAGTTTGCCTTGATGCTGACCACGACGCCACCACCGACTTTCAGGAACAGATGTGCATTCAGACCGACGATGCGCGCCTGGTCCGGCTGGGCCACGTCTGCGAAGATGACGTCCACCATGCCGACGAGCATGCGGTACCGCAGCGGGTGGCGCGCGTCCTCGATGATCGGGATCACGTTCGTGCGATGTGTGGCCATAGTAATCAGGTCTCTTCCGCTGCGGTGAGAGAATTCCACGGCGTAGACTCGTCCCGTGGGTCCCACGATGTCAGCGACATGCGAGACAGACGTCCCCGACGCGGCACCAAGGTACAGCACGCTTGCACCGGGGCGGATGTAGATTTCGTCGAGACCTCCGAGGATGCCGGCTGCGAGCTTCGATCGGAAGGGATTCCACACTCTGTATTCGGTCTTTGTGCCCGCGGGGTTGACTTCGCCGTCGGTGCCCGGGTTTGAGGGCGAGTCGACGCTGATGCGCTTTTCGCCATACACGGATTCGCCGGGCGCGAGGTTCTTGGTGACTAGCAGATCTTCCTTGCCGCCGCGGGCAACGAAGACACCAGGGTGACGGTGGGGTTCCTATCGAACGCGAAAAGAAGTGTATAGGTTAGTTGATCGTCTCCCTTTTTTTGTGCGCATCGTGATGCTGTGCCCCTAGCTCGATTGGTCGAGCTGGCGCAATCTTGCGGACTTCAAAAAACGTACGATGATGACCTTCGCGCCGCCTTTGATACCCGGCTTCGCGCCTCCTCTGCCGCCACCGCCGCCGCGACCGCCTCGTCCAGCTCCTCTGGGCGCACCTCGACCGCCTCCCCTCCCAAAACCGCCGCGGCCGCCGCCTCGTCCAAAGTCACCGCCGCCTAAGAAGTGGAAGCAGAAACGTCAGTCGTCCCGTTCGCATAGTCACGCTCCCCGTCATTTTGGCAAGTTGTGTTAGATTTATCTCACCTCTGCCTCCGCCGCGACCACCTCTTGCTCCGCCTCTGGGGGGACCACCTCGTCCGCCCCCTCGCCCGCCGCGCGGCGCACCGCCAAAGGCCATCTCTGAATGTGTGTTTCTTAGAAGCCCGAGCTCTTCAATTGAATAGCAGTTCGTAGGAAGGGCCGGTAGCCCAGTCTCAGAGTCTCAGCAGGACGTATGAGCAAGCAAGTGATCTTTAGTCACGGAAGCTGGAGGAATAAGTTTCATGGGACGGTCGCAGTCTGCGATTTTGGAGACCAGCATGCCGACTTACTTTTTTTCTCGAAATTTTGGAGCAGTTTCGCCATAAGCGGTTAGCCGGGAAGCTGGACGCCAAGCCCTGATCTCATTGGTGGGTTTCAGTGCTGGAGCTGTGCGCGGACGCCGCTCGTGTCTTTGTTACTTTTAACAATGTAATCCTGTAACTGGGACAGTCCCCTGGGCTGGTTGTACACTTCCTTTTGGAACCCTTTCAGACTCTGAGAGTGAAATCATGTGCGTTTGATACTGCAGCTCTCTGCTACTGCTACTGTACAAACTGTAGCTCTCTGCTACTGCTACTGCGAGTAGGTGCTAGTTCGAGGCAGCGCCATCATGATACTCCACCCTTCGTGGTGTACAAGGTGAATCATACTCTGGAAAGAACCGTACGCTCATCGCTCATCAGACGAAGGTGGGGATCTCCGGCATCTCGTCCCAGATCTCCCCTTGCATCTTCAACTCCAGCCAGTATGCCGGGTCGTAGACCTCAGTCTCCCCATTCCACTCCCATCCGCCAGCATCAGCCGCTCGCAAATGCTCAAGCGGTATGATATCCTCCGGGTAGATGACTTGCTGGCCGCTCGTGGGAGGCAGTCCACCCCGGTGCACCATTGCCCGCATCAATACAAGAGCCGGGTCGGTGGAATCATCTCCGCCGTCATCCTCTGTTTTTCCGGCGTCGTGCGTCCAGGCGGTCCACTGCTCCCACGCCCTCTGGATGCCCAGGTTCGTGGTGACGAACTGTGGCGGCAGAAGATCCAAGAGCGCGTCGGCTTCCGGAGGCAGGCCCAGTGAATACAGCTCCCGGAGCCGGATGACCTTGTATGGCATCTGGTCGAACACGAGGCGGTAGTCGCAGTCGATGTTGTCGTTGTCGAGTAAGCCTAGGTCATCTTCCACAATGTCTTGCAGTGAGACGGCGCCCGACATGTACACTGGCTCGCCTTCTGCGTGGGGCTCTATAGGCACGGTTGGGTTGTTCTCTTCGTCGAGCCCGGGTTCGAGCTCTTTGGCCAGTGGCGTTGTTGGTGATGCTGCCGCGGCCTCGTCATCGCGTACTTGGTTATCATCGGCGTCATCGTTGTCTCGTTCATCCGCAGGGCTGTGCTGGAGGCTTTCTAGCTGTGACTGTGAAGGCGATAACGGTGACGAAGGAAGCTGAAAATCTTTGTCGATGGCGCTACATTCAGCGTTGGAAGGCATGTTTGGTTTGTACGACGCCCAGAACGTGGTCGAAGTGTCGTGTCTGAGCTGCGGTGCTTGACAATGGTTCGCGAACAAAGCAGAGGCTAAGAAAGGTCAGAAGTATCTGAGCCTGAGAGGGCGTCGTCGTCAAGACGGAATATTGGATGGCATGAAGGGTGAAACTCTTGGTTTTTGATATTTTCGGGAGACGGCTGGTGACGAGGATGGTCGACGCCGCGCCACTCGTAGTAGTAGTACGGTGAACAATCAAAACAACCTGGAACAAACAATTATATTGGACGTTGGGACAAGAGCTTGCTGACGCTCTTTGTTGCCTGGTTGACTCCGCGTGGCTCCTTTGTCGCGGTAGAGTTGGCCGCATTGAGCTGACAATGAACGCAGTGCGCGCAGCGTACGGCAACGGTATATCACCCAGACAGAACACTGCCTGTTGCAACATATCCCAATGTAATTGTCTTGCAGAAGGTGTGTCTTCTATCTATGAAGGTATAAGGAGTCTAACTTCGTGATAATGTCTCAGACAGTCTCCAGACAGGTTATTGGTAATGTCCCTTGTGAGCGACGGGAGGGAATTGGTCCCAGCAAGAAGCATCGGGACTACAGGTTGTCCGTAATTGGATACCATGTACATTGCCAGCGACGTGCTTCCATGATCATAGCTTCGATGCGTTGATAGGCCGTTTCTCCTTTGGGTACCACCAGCCCACAAATCGCTCCAGCTCGCGATCAGTTACTCCGGAGTTGTGGTCATAAGGCTCATGCGTGTTCAGATATGTCTGGATAGCAAGCTCGGCGTCTGCTTCTGCATCGTAGTTGTACACCCTACAAGCGGCTCAGTATCTTGCAGGTAATATGCAATAGGCCAGTGCAGACTTACTCTAAGGTGGTTACCGGGTCTCCGTAGAGGTTTGGTGAGCGGACGTATTGCTCCTGCTTCAATTCCATTGCCATTGCTTTGTCTCGTGCCTGGTCCTGGGTCAGCGGAAAGTCGCACTTCTGAGACTGGAAGATCTACCTGTTGAACCGGGCCATCTGCGACCTGCCAGATGGCCCCATTGAGGAAAGACACCTGCTGCTTGTAGTATGCTTTTGGCATCCGGGACTTCTCGTATATCTCAATCGCCTCCGCGAGGTTGATCCTACCATCCACTACCTTCGCCAGGGTCCGGGCGAGGAAGGCGCCGTCTTCCATCGATGTTGCTGCTCCTTGAGCCATGTGGTTTGTCATCGAATGAGCGGCATCACTGTAGCGTGTCAGTAACGAGTTCCCAGTGCCAGGTTGACAGGAACAGTACCCTATCAATACGATGTTCTTCTCCTTAGTCGACCATGTCTCCAAAGGCCCGGTGACTAACAGCGGCCATCTTCTTGCCGACGTCACCATATCAACAATACGCTTGATACGCGGATCATAGTCCTTATATGTCTGTCGGAAGTCCTTTTCCATATCAATGTCCTCCACGTCGTCAACGAGATGATCCACGTGATGGCTGAGTACCATGTTGAAGAGTTTTCCGCCTGAGATTGGATAAGAAATGATGTACGACTTCTCAGCCATCCAGACCTCCATGGTCAGCTTTTCAATGAGCTCTTTGGCGATGGGATCCTTCCGAATCTGATCGTACGGGACGAGTGCTCGAAATGCACAATTTCCAGTCGGGGTTCTCGGCTTCACTTGAGGCATGATTGCTTTTCGTACGGAAGAGCGGACTCCATCGGCACCAATTAGGAGATCGAATGTCCAGGTTTTGCCTTTTTCGGTTGTGACAGAGACTTTGTTCGATGGATTTGAGGTCCAGTCGACCTTTACCACTCGAGCATCGATGACCAGGTCTGCACCTTCTCGTCGAGCCACCTCGACCAAACCAGAATGGAGATGCATCCGATGCACTGACCACAGGTAAGTAATTGCACTGCCATACCGGTTCGGCTCGCTCACCTAACCACCAAGGTACGCCCAGGTTGCTGCTGCATGTTAGTCCTCGGTGCGGCTCCCAGTCCGGCGTACATACTTGCGAACGTTAGGCATGGTTTTGGTGTATCCGATCTTCGTCCCATCCTTCCGTCTCATGTTCAGTTCCTGTCGCACACCGATCAGCCCAGTTCCGACTCGGCGACATGGAAAGAATCTACCTCAAACTCGACCAAATCGTCCCCAATGACCTTGTCCACTCCCCACTTCATCAAGAGTCTGGAGACATTGGGGGTCATCTGGATGCCAGCACCAATCTCACCCAGCTCAGGTGCAGCTTCCAAGACGGTCACTTTCGCGCCCGCTTTTCTAATTGCAATTGCTGCCGCTAGGCCACCAATACCGGCGCCGCATATCCCAACATTTAGTTCAGGCATTTTCTGGACGGTAGGAAACTGGGATATTCAGCAACAGTCGATTGCCACCCGGTCTTATACTTTCGATAGCTCGCACCAACTCCACGGATCAAAGGAAATGCTTTGTGCCCCCACCAGTGCGCGGCAACGAAGAAGCAGATATCTGAGCCCAAGATGAAGCCTACGTGCGTAAGCATATGCGGGTATCAACAAGATGGCCAATGTACAATGAGATGAAGAAAGAAAACGGTAGAATAGCTTTGCATCGCGCAAGTGGCAGACCGCGGGATGAGAACCGGTTCCATATCCGCGACATCAGACTTACGTCTCCGCATCAGCTGGAGAACTCTCGGAGCTGATGAAAAACTGGGGTAATCGAGCAATGATCAGGCTATTGTCTGCATACGACCAATGATGTGCATTCGATGTGCATCCGAAACGAAGTAATGGGTAAGTCATCCAGTGAGATCACCATCACAGAGTGGCCGGTGAAGCTCCGAGAGTCGTCTGCTGGTGATTGCCGAATCCTCGTACAGGAAATGCTTCATCCCTAGTGGATAGTGTCTCGGCGATCATCTTCGGTCGCGGCCCGCGCATTTGGCGAAGTGAAAGAGAGCAGAGTCTTGATTGAGTCTCTCACAATCCGAATCTCGAGATTCAGAGAAGGCCGTACGGATACTCGTACAAGTGCAAGAACGATCTTCGAGAGGCAGCTTGGCAATGCTTATTTTGGGTTACGTCACCACTACTGGATTCAAATCCCGCAGTTGAACTGCCACGGTCCTCACTCGCGAGTCAGAACAGAGGCAAGTACGACGACTGCAACCAATCTAGGCCAGTACCTGGAATCGGATGTTTTTTATGCGGCAGCTCAGAAAGCCGTTCTCGCGCTCTGTACGTCATCTCAGCATTTGGCAAAGCCTTCAAGCTCGAGTGCTGGGAATCCCAGTGTTGGGGGCGGGAAAGCCGCAGCCACCTCGTGAGGCATCTCAAGAAGGCAGGATGGCTGCCCATCTGAATGGTGAGCTCTCGATGTTGCGCTAGAAGCTTTCGTCGTACTAGTACAGAGCAGCGATACTGACATCTGCAGTCTTCAGACAACCCCTCCAATTTTTCTCCAACCGCCCTGTGACCGGCTTCTATCGAGACGGGTATTGCAGGACCGGAGCTGCTGACTTTGGCAATCACGCTGTGGCTGGCGTTGTTTCAGAAGAGTTCTTGGATTTCAGTGCTTCACAAGGGAATGACCTTCGGGGTGCAGGTCTGAGGGGCGGCTGCAAGTGGTGTCTGTGCACATCACGATGGCTAGAAGCATTTCAAGCTTTCCAGGACGGTAGGATCAACAGGAACGCGGTGCCGAGGGTCGTGCTTGAGGCGACCGAGGATAGCGCTTTGCGGCAGGTCGATCTGGACACATTCAAGCAGTTCGAAGCCAAACCGGAGACAAATGGTGTCAATGGTGTGAATGGCGTAAACGGAGTCAACGGCCACTGATTCCTATATCGCGCAGAAGAAGTATGACAGCGTCGAAACTCGTTAGCAGCATCCCATACTTTCCGAGGCAACAAGGATCAACACTCACATAAAAAGAAAAAATGATGGCGCCGCTCCCCAGAGTAATCGGAATCGAATTGAAACCAAACCATCTCAGATGTAGAAATGGCAGATTTCCGCTGCGATTGCACTAAAGTTGAGGTACGCTTTCGCGCCCAAACAATCTTTCGCGACGGCTCTTCCATAGGGAATCCCTCCAGACACGAACACTGCGAAAGTGCCGGTCTCGAGGCCCTGTAAATTTCTGATGCCAGTCGCGAGCACGAAATCGTGCCGGGCCCTCGCGGGCAGTACCTTGTGCAGTGGATCGAGAGCGATCCACGGCAGAGGTAAAAGGTTGAAGATTACTCCGAATTTCTCATCTGCAAGAGAAGGACGAACGCTCGACTGTCGTGGCAACAGGAGCACTTCGTCGTTTGTAGCAGAGAACGCAGCGGATGGGGAGCGGCGCATAGAGAGGAGAAGGAGAAGGAGAAGAAAGCTCGCGTCTCTTCTCTGTGTACAGGACGATATTTTGCCTTGGCCTCGGAGTCACAATCATTTGCCGATATTCTGCCGAAGCTGTGCGTCAGCTCGGCTGTATACCTGACCGTAGGAGCAATCATAAGAAATAACTCTATCCAGCTTATCCCCAGTTCTTGCTGCCTCTGATCCCTCCATGGCCTAAGCAGGGCGCAGACAGAAAGCTAGCTCTTTCAATACAGTCACAGTCACAGACCCATTCCCATCTTCTTCACCCCCAGAACCCTTAGACACCCTCGGCGAGAGCATCTAGCGCTGCCAGATCTACGGAGTGCAAGTTGTGACGTGCTTGCTTAGGAGGCACACTTCCCGCCAGTATGGATACATTTGAGATGAAACAAGGAGAATATGAAGCAATTAGGCCAAAGGAAATGCCTGTTTTTGCTTATATGTGGTTGGAAGCCGTACACTCGGCACGATTTTGCTGGGGCTAGGCCTCGAGATAGAGTTTCTCCCATCATGAAACGCGACCCTGCCGGGTGATAGTATGCCAGGTATTTCCATGAATTGAAGGGGCACCTCTTTAACGGAAACATGCGCTTCTTTGTTCCCTTGAAGTCTACCACTCGGTCAGGGGCTTCCTTCTCGATAGCCCGTTCTGTAGCTGCGCTAGCAACAGACCAATGTTTGATACCAGGAGGCTGATTTCCCGCACTGTGGCAGATTCATAGAGACGGCTGGGGAATTATTGGGCTGGGACAGTTGAGTACGACGGACCATGCTCGGGGAGTTCGGCTGGAGGATTGGTAAGGAACAGTTGCTGAGAAGGCGCCCAAGGTGCTCGCAGCTCAAGCCGTGACTCCAAGTGGGCCGACAAGGGATTTCTGCAATCCCAGCAGAGGATCCAAAAAAGGCGGTGCGGTGATGCGGAAAGTGGCCTTGAGCATTTGCTGGTTTCGGCCGAAGGAGTTCAACAGGTTGCAAGGAATAGTTGGAAATGGACGACAGATATTATATCTCAGTTCGAAATGAGAGGTCCAAGGTTCAGGGAATCGACAATCGCTCGTACACCGCTGTGGTGGCAGGTAATTTTTGGTGATCCACCAATATCGACGGTACTGACTCCGCTGCGCCGCATTCATGCATACCGGCTCCATAACGCCTTAGCTCTTGCCATGTTCAGGTCTGTCGTGTTTCCTCACTTGTATTGCGGCCCTCCTGGACCCGGGGGAGGGCCGCCCCAGCCCGGCGGAGGTCCTTGCTGGTGTGGTGGCATCGGTCCCTGGCCTTGCATTGAGCCAACGTCGGGTCGGTTACGTATGTCTTGCCGGAATCGGCAGATAGAGCAAGCGAGCTGGAACAAACTCGTCAGTGACGCTATACGCTTCGGCGTCTCAGGTCCACTCACGTCTTTGTGCTTTCCTCCTAGCGGGATGATCGGAACAAAACAGAAGGTGAACCAGTCCCAGGACTGAATTGGATGTGCCGCCCAATTTCCACAGTTGTGACACTGCGCAGTTACACCCTCGTAGCCCTTCAAGGGGCTCGTGAAGTCTGGAGAAACCGTCAGTTGAAGTGGCCTCAGCGGCGATGCACAACTTCCTCACCTTTCGTTCCCACCACGAAAAAGAACGCCATCTGTACAGATATGTGGTCGTGATTTCGGATAGAGATAGAGCTTCTAGGATACACAGAACGTCGAGAAGGTGAAGACTTGCGGATGGGATCGGCTGTGGATGAAATCGCAATGCCAATTGAGGCGGTGCACTTGATCTTGACGCAGTCGCATGACGAGAGCGTGACGCGCAATTCTCAGTTCACTCCGCGACTTGGCGCCACGCTCTTAAAGAACGGCAGCGAGCTCACGTGCGACCAACTCCCACTGTCAGTTTCCTTCCCAATCATGTCCCAGCACGTGATTGGCACGTGACAATCAAACAGTCCTCTTTCCTCGGCATTCTTCACTCCATGCTTCGAGTCGCACTCACCTCACTGAACCTGCTTCACCGCGTGAAGGGCCAACGAGGTCCCAAAGTGCGGCACGCCAGACCACCCCCTCTTCGTTGTTTTTTGTACTTAATGACCTCTTGAGAAATGGACTTTCTTCTTCTCGACAGACGACTCTCTTTGAACGACGGCCTTAGTTGAAGGAATAGCCTGCGGGTAACAATGAAAATCAATCATAACTAGTTGTAGCTTGACCCTCGATCGTTACACAACTCCGAAGATGACATGAGCAAGGTACCCTCCTGAGAAGAACTGGCCTCATCTATCTGTCTTCGAAGCCTTGGCACTCCTCACAGTACGAGTACAGCTATCGAAGACGCCACGGCAAGTATTAGCTGTCTCCATATTATCGAGCTGGATCAAACCGACTCGACTTGGCATCATAGAACAACTAAGCTCTGCCCTCGAGCTCACCTGCGACTCACCCCGAGCATGCCGCTTCCGAACCGCTCCACAAGTAACGATACGTTGACATTCACGGGAGCAGAGCTCCAGACTGTGGACGTTCACAACTCAGCTGCCTTGCTCGACCTTTCAGGCTTCAAGCAGAGCAGTAGAGAGGATAAACGTTTAGGCGACGAACAACATGTCTTTGTGCGTCCAGATCTGGAGGGAGCAAAGAATGGGAGAATAGAAAAAGCGGCAACCGACGATACGGCACCAGAGCATTGCCCTAGGAGAAATCCTTGGCTGAACATTCTGCCGCTGTTTCCGGTGGAGCGAAACCTGCTATAACAGTGCGGATATATGGTGCAAAGGCATATCCCGTGTAGCGAGGCGCAGAGGTTCTACCCCTGCTTGCAGATTCGCGAGGAGCCTTCGAAGTGCATGTCAACCTCACCTAAGACTGGCGTCCCATGATACAGGATCTGACGTAAAGGCTGCAGAAGCTGAAGAGCCGTAGTGCCACGACGTGAGGGTTGGAAGGACAAGCAAAGTCACAAAGCTTGAGTTATTCAAGCTAACGATTCTGATCTCTGCATCTGGACAAGGAAATCGGCCTGAAATTCAGCTACCAACCGAGCTTCCTCGCTTTCTTTGCAGGCCCGCGTCTCAATCGCTCACTCAACACAAGGTCCATACTTTGGTCGTCACACACACATGTCACAAATGAAGCAGAATCATCATCAAAAGCCGCGCACCAGGCGCACATCGCACATCATGCTCCAAGGCAGCTGGAATCTCAAACAGTCTCGTAATGCTCTGTTGGCATCTTCTCGTCCACAACAATCTCTTCGGGCTCTTGGTGTCTCGCGGCAGACATAGCATCCCTGCAGCTTCGGTACACCTTTACAACCGGGTCCTTTGGAGACACTTCAATTTCCGAGACCTCCTTGGTCTCAGGTGTAGCCTGCTCTGACGCGTCGACTAGCGCCCAGCGCGGCTCAGCACGCTCGAATCGCGATCGCACATATGGGTTTAGCCCAACGAATCTGATCTCGACTCGCTCGCCAGCGTACTTCTTGACCTCATTGTACAGCTCGTGAAGCTTCAAGCTGGCTGTGCTATCGAAGTGGTTGACTTTGGTGAAATCGAGGATGAGCAGTCGTAGAGGAGGCAGAGCCGACATGTTGCTGATGCCAGCCTCTCTTCTGAGTTTCGCGACTCTCTTCTCGCTCACAACAGACCAGGTTCTATCGGCTTCTATATTCTCAGGGGACGTGATGGTAGGTGCATGATGTGTTTTCACAACATCCAGGATCAAGGTCTTAAATCTCTGCGCATTCGGGAAGAACATGGATTCGGCGAATGAGAAAATCTGCGTGTCGGTCGGAACATGATCTGGCATGCGCTTCGAGTCGTCGATCGATTGCACAAGTTCGGACGTTGATGCCGAATTGATATTGTCCATGTGCTTGAACGCCTGTCGGACCAAGCAGACGAAGATGGACCAGCCAACGCCGGTACCAATGCCGATCTCGGATGACTTGAAAAGAGTCAGCCAGAAGGTAAGCATTGCCGCGACGAAATCCGTGAACGATGTTCGCCAGTAGTGGTAGTAGGTCCGCCAGGTGCCGAACAGTGGCCAGACAGCAGTGATGACGATCGCGGAAAGCACTGCTTTGGGAATCCAATACAGAGCACCGGTAAGTTCGTAAATGGTGATCACGACCACTGCGGTTGTGATGACGCCTCCGAGAGGTGAGCGGACCTTGCAGCCTGAGTTGACTGATGTTCTTGACATGGCCCCACCCACACCCATGGCGCCAAAGAAGCTGTTGACCATGTTCACCACGCCAAGGTAGCAGAGCTCCTGAGAGATGTCAGGGGTGTAATTGTTGCGAAGACCAAAGCCGCGGGCAATTGCGGTGTGTTCTAGAGCAGCGGCCACAAAAGGTGCGATACTGCGGCCGATGACCTTGCTAAAGAGCTTGCTGTCCACTGCCTTGGCATGGATGCCATCAGACTTGACCTTGGCAACCGCCCAGAGGTAGTCGTCCGAGTCTTTTTTATGGTTGACCGCATAGCTGACTCCAGTGTACAACAGCACGCAGATGAACGCACGGCTGATGGAGAAGTAGAAGGCAATCCGGCTCTTGCTTCCCCATCGTTTGCCGACTTGTTCAAGGGCAACGAGGATGAACATTGCCGTGAAGCCAATTGCACAGGTCAATCCCGAGGCGTCAGGCAATTGCGAGAAGATGTTGTGGATCTCATCCGCCGTCGCGCTATTGCCGCCATCCTCGCCGAGGAGAGAAGCGCCCTGACCGAGAGCAATGACGATTGCGGCTGCAGAAATAAACCCATTCAGGACAGGTGTGGAGACGAAGTCCAAGAGAAATCCGAGTTTGAGAAATCCCAAGGCCATGCCGTAGATGCCCATGCCCAGAGCGACTGCAGCGGCTACATCTTGTGCCTGGTAGCCCTCCTTGACGAGGTCCTTGACAATCTCTGCCGTGAGGAGCCCGATCAGTGAAGTTGGGCCGGTTGAGAGATCTGCAACCGAGAGGAAATGTCAGTTCATTTGGGATTCTAGGCAGTATCTCCGCAGTCGGATTGTGTACCTTTCGAGCTCCCCATGAACGCATACAAGATACCCGGGAACCAACTGGCCATCAGTCCATACTGCACTGGAATGGTGGCAATCTTAGCATATGCTAACCCCTGGGGGACGAGCATAATTCCGAGCGTGAGGCCAGCGATGAAGTCGTTGATGAGCCATCGATAATTGTATCGTGGCAACCAGCCCACAATAGGCACCTTGTCGAGGAGGTAGGTGGCGGTGGCAGAGGGAGAGCGACGGATGCCAATACCGGCATACCGACGAGCCTGTTTCCAATTCACGTCGGTGTGGAGTGAGGTCTTGACATTATCGACAATCTTTGAAGCCATGATGACTCAAGTGGACTTGAACGACCTCTTTTGGAGTTGGACTTCACCTTTTTCGCCCGTTCTACTCGTCGAGGAGTAGATGGTGGCAATCAAGGAGGCATTGGCAGAGGGAGATGTGGACTCTCTTATCGACGAGGATATAATAAGATCCAAAACGAACCCTCGAGGTCGGCTTACCGTGAATGGCAAAGATGGCTGGTTCGCCCCGGATTGGAGAAGCGCCCCGTGGGCATCGAATGGGTGGACGCCACCGGGGTGAGTGGGTGTGCAGCCAGATAGCCCCAGATCCCGCCTCGAACGTCAAAACAAGCCGCCAAGGGAAGTGCTTGAGCAGATCCTTGGAAGAGGCTTGTAACGCCCTGGGGGGACTTCGTGGGTTGTTCGTGCGGGGGTTGTGCCCAAGATGGGTCGATTAGCCCCGTCTGGGGAAGCCGTCCCTAGTTCCTGCTTCAAAACGTGGAGGGAGTGCGGATGAGACGGCATTCGATTTGTTCAGGCATCTGTCAGGGTTCCATTCCGCTTAATTATTACGCCGATTGTCCACCAAAGATACGTTGTCAGGACGTTGACATGACCCCCGGAATGCTTGCCGGTAAGATCAACGGTGCGGTGCTGAATTGAACAGGGCTGCCTTCGGCTGCCACAACCGAAGCCATCGTCAGAAGGCTGGTTATTTCAAACCTCTTACATTACCGCCTGAACGATTTCCCAGGACAGGATGCGGATAATCGAATATGCCTCCAATCTGCGTGACCGCAGCTTGGTCGAGATAGTGTCCTTAACTACATGGGTGGTGTTGATATATCGGTATATCCAAGTCATCAACCTGATACCATTGTGGCAGGGTTTACGCCGGCCAAGAGAAGCGAAGAGCTTGGAACGAAGCTTTGTAATTGCTTGTCGACGTTCGTAGCCCCGCGCCAAAGTACTTGTGATACTGCTGTCGACCACCACTACCCGAATGGCGAGACGCAGGGCATCACCCTCGGCCCAATCAGGGGCGATTACACCACCGTTGTCCCAGGCTTGAAGCAGTCTGCATCACTGGCCCCAAGCACATCGTCAACGTTGGAAGGGAGCCTAACCGCTTCCGCTAGCGGTGCAACTGAGTCCAGCTCACCTAAATCGAGTCCCCATTCCAGCGGTCCCAGGGCCAGCGCGAAGGTGGGCATTCGTGTGAGCGTCGGTGCTGGGGGGCTCGTAATCAAACTCGTAATCATACTCGTACTCACCGTGGCATTCTTGCTCTTCAAATCACTACGGCGCGAGCAGGTAGGAGCAGCGCGGTGGCGGTAGCAGCCGATGATCCGTACGAGAAGCCTGAACTGCGAGGCAATCAATAACCTAGGGCTCTTGGGAGGAGCGGACTAGATGAAGGACGGCCACGTGCCGAACTCGATGCGAGCGAGTCGCAGACGAGAGAACCGACTGAACTGGCAGGCCCGGATGAGCCAGAGTTCAGATGCGGGCCAAGTCTGAAGAGCAGACTCAGGCGACGAAGGTTCCAAGCAGTAGTGGAGAGAGGCCAACGGGTCCAAGAAAGTCAAGTCTGATTGAGAACGGCATATGGCGACGCCGACGAGACGTGTGAGAAGAACTCAGCATGTGTAGGTCAGGTGAAGCCTTGCGCCTCTATCGCATCGATGATGCCAACGTGTCTCGTCGAAGTGATAGCAGGTGTTATCCTGTTGCAATCAACCATTCGATATAGAACAAGCTCTGATACTCCGAACTCCTCGCATTGGAGTTTCTCCGTAGCTTCGATCGCAGGCGTGCGCCAGTGATTGGTGGAGGATGAACTCCGCCCACCGCCACTTCAGCCACGGAGTCTGTGCTCGTTGTGTGAATTTCCCACCATTAACTCGCAACTGCTCATCATTATTGTACTCAAGGATACTTCTTTGACCGGCCGTTGTCGTAGGCTCACATTAACAAGGATCCTGCGGCCTCGGATCGGTAATGTGAAGCTCAATTCAGTTATTCGGTTTTTACTGTCACCTCGCCAGCCTTCAGCATGGCGATCAACGCCGGGTCCAGGATGCAGCACTTCATGGAGCTTACGCAGAGCCCTCAGCATACTCATCGCAGCTTGGGGATGACACATGACCTCTACCAGCCCATGCCGAAACCCCATCTCTTACACGGCGAGGCGAAGAGTTCTGCGGCGGCCGCATCTAACACGCAACACGATGACGATATGATCTCTCGCCATCGAACTGCTTCAACATTCGACGCCGAAAGCCAGTCGCCTACCCACGCCTCCTCATCTGATCCCCTAGACCTGACGCGTCGTCTGAAGTCCCGATCCGAACTCGACCGCATGTCTGCCAATACCGCGCGCAAGCGTCAGTACGCCTGCAATCCATTACAATTAACGGGACAGTCCAAGCAATCCAAGATCACGGACTTTTACGAGTCGCAGAACGAACAAATTCAGCGGCTGCTGAAGCCAGTGGACGAACATGTCAGAGAAGCAAGAGAAATTCAGGACTCGACACAGTTGCGCTACCAGATCGCCGTGTATGGCAGCTTCGTGGCAAATATCCTCCTCGCGGTGTTGCAGCTCTATGGCGCCATTGCCTCAGGCTCACTTTCGCTTTTCACAACCATGGCTGATGCAATCTTTGACCCCATGTCCAATATCACGCTCATTCTCACAAACAAAGCCGTCAAGAAGGTCGATGCGCGCAAATTCCCTGCTGGTCGCGCCCGAATCGAAACGGCTGGCAATATTGTCTTTTGCTTCCTCATGACCTCCGTGTCTTTCATTCTTATTGCCTTCTCGGTCCAGGAACTCGTACGGGGCTCCGAAGAGCACACGAAGTCGTTTCATCTGCCTTCTGTCATCGCCGTAACCGTTGCCTTCTGCACAAAACTCGGCCTGTTCCTCTATTGCTGGGCTCTCCGAAATCAGTACTCGCAAGTCCGTATCTTGTGGGAAGATCACCGTAACGACCTGTTCATCAATGGCTTCGGTGTGCTGACCTCGGTGGGTGGCAGCAAACTGCGATGGTGGATCGATCCGGCCGGTGCCATCGTCCTGTCAGTGCTCATTTCGGTGCTATGGCTACATACTTCCTACGCCGAGTTTCAACTCCTCATCGGTATTTCCGCCGACACCGAAACTCAGCAGCTCATCACCTACGTGTCCATGACCCACTCCGATCGCATCAAGCACATTGATACAGTTCGTGCATGGCATAGCGGCCCCCGCTTGGTTGTGGAAGTGGACGTGGTGATGGATCCAGAGGAGAGTTTGAGAGTCAGCCATGACATCGCAGAGGATCTACAGATGAAACTCGAGAGCCTCCCCAATGTGGAGAGGGCATACGTCCACGTTGACTACGAATTTGAGCATCGGCCAGAGCATTTCTTGAAGAAAGAATTGTGATGGGAGACTTGGACTCCTCGCGAGGCTTCAGCTTAGTTCGTCCCCGGCACCCAAACCATCTCCATTTCCAGTCACTGCTTGGTCAAAGTTGAACGCTTCTCCCCAGACACTTTGACCAGGATTGTCACAGATCGGCCGCCACCACAGAAACTTGGACATCAAGGACCTGAACACTTGCCATTCCCATAGCCTCTCATCAGCACATAATTTCGATGACAGTCTTCTTACAAACCACGTCCTCCCAGTAGCGGTTGTCGCCGCCATAGCACCCAATGCAGTTGCCCACAGCAGTATGTTGGAAACCGACGTGATGCTGTGCTCTCCAGAAAACCAGAAATCGGCAGTCTCTAGGGCAGTCCGCATATCACTGACCAGTCTGAGCATCAGGTCACCCTCCGACAATGAAGGGAACAGAACGAGCTCGCAATAGATAAGACCTGCCAAACGACAACAATCCACCAGCAAGCACTCACTCGTCGTGGCTGCAAGCGACGCCGTCTCAATTCTGTGGAATGCCATGTGTGAATGCTCTGCTTCTTCGACAATATCCTCAAGTAAGGGTGCACCTATGGACTCTCGCTGGTACTGATCGAGGGCAACGGTCGCACTCACAGCTCTGCGCTGCGCTTGCCTCAGGAGTGGCGGAAGAGCATTGATTCCTGAAAACCCGCTCCCCAACTCAAAAGCGAGCAAACTCGCATGGACATCCGGTATGTGCTTTCTTGAAGTCATGAGTGAATGGTAGGATCCGGTGTCGTCTTCCCCCGACAAGCCTGAATCGGCGGCCAACTGCGCAGAACCCAGAGCCGCGCCCAAGAACGAGTCAAGGGAGTCAGGCCAGGGTAAGGCGTTCGTGTAATCGAAATCGGATCCCCTCTCGTCGCTTGTCTGCGGATCGGGTTTGGGAGTCGAGGACTCGGTCGGAGGAGGCGGTGTTGCACTCGGAGAAGCTTTCGGCGCTGATTTCGAGGTTGCCTTCCTTAGCACGTCCACTCTGTAAACCGAAGTCCATCTAGGGCGCGGTGTTCTTGCATGGTTGCTGGGGTGTGCGTGTTCGCTTGCCTTCTTGACGACGTTGGCAGAGGTCTGACCGGATTTTTCTGTGTCGCTGTCGAGGCTGAGCAGGAAACACGACTCGAGGGACGAGGCGGCACCATCATTGGAGCCTGCAGGCCTCAGCGACCCGCGAGACTTCCTCTGGCGAGCAGCAGCGACTCTAGCAGCATGTCGTCGTACTTGGTATGCAATGACAGACTTGTTCTTTTGAGGATCTCCTGACTGCGGAGTCGTGAACTGGAGCATTCTGCGATGAGGATGCTGGTGCTGATGCTAGGAAGAAGTCAGGACGGGTACAAATGCGATCTTGCTAACTCCAGACCACCGACGGCTCTATAAGGACCCAAGACACCTTCCAGCGCTGCCGCGGCCAATGTGTGCAAGCGGACTGCTCCAGTCGGGAGCTATTGACGGTTCCGCAGACTAGGTTAGATTCTCCGCCACATGGCAGCCACCGATGGCGCATCGGCGCCGCCGAGGTAACTAAACCATGCCTTCGACACCGGTCACGAAGTCGCCATGACCTCTAGCACGATAATTCGGTCGCAGGGGCTTTGAGTTCGCCCTACTCGACAAGATTCCCGTTTTGCTTTTCGCCATCTCTTTCTATAAAAAAAATCGTCAGAATCAATTTGCTATTCGGCCACGAGGAGAGTTAATTAGGCAGATTACTATTCCTGACACATGTCCCGATAGGCCCGCCCACTACTGTAGACGTTTCGTTTGTCTATCCATCGTTAATTTGCTTAGTTCCCCAGCGCTGCTCGATAAGGAAAGCCAGCAGTCACCAGAACAGTCATTACCACAGACTTCTTGGGTATCCAGCGTCTATTTCTTCCGATGTGGAACGGCACCATATTCACCCATAAGATTGACCTCTGCCTCGAAAAAGTGGCCAGGGTTTATCACAGCACCAAAGACAGCAACAGCAGGGCCACGCGGAGTCCTGTCAAGAAGGGTCAGGTCACTCCATATGTCACGCGACGAAAGCACACTGTGGAGAGCACGAGGGTATTGGTTAGCTCGGATACGCAAACATATTTGTGATGCCCTGGCCGTGACTGTTGCTTTCGTGCTAGTAGGCCTCGTGGAATCCATGTAGTCCACAATGTCAATATCGTAGTCTGAGGCTGCTGCTGCTGCACGAGAGTCCCTCTGTGCCGAAATGACGAGTATGCCCTGCGTGTGCCGTTCTCGAGGGGTTTCCGAATATTGTCTGTTGTCTGTTGTCTGTTGTTTGACATGAAGCAGCTCCGCCGACGCCGCCTCTGAGACGCCATGCAGCGTTGCGGGACCTCGAACTCAATCGTCCCTGCAGCGCTTGGCATCCAAACGCCGTCTGGGAATCTGGATTGAGCGAGCTGTGTCTAGCTTGCAGATGGCCGCAGGATGGGTTTGCTTTGCTTTGTCATGGCGAAAGGCTGTTCGTTTCCCGTCTTGCCCGGCCACCTGGCCCTTCCACATCTTATGTGGAGCGACCTCTTTCCCTTCTGGGGAAAATGCTGCACGCGACGCTGATCGCACCCCTGTGCGACTTTAGGATACCGCCACCGCTGCCGGTTATGATGGCAGCTGCGGTGCTCTTCACGCTGGTGGGCCGAAAAATCCGACCGGAACTATATGCTCGAATTGCGGTTGCAGACGACGCGACAGCGGTGCGCTTGCTCAGCGAGAAGATGCGCAACCTGCGAAGCGCGGACACCGAGGCCAACGTTTGCGCAGTGGTCGCTCTTGGCTACTCGGCGGAGGTTGGCGGAGGACGAACGGGACAGCGTCTTCGCTTGTCTTTCTGAAAGAACTCCAGTCTCTTCATGGCTACGGGAGGCTAGTGGTCGACAAAGGTCCATGTGGCCAGGCTGATGCAGTCGCTGTAGATGCTTGGTGGAACTAACAAGATCACCACCTCGGACATACCTCAAGCCATGTGCTTGTGAGCTGAAGACTGTTCCAGAACTGTCGGCGGCGCATCTCGTTCTTTGACAAACTCACAAGTGCGAATCTTTTCGAGTCCAGTCGCTACCTCCCGAGAACGTTCGTGCTATTTAATCCTCACACATAGCTCTGCCTTGAAGCCGACCGGCTCGCGGTAAGCGTGGCAGAAGGCGATGGGCGGGAATCGACGATGGGCACCTTGGCAACCTCATTCGCGACCGTATGGCCTCAGCCTGGAGACGACGTGCTTGTCGCTCTACTGGGCGTCATCCGAGAGCTTTGCTTGCTCGCCTGTTGAAGAAATAGTTACTTTTTGCTTACTCCGCATGAAATTACTTGCTGTGATCTTCGAGTAGCAGAAATTTCACGCGTGTTGTACATCGAATCCGTGATCATTATCATCATTATCATATGATTGTTTTGCATGGCGGCATAGGGTCTGAGGCGGGTGAGTGAGTGAGGAGTGAGTGAGTAATGATATTGAACTACACAATACTTATTACGCATTGGTATTGGTATTGGTATCAGCATTGGTGTTGGTATCAGCAGTATCAATATCAGTATCAGTATGAGTATCAGTATGGCCATTCCAACAAGTACGTATGTATGTGCCTTGCAAGGCTTGGCTCGAAGTGATTGTGCAATATCCATCCATCCATTCGTTCCGTGCAGAAGAGTTTGGATCTCCGTTCATCCCTGTCCCTGCTCCTGCTCCTGTTCTGCTCCAGTTCCCACTCCAAATGCGGTCGTTCTTTTCGTGGATATCATAAGCAAAACCGGGTCCGGCTTCAGATCGCCTCCCAAATCGCCGCCTCAACAACACCGTGGATGCAGACCGTCTCCAAGAAGCCCCCGACCTCGACTAACGCCGTGGATGAAGATCGCCAATGTCCCAAACAGTCTCTGTTCTCTGGCCTCTGTCCTCGGACAGTCTTCCGCCCAATCAAGTAAAACGCCTTTGCGGTAGGTAGTGAGGTTGGTAAGTGGAAAGTAATAGGATCCGAGGACTTCAATAAACATAGCCGGAATTGCCCTCATACAAGGGTGCAATTACGACGACCGGGCGCAGATCCCTTGCACAGAAGCTATCTCTGCTGGAACTGCATGTTTTGCTGCTGCTGCTGTTGTTGTTGATGGTGCTGCTGTTGCTGCTGGGCCATCATTTGTTGCGCATGTTGCATCTGCATCTGCTGCATCTGTTGGGCTTGCTGCTGCTGGAGAAGCTGCGCCATGTTAGGGGGCACCTGACCTCCTTGCATGTTTTGCATGCCCATCATGCCATTGGGCATGCCGCCGCCTTGTTGCTGTGCCATCTGCTGGCGCGCTTGGAGTTGTTGCATCTGCTGCATCGCCTGCGCTTGTCCCATCTGGCCCCCCATTTGACGCTGCTTGTGCATTTGCTGCGTCGCCATTTGTTGAGCTTGCGCCTTGATTTGTTGCACCTCATGGGATTGAAGCAGCTGCGGGTTACCACCGTACTTGGCGGCGGCTGCTGCTGCGAATCGTTGTTGATATGCTTGGAAGAACCGCTGGTACTGCTGTCGTTGTGCATCGGAATCCATCTGAACCCGCTGTTGCGGATGCGGCATGCCTTGCCCCATCATCTGACCCTGAGCTTGCATCATCCGCTGCTGCTGCTGCTGTTGGGCATGGACCATCTGGGCTTGCTGCTGTTGAGGAGTCATGTGGTTCGGCGCAGGTGAGCCGTGGTTTTGCCCCTGCTGAAGACTCTGCATCTGTGCCTTCATGGCCTCTGCAACTTGCTGATTGTACGCCTTCTGATTTTGGCTCGGATTGGGCGACATATGCGCCGTCTGCGGGGTCCCCTGCTGCGACTGCATGGCCTGTTGCTGTTGCTGTTGACGAATGGCAGCCTCTCGGTTTGCTTGAGCTTGTGCCTGCTGTGCCTGCATCTGGGCCATCTGAGCGGGAGATATCTGAGGAGTGCCATTAACCATTCCATTTTGCATGGCCGCTTGCTGTTGTTGTTGCTGCTGTTGCAGAGCATGTCGTCGCTGGAGTTCCGCCATCTGCTGGGGATTCAGCTGTTGTCTGTGGACGCCGTTCGGCATTTGTGCTTGCATGCCGGGCATCATACCCGCCGGCATCATCTGGGGAGTGACACCGTGTGGACTAGCATGGCTAACGGACTGAGCAGGAGTATTCTGCCGCATGATAGGCGTCGCATTTCTCTGAGCAGGGGTGCCGTGAGGAATTTGCGGAGTGCCATTGCGACTGGGCCCTTGTTGGCTGGGACCCCTGGTCATGGGTGCGCTGGGATGACCATGCTGTACAGCCGAGCCCGGTCTTGGTGATCCGTGGCCTTGCTGCGAGCCGGAGACTGCCATAGGTGCTCCGCCCTGACCAGTGCTCGTGACGACAGGTGATGAAGCCATGTGTGGGGTGCCCTGGCGGATGATGGGTGATCCGCCCTGCATCATCTGGTTCCGCATGTTATGAGGAATGCCATTAACCTGGGAGGAAGGAGGCCGTTGTGCAGGCTGAGGAGCTTGGGCTTGCTGTTGTTGAGCAGCCACTGCCGCCGCCGCCGCCGCCTCTGCCTGACGTGCGCGCATCAGCCGAGCCTCTTGTGTTCGTTGCATCATGGTGCGCTTCTTCTCTTCCTCCTGCATCCGCTCCTGCTGGCTTCTCCTGGTCTCGTCTTCTTGAAGTTGCCGATCCTTCTCCCGCTGCTTGCGCTCTGCGATTTCACGCTTAATGTTATCGAGCGCATTAAATTTCTCGAAGCGTGGTTGGAACAACACGGATGATGTTTGGCCATCCCCAGCACCTCCATTTGCAGTACCATTAGTACCAGCGGTGCGCTCATCCATAACGAGCATAAACCGCTCTTGTTCCTTCGCTTGTGCATCGTCGGCCGCAAGCTCGGCAATCGTCCTCTTGCGGCTTTTCGGTGAGGGTGGCCTTTGGTCGTAGAGTGGATCTTTCAGCATGTGGATCAGATTCTCAGCTTCCTCTAGGTTCTCCACGGGGTCGAGATACAAGGGAGGCGCCGTGGCATTCACTACTCTGCCCTCATATTCGACTATGTCTTTCGGGTCAATCTTGAGCTTTTGCTTCTTGAACGGCGGGCCTCTCTCGGCGGATGGAGTTGCGGGCATGCCCGATATCGGCGTCTGAGGAGGGCCAGAACCAGCTGTGCGACCATTCACATTGGCTTGCGACCCTTTCCGAGTCAGTGACTTTGGATCTGGCTGCATTGCATCGATGACGAGATCCATGTGTCTGGATAGAATGGTGGGTCGCAGCGCAACATGATAGATCTTCGGCTGCGGTTTATATGATTTCGGAGCGACGTCGATGGCTTGTTCGGGAGGAGGCTCTCCTTTCTGGTCAGTCTGTTCCTGTTTGAGGGGAGGAGATTTTGCGCCTGGCTGCTCTTTGGTCGGGAAAGGCGCATAAGGCGACGGAGTGATGTATTGGTTGTAGTTATGAATAGAGAATGGCTTCTCGTCATCTGCAGCAGCCCCTGAGGCGATGGCGTCTCTTGCGGCCGACTTGTGGTCCACCACCCGTACAATGAGCCAACCGTCGTAGTATTTGACTTCTGACTTCCGAAACTCTTCCACCATGTCGTGCGGGATGGTTCCCTTGGCCAGATGCTCGATGAAGACGCGCATTTCAGAGTGGTAGCTAAAACTGCCATCCTGTTGATCGAAGCGAAAGTGGGTAGGATGAAGATGTACGATGAGAGAGGGGGTGCAGCCCTTGAACTTGCGCAGGATGTGTGACTCTTTGGGGACTACATGGCGAATTTCGTCAGTTCTCGCTCTGCCAGCACTTTGTCACTAGCCTGAACATACCATATGGCTCCGGATACTTCTTGGCCGCCCGCTTATCCTGGGTCCCGCTGTCCGCCGTGTTATTCCTCGTGGTCAAGCGCTGGAGCCGTCGATTCGGCCGGGCTGCGCCATTTGTCGTGGCCGTATTGCTGGTCGCGGACGTCGGGGTCTGGAGTTGCCCAGGAAGGGTCTTGCGCGCGCTGGACGGAGAGGCAGAAGGACCCGTAGGCTTGAATCCGTTGACATTTGTCTGCAGCACGGGCGCGGGGGGCTTCTTCATCTTGGTCGCCGTGCCCGCAGGCTTTGCCATGACTGCGGCCATGATGGGCTGTACCCAGGCGCAGAAGGTGCGACTGAATCTTCGGGCAGTGAAACCTTCACTCGGAAGGAGATGAGATCCCCTTACAAGATCCTCGGCCGTGATGCGACGCTAGGGAACAAACGCGCATCATGAGGGGCAGAGGTCGGACGGGTTTCGTTCGGAAAGGGTAGGCGGACGAAAGTCACTCGATATCTAGAACGAAGACGTCCTGGAGATGACGGCGGCGAAGAGACTGTGGGATATGGGGTCGAAATGAATGAATGTGTCGAGATCAGTTTGGCTGGCGACGGGCAGTCGCAGTATCGTCGCAGTCGCCGCAAGGTCGGAATAGAGTTTGCTTGGCATTACGGCTCAAGCGAGGGAAAATCCGCTCGCCGCTTTTAAGATTGTCACCTTCCAACTCACCCTGTCTCTCCCTCCCTCTCACTTTCAACGCACTAAGGCGCACACGCTTATCTGTTGTGTGCGCGCCCCGCTGTTTACTATACTCTCTCCTCGTTCAATTTCACAGTATTAAAAGAGTATACTCTTTTTACTTAGAATGGTTGATCGAGGCCGTGCCCATAAGACGTGCGGTTTCGAGCAACAGCACTGATCCGGTTCCAAAGCTTCGTATTGCTGGTCAGCGCAGACATCCTCCTCTTAGGAGGACATGCAGGATTATGTTGTATTGGTCCACTGCCGACACGAACCGTGTTCCACTGTCTCTGAACGAACCATCTGGCCGGTTTCGGGAAACTGGAGAGCGTACTTCGCCTGGCGTGATCAAACCGCATGTCAAAGGCAATGATGTGATGCAAATGTTGGACGTCGAACGCCACCTCCACCAGAAAGATTCCACAGCGTCCGCAGCAGCAGTCGTCGCGGGTTAAATCGACGAGGACTATGCCATTTAAGACAGTATCGAGGGAAGCGTGGCCGTGATGGGCGCACGGAACGACTCCTTCTCCAGTCTGAACTGCCAGGAAAGCCTTTGAAGACCTGACTACAGCGCCTTGTCCACTGCCGGTCAAAGTCAGGGTTTAAGGAGAGAAGGAGTCGAATGGTCCCCTAAAGTCGCCTGATCGTGCATAGGCAATGTGATGCCAATGCACAACATCACCGCATTTAGTAGGCGATTTATGTATGATTGATTATGCACGCCCCCCAATTCCGCTGTAGGCCAAGCGATGTAGATCTTCGAGAAGTACCACGACTAGACAGACTCCAGGTAATCCGGAAGAGGCGCTCACGATGGATCAAATGCCCGACAACATCAGCGTCCATTGATTCTAGTTTCTGGGATAACAGGGACTTCAAATTCTTCGTTTTGCCTCTTACCACTACTGTGCAAAGTTGTTCCCAGCATTGAAGTCTCTGATTTTTACGCGCACCGTTCATTATTTTATGCTTTCTCTGGTCCATCAAACCAAGTCTAGCTTCTGTCGTTTAGAACCGCCTAGCTATCTAGATGGTGTTTTGTGTTTCGATTTTCACCGTGTCGAGGCAGTTCCGCCTTGATTTGTTGACTTGACTGAAGCCTTCACAATTATCGACAAGACATGCAGGGATGGTGTAGGGGCCCCAGGCGTCCCCCTAGTCAGAAACCGGCTAGGCTACCGACACACGGCATAAGCTTGGGAGATTCGCTCATTCTCCGCCTTCGGCTGACCCCGCTGGCTGTCATGGACGGAGATCCAAATGAACAGCTGGGGTCTTGGAGGTCTCTCTGGCAGATTAGACATGACGAGGTCTGCACAAGGGATGGATGGTGCAGTCCGCTCCTGTTCCTCCACTTCCTGGACCCTCCTATCCGAATCTCCTGAAATAATCCGACACAAACACAGTCTTCCGAATAACCATTGCCTCGTCGAGAGGCCGATGGATTGAATATTTCTACGTCAACAATGGCTGACGCTGAGTTCATTCTTCTGAGAGGAGGTACAATCCTTCAGCACGGGGAGGATGACAGGATCCGTGTGCTCCAGGACACAGACCTTCTGATAGAGGGAGAGCTCATCAGCAAAATCGGGAAAGGTCTAGTGGCCAGCGAGCATACCAAAGTGATAGACTGTTGTGGCAAAGTAGTCTCGCCGGGCTTTGTCGACACGCATCACCATGTCTGGCAGACGCAGTTGAAAGGGAGACATACTGACGACACCCTGCTCGACTATACGGCGAAAGGGAACTGGCAGCCGTTCAACTACACGGCAGTCGATGTCTTTTGGGGCGAGTTGGGAGGCTTGCTCGAGGCCATTGACGGAGGAACAACCTGCATTGTCGACCACGCTCATATGGCATACTCAGCCAGCCATGGCCTCGCCGGGTTTGCGGCCACTCTCACTGCCGGCGTACGATCCGTGTTCTGCTTAAGCTTGACACCTCGCCTCGACAGGTGGGACACCCAAGTCGTTGCCAACGGTCAGCTGCTGCCGGACTGGTTCTTCCCGCTCTTGGGTGACCTCGAGAAGCAGTGTCGGCAGTCTCACGGCAAGGTGGCCGTCGGGTTTGGCTTCGATTCATATACGTTGCCGGCTGAGGACGTGATACACATTTTTGAAAGCGCACGAAAAGCCGGGGCCAAAGTGATCACGTCGCATTGGCGCAGGAACAACATAGCAGGTAAGAAGCTGGTTGTGCATGCGAGCCGGTTCGCTCGTCTGGCTCTGACGATGTGCAGGTATGGGACTGTCTGTGCCCAAAGCACTTAAGCAATACGGACTTCTCAAGCCTGATATCATCCTCTCTCACGCGACCGGGTCAACTGAAGAAGAATTGCAGATCTTGCAGGAGTCGGGAGCCTTTGTCTCTACGACTCCTGCAACGGAATCTCAAATGGCTCACGGAGAGATCATAGGCTTCCGGAAAGACGTGCGTGCCTCCATCGGCGCCGACTGTATGTGTTGATTCCAGCTCGTCTGTGGACGAAAAGCCACTGACTGTATGCCCGGGACAGGCCATTCTAACAACCCCGCAAGCTTGCTTCACGCCATGCAAGTCGGTCTTGCAGTATCGAGATCGCACCGCAACTCTCAGATCTTGGCCGATGGCAATTTCCCCAGGTGTATTGAGCCTACAACAGAACATGCTTTCAATCTGGCAACTATACTGGGAGCACGAGCCGCAGGTGTTTCCGACACGACCGGCAGCTTAGTCGAGGGCAAGGCGGCAGACATCCTCATCATCGACGGCAACACCCCTGCTATGTGTTGCGCGTATGAGCATGATCCCGTCGCAGCGGTAGTGAGACACGCTGGTGTGCAGGAGATTGACACCGTCATTGTGGGCGGCAAGCTCCTCAAGGAGGGAGGTCGTCTGGTCAATGTTTCCTTCCGTGGCCCTGATGTCTGGGACGGCAGTGAGGACGTCATTGCCACATTTAACCATGGAAGCATCCCATGGGCTGCAGTAGCGGAACAGCTGAGAAGGGCGAGGCTACAAATACAGCGGAGAATAGACTCTTGTGATATGGATGTTGCGAAGGCAGAGATACTCAAGCTTTGGGGCGCACAGGCGGGTGCAGACTTGCTAGTCTGAAAGGAAACAGCAATTTACCTTTCCTCAGTAAATGCAAATATCTACACCAGATGATCCATGTGCAGCGTCTCTCGGGTTGATTCACAGGATAGTCCTTAGGCCAGCGGCCTCCTCCTCCAGGAACTGAGAGCTTACACGATGGGTTGTCCAAGCCGCGGCATTCGGGAATTCCCAGACGCAAGACGGGAACATGGGGTCGATCGCCAGAGACATTTGCAGTCTTACTCTTCGTCGCTTGTCTCCGCATTACTTGGCTTTGCCCCGTTAGCATCTCGTTTCGCGACTTGACACTACAAACCATGAGCCTTGCCGGTAGTCTAGCCGAATGAGGCGAACACCACTCCTGCATCGACTAACCCTCCCAGATCTTCAGGGGATTCCACGGGCATGAAGTTGAAGCCGAGGGCATCAAACCCTGGCTGTTACAGTCGTTGCGATTGCGGGGCCCCGCCTTCAAGAGGAGGTGCTACAAGAAATCCCGCTCAGAATACGAACAGATGCACCAATGTCGAGCCATGTTCAGGCCATAGGACGCAGGCCCCGAGTGACTCGTGGACTTTTCATGATCATTTGGAACTTCCTGTGGGCTGCTCCCAAGCGGAGACAGACAGACTTGCTGGTAGAACCATGGCGGGTGAAAAGGCATATAAGTCGGGGTTATGTTGGTCTACGCCTCCTGGCACTCTTGATCAAACCCCTCCATCCAGCTCAAGCCTGACCATTTTCTCATCCAATCATGTCTGGAAACACTTACGATCTCATCGTTATCGGGTCTGGCTTTGCCGGCTCCGCCACTGCCCTCGCCTTTCTGGAGACATGCAAAGCGCAGAGCAAACCCGGGCGCGTGCTCATCGTCGAAAGCGGCAAGGACGGTGAGAGATGTGGCGCCTCGCGCTGGACATCCGCGTACCTGAGACTGGACAAGGACAACAACCTTGACCCAGCATGGGTCAATGAGATGGACCGGGTTAGCCAAGGCCTCCACGACAAGGACTACTGCGCAAAGATGTACGTGGAGGTTCCGAAGACGATGGCGTACCTACTCGAGCACGGGGTCAAGATAAACCATCACCGTCAGTTGAACTCCTTGTAGCAGCATTTCCCTACCATAAGCCCTTGCCTGGCTGTGGTGACTGACATATATCTCGATCGGATTTTTTCTAGATGAGAAGAACGTCCTCCTCGAATTAGATACCAACCAGTACTACGCCACGCCCGAGGGCGGCGGCCTCGCGATAGTTCAGAACTATTTCGGCCATATGGGCCAGTTCGACGGCCTGAACATCATGTGGGAGACGCAGGCAGAAAAGCTGCTGACCAACGACGCTGGAGAAGTGACCGGCGTCAAAGTCCGGAAGAGCGACGGCCGTCTCCACGACGTTCTAGGCTCCAACGTCATGCTCGCCTGCGGCGGCTTCGAGGGCAACCAGGAGATGCTAGCCAAGTACGTCGGTCCGCGGACGCAGTCCCTCCCCTTGATCGCGCCGGGTCTTGTGCACAACCGGGGCGCCGGTCTGCGCATGGCTCTGGAAGTCGGGGCCGCGACGTCGGGTGCCTTCGACGGCATCCACAGTGAGATGGTCGACGCGCGCACCAGCAAGCCTGATGCCGTGATCTGGGGCCACTGCTACGGCATCGTCGTGAACGGCGACTGCAAACGCTTCTACGACGAAGGCAAGCGCCACCTCTTCGCGACGTTCGAGATGATCGCGCTCGAGACCTGGCGCGACCAGAACAACGAGGCGTACCTCATCTTCGATAAGGCCGTGTCGGACAAGTTCCGCCCGGGCTGGGTCTACGAGACCACCGACCTCCCGCCCGAGGAAGGAGAGACCATCGCAGAGCTGGCCGCGAAGCTGGGCCTCGACCCTTCCAGGCTGGAAGACACGGTCCAGAAGTACAACGCCGCGTGCAACGACAAGGAATGGGACACCATGAAGTTTGACGGCAAGGCCACCACGGGACTTTCGCCGAACAAGAGTAACTGGGCCAATCCCATCGCCAGTCCCCCTTTCTACGGCTTCCCCCTCAAAACCACCCTCACCTTCACGTACGGCGGCTTGAAGACAGACCTCGACTCCCGCGTCGTGGCCGGCAACAACGTCCCCATCCCCGGCTTATATGCCGCGGGAGAGCTCACTGGGGCCTTCTACCATGAGGTAAGCATCCATCAGCGCTTCGATAATACAGTACACCCAACCCTAACCTCGTAACACAGTACCCGCCGATGACCACGGTCCTTCGTTCCTTGACGTTCGGTCGAATCGCGGGAACAGCCATAGCAAACCAGCTGAAGCTGGATAAGGCGAGATTGTAGTTTGGCTGGTGCTCTGAGTACTGTGTGGTATGTCCGGTATGTCAATTATGTAGCACGGCCGGTTATCGCGGAGATCCGGCAGATTCGTTCATTTCCGGTACTGCACTGCCGAGGCATGAAACGATACTCGGATCGTGAGAATGGTTGAGTGAACCGCATTCCCCAGGTCAGAAGTATCTGTCCATACGGAATAGGCTAGCGTACCGATTTGTAGAGTGTGGAGTGCGGAGTGTGGAGGTTAAAAGTCAACATTTCGTCCAATAACCACCAGGAAGTACGGATTACTCGCAGAACGTATGAAATCATCCAGTACCGCGTCCGGAGTATCAAGAGTGATCGTCATTGATTGCTCTTGCCTCGTACGTACTCCCTCCAATTGGCAAAGGGGGATGGATGCATGTTACGAAGGGAGGCGTCACAAAGCGAGGTTTCGACCGAGCGGCGGTTTGCATGTTGGACATATTTCAACCATGCATGCATGCCGACAGAGCTCACGCCAGTCAGCCAGACATTCAGTCGGCCCAAAATCTGAATAGATCGGGTCTGAGTGCACTCGAGTGTATTTTTGCAAGATGTTGGAGAGATTCGAACCCATGTCCGGCAAGATCCCCTGCAAACACTCAGGGAGCCAAAATTGCCAGACAGCTCTGCGGCAAATGTGGAGAGGGATTTGAGTCCAAGAAAGCGTTGGAAAGATTTGGCGAGCCGTTTCCGAGCTGAATTGATATCGATGCCTGCCGGAGGCCAAAACATGTGCCGATTTCTTCAAGTGCTTTGCGCGCCTGGCTCCGTTGGTACTCGTTGCTCCATTGGTTGTGAAAGACGACATCTAATGGCCACAGAAGGTGTTCTCCTCCTAGAACTCGTTGAGAGGTCTGTGTGACCAGCCTGCCGTAAGAATCCACTTGCTGGAGATGGAAAGGTATACTGTCACATATCGCTGACAACATGGTGGTGATCGTCTGTGCGGATTGCTTGATGCTATAGACCAGCTCGTGTCTGGAACAAGTATTGATCGCGATGAGGTTCTCCAAGATCTCGATCATTACTTCGTGCAGAACAATGCGGGCGCAGCGGTATTGATTCCACACTTTTCCAACCTGAATGTCGCTGTAAAAGTCGATGTTGACCTCTAGCATGCTTGATAGTTTGTGGGTGGCGGTTTTGCGGTGCCACCGCTCCGTCAGGTCATGCTCCCATTCGAGGAACCTCAGATCAATCGCATGTGCCTCTCGCAGCGCCTTGTACCAATGGCTTTCAGTTGCAGTGTCGCATTCATAGTTGAGGGCACGCATAGTGGCAACCGTGGTGCGCAGCTTTCCGATCGCCAGGCACTGCCGTAGGATTTGTGCAGCAGGCTGTGCGGAAGCGCAACAGCAGACTTGCTCAGCATATAGGTCGGAGCAGTCTTGGTAGTATTTCAGGACGTAAGCTTGCTGCCCGGTCGGTTAGTCGCATTCGAATCCAGCAGCGAGAGGACAAGCATACCGATTGGATGACTAGTGAATTTGCAATCTTGCAATTATTTGAAGCCGGATGCTGATGGTTATTCCTTTGGAGCAAGAGTGCATTACAGGCTTTCAGGTGTGAACCCGAAGACAATGAACGTTCACCTGCTATATCCTGCGACGGATTTTAGTCATTTTCCTTTCAGCAGTATGGATTTTGCGGCTCCTGCTCACGTTTATCAAGTGGAGAACGAGAATGGTACAGAAAGTCTCGTCTTTCAGTTTTTCAGTCTGATGGCCCAAATCAATGTTCAGCAGGCTCAGGCTTCGTCCGTAGGATTGGCGAGCACGCGCCATGGCTGTATGATCACCGGTCTGATTTGCCATCAAGAACAGCGAAGCCGCATGAATGGAGTACCTCAGTGCACTCTTTTCACCAGAGTGTGAGTACAGAGGTGGCAAAAGAGAAAGCCAGGTCTCAGACATGACAATCTGGTCGAAGAGATATTGGGTCAGTATCTCCACCCCGGGCAGGCTCACATGGACTAAGCTGTGCAGTGATTTTGCGTTATCCGTGAGGACGGCCGGCGGATCTGGACGACCGGACGCAGAGTCTGACACCAAGAACTCCTCCTTAATCGCAGAGATGTCACCAGGAATGTTTAGAGCGAGAGGATCGTCGAAAGCTCCAGCTTGACCGCATTTGCCCCATGTAGATTCGCCCGATTTATGGTCCTGGGCGTGTGCTGAGGGTAACAAGCCGCAAGGCAGGCCTTCTACTTGGGCCACCTTCTGAACCACCTTCGAAGTCTCATCCCGGAACATGACATCGGCCACTCCACGTACTCCGGGACAGTCAATTCGCGACTTGACGCACTGCCTGCATGATGGGAACGTCTGATCGCACTGTGGACGTTAGCGGTCCTTCCTAGCGAAGTCGATGGCCAAGTTGACCTTCACTTTCCTACTACGGCAGGCACCGCAGCCGCGATACAACCCACCTGGGTTTGGCATTAGACCTTTGAAGCCGAATCCACCAAGAGGAGCCCAAGCTGCTGATTACAAGTTTGGCGCTGCGCCTGAGAGATATCTACCAGGGTATTGGTGGACCATGGAACAGCCGTAACAGTGAATTGCGAGACTATGCCTCTCGCAAGTGCTCAATGCTTGTTTACTCGAACAGACCCCTAGGGTTGATCAGTCGTAGGCCGGAAACCCGAGTAGTGAGTTTCACAGAAAATGGAAAAGTTGAGGCATGAGACTGGTACTTTAATTTTCTCTCAAGTTACCGCACGGATTTGAAGGACAGGCTTCCTTTCTTCCGTCATAGATAAGCCCACTGCAACTTTCAAGAGTATCAAATGCAAGTTCGCGGGACGTAATATTCAATGCAGAGGAATAGAGTATTAGGGAAGCGAAGGTGAGTAGATGAAGCTCCGCGAAGGCCGCGCTCATTCGCTCTTGCGGCAACTTTGCCGACACACCATCGTCCCAGATCGTCCCTCCCGTCTCTCACATCTCTGCGTCTCCCTTTGGTCTTGGTCAGAATTTCTCAACCAGTGGGCGTGTGAAGATAAAGCAAATGCTGGCTAAGGCACCAATTGCAGACGGTTCAATCGTGCCACGTACTCGGTCCGTTTGGTAGGGTGATATTTCAGGAATTGCAGGTCGGCGTGGTGAACACGCGGTATACCTATGTAGGAAGGACGCCATTCCAACCCCCATCCATCGAACTACCGGTGAACAAAGAGCAGGAACAGGTCTTCCGGCACGGGGTTGGCGTCCACAAAAAGATATCGTCGATGAGCCGCAAGCGCGAGTCAGCCACTTGCTTGGGAGCAATTCTAGGTCGAATTTGGCTCTGTCCGAGTGAGGTCGATTGACGAAGGTGACATTCGAACGCGACATTTAGAGTCGCCGGCGCTCTCAAACGTGATAGATTTGCTCTGCTGTCCCAGGTCAGGCGAGTCAATCAGACATACGTACTCGGTATTCACTTCGCATCGGAATCCACGGGCGCAAGAGTTGGCACGAGAAGAGTCATGAGAGAACATACTTCGTATTGCGCGTGAGGTACTGTACTAGTCATCAGACGTGGATGAACGGCAAGGGCTCCCAAGAAGAGATGCTGACGGTCAACGCGCCACTGATCCAAAACCGGCGAGTATTTAATCCTTCTCATTGATCCTCCTCTCCCAGTCTTCACCGATCTTCAGACTTTCCACGACCGCGACCCGTCTTCCAACGCCTGTGCGTTCTTCCTTCTGCCACCACTTCTCGCCCCGTTTATATCCGCCCACCGCGCTGCCCTCGTCATCCGTATCGATCAAGCCGCCGTGCCCGCCTTCATCGCCAATCACAATCACAGTCTGCCTTACCCAGCCGGACAAGTCGGACACGATCTCGCCGTCCCGCCCGCAGAGCGATTCCTGGATATACACGACTTCGGGCGCGAGGGAGCGGAGGATGTGTTTGTGGCCGTTGGGCGACGTGTACGGTAGGACCATGGTGTCTCGATCGACGATGGCGATCGCTTGGTTGTAGAGCGTTTTAAACAGGCTTGATGACTCGTCGATGGGCTTTGGGTCGACGTGACTGAGGATGCCGTCGCTGTTGGGGAAATCGCCTGGAGTCACGGCCGGGGTGTGTGCGTCTGCTTGGCTGATGTTGGAGAACGAGGAGGCCATGCTCTGCGAGGAGCGACGGGCGGGGGTGTGCGAGGTGCTTAGGGGGTGGGTCTTCAGGTCGGGAGCGTAGATGAGGACGAAGATGCGTGTCGTTTCGGGGTCGATGTATTCGGGGAGGTAGGAGAGGATCGACTGCGGACAATTCGTCAGTCTCGCTCAACAACTGTCACAGCTAATGGGTAACGGTCCGAGGGGGAAATACTCACAGCATGATCGCCGACATCTCCGTCGGCGTCGCCCACGGCGGAAACAACAACAGCTACGGTCTTCCGTTTGCGACTGGCAATCGAGGCAGAGCGGGGGAGTTCCACACTTCCAGAGAAGAATTCATCAGCCGTGCCACGCCTCTTGATGCCCTGCTTGATCTGGCGGTCGTTGTCTCGTTGTTCTGCCTCCTCGCTCCACCGCTCGTGGTCCTCGTAGCCTTCTCCGCCCCCGCCGCTGAGCGTGCTGATCGCAGCACCGACCATGGCCCCTGCTGCAGCAGTGGCGGATGCGAAAGGTCTGTTCGTCCAGTCGTACGATTGGCCTGGATTCTGGCCTTGAGAGCGCTCGCCGGAAGGTGTAGGTGAACGACCGAAGCCCAATGCGCTCGACATGCGCGCGACGAGACCCGTCTCTTGCTGTTGTTCCAAGGATGTCGAGCGAGCTGTAGAGCGCCACTCCTCTTCGGTCCCTCGCCAGCCGGGAGGTGGAGGACCGCCTTGAAATCCGCCTGGCGGGAAAGGAGGTCCTTGGAACCCTCCTGGCGGAGGCGGCGGTCCGAACCCTCCAGGTTGAAGCGGGCCCGGCATCATAGGCTCCTGAGGTGGTCCCGCAGGCCCTTGAAAGCCGCCCGGCGGCGGTGCATGTTGAGGTAAAGCTCCGCTCATGGTATACCCTGACGGAGGCACACCTCCCTGGTAGTGTTCATCTTCACTGGAATCCTCCTCATCATCTTTCCTCTCCCCCCATACCCATGCGGCGAGACCGATTGTCGCGGCCGTGACGGTCAGGGCGAGCGGCACCCAGTAGCCGAATGTCGATCTGGAGCCTGAATAGCCGTATCCGCCTGAGGTGGTCGTCTTGCGCTTTCGCTCCGTTACCGTGTAGGAGTACGACATGGTTGCATCGGTCCGTCAATGATGCTGCTTGTCTCGATGCTCTTTGGAATTGCTCGGGCAGCACCTTTGTTTACTTTTCTCTCCAGCCGAGGTCCGGCCCTCTGATCTCCGTGAGGCTTCAGAACGCAGTGAGAACAAATGCCTGGAGGACAGACTTGCTATGTTCCATTGAAAGCACCAGGGAAAGATGACGGAGGAGGAGCAAAGCGAGGGTGAGGGGGGAAGGCGTGTTGAGCTGAATTGCGCGTGGCTGGAAGATGCACCTCCATCTTCTGAGATTCCCAGCCTCGAGCCAACGAACTTCCCCACATCTCACTCGCTTCCAGCAACAAACCAATGACGGCGACTCCGTAAACAAGCAGAGGTCTTATGTGTCCGATGCCTGATCTCTGGTGTGTCTTTTGTAGTGGTTTCTCGTCGATCAGTCACAATGAGCGACTCAACAACCCGGCGGCGCGGACCAAGGGTCACGTCCTCAGCATCTAAGGGCGCCGCCAACGCCGATGAGCAGCCAGAAGACACCAACTCACGAGTCGTCTCCTTGCTCGACGTCCTCCGCCTGCTCCTCACCCTCGGGTTTGCGTCATGCCTTCTCTCCTACTACCTCACCTCTGGCGCCTCCTTCATTTTCAACTATAATCCTTGGTTCCTCAATCCTTCGATACTCTCAACCTGGTGGACCGGGCCTCTCCTGCTGACGCCCACACAACTGGCGCTCTACAACGGCACGGATCCCTCCAAGCCAATTTACTTGGCCATAAACGGTACCATCTTCGACGTCAGCGCAGGGAAACACACCTACGGACCGGGTGGAAGCTATGAGGTTTTTGCGGGACGAGATGCCACGAGAGCGTTTGTGACGGGCTGTTTCCTCGAAGATCGCACCGGTGACATGAGAGGCGCGGAGTGGATATACATTCCCGTGGAAGACGACCCGGACGAGGACATTTCAAGCGGAGCAAGGAAACTGCGCGCCGAGAAGGAACGCCGAGACGCAAAGAAGAAAGTCCTTGCAGAGGTGAGCAAGTGGGAAAAGTTCTACAGGAATCATAAGAAATACTTCGAGGTGGGCAAGTTGGTCGGTGTGCCTGAATACACGGGCGAGGCACCGAAGTTGTGTGAGCCGGCCGAGAAGGGCCGTCCGAAGAGGAAGAATATGAATGCGAAGAAGGACAAGAAGAAAGACGCGCCGGGGAAGCCTGTACAATGATCAAATCGACTGGGCATGATGTAACGCACAAATGTTTGCGTAGATAGATGCATAGCAAAGGCGTGCTGGATGACGAGTCTGAACTGCTGTGCTTCTCGGATACCTCGTCCTATAAGCGGAGCGGCCATTGCGAATAGTCATGGATTGAGGCCCAAAGTGACTGCGGTTGATGGTGATTGAATTCGGATGCCCTCAACCAGCTGCTGGGCGTGCCCAGATGCTAGTCGAATTGCATCTGTTACCCGAGCTGTGAGCATGTTCCTCCAGGTCCGAAACCGACACAGATCGATCAAATGCGCCTTGTCATTGCAATCGTTGGTATCTCCTCGTTCCATGCGTATTGACTTCGAAATCTTCGTCTCGCAGAAGCACCACCCGCCATTCTCACTTCATCTAATCGCCACCAGCAGCGGCTCTTGTGTAGATGCTCCCTTTGCTGTGCGCAACAACCTTTCGGATCACTCCTCTCTCCTCCAGGTCTGCGAGCGCCTTTCGTGCCAATGAGCCATTGATCTTCAGTCTGTCAACCAGCACGGCCACGGTGATAAGCCGGTATGATTGGACATCCTTGTTGAGTTTGTCTGAGGTGGCCTTGTCGAGCACGACGGCGTGGTTGGCCTTATCCTTGACTGCAAAAGAAAGGGGATGTCAGCAGGCGGGCTTCTGGGGCATTGAGGATAATGCTGGTGATGCCAACAGTAATCCGATCAGGACGTACCCTTTCCCTTGGACCACTTCTTCTTTTGCTTCTTGCCGCCGGATGATGCTGCGGGGGCCTGGTCTCGTTAGCGATACTCTCCCGAAGAAAATATCTCAAGGCGCATACCATTTTGACGGTGTTGGGGTGTGTGAGGTAGGAAGATGGAGGAAAAGGTGAGGTTGACGTTCAGTTGTGTGATGCGTTGAAATCTCTCGCCCCGCAGGTTCCCAGTGTGGACGCTAAAATCGGTCTTGGCATTCACACGGTCAAAATTACGGGCAGCAAAGCAAAATCTACAAAAGACGAAGAATTACAAGTTGGAGGCAGATTCCATTCATCAAGCGCTTAGCTGCTTGTACCATTTTCTGGCGGCGCTGAAGATCATGATCTGAATTCAAGACTTTTGGGGTATCTAGTTGCCCTCGCTCATGCCATCATGTCATGCAGAATTGCTATCAGATAGACCCGTCTAGTAGAAGAACCCAATGACTTTGCCAGCAACATGTTTGCGACGGGCCTCCTCGTGGTCCATGATACCGGCGCTGGTGGTCAGGACGATGTAGCCGAATTGACGAGATGGCAACAGCTTGACAACCCACTTCTCAAGGTCGCGGAGTTGAACATTGTAGCGGGGAGAGATAACGCCGGTCTTGTTGAGGCGGCCGTTGAGCTGGATGACAACTTTGCCGCTACGGTGGTCGTCGACTTCTTCAAACTCGCCGATGTAGCCTGTAGGTCTCTTGTCAGTCGGAGCCTATGAGAATGCGTGTGATGTTGCGATCGAATAAACATATAACAAACATAGCGAGAGGATGCAAACGTGTAAGATCGATCGCAAGTAGAAACATTCAATCTCTCGGGTACTTAAAGGGCAAAGGTCGTGGGAGCAAAATGTGAAACCGCCGCCTAGTTATCAACCCGAAACTTCAGATGTGCAGGTGTAATCCTCCTCTTGTGCCAAATAGGTATGTATCGTATTGGGATGCCGACGTACCGTGCTTCTGCATGACGGACAAGAACTTGATGATGACCTTTGAGCTGGGTCGGATCAAGACTTGACGCTTGCCGGCTTTCTCAGCGTTGTTGATGCTCTTGAGAGCATCGTTGAGGACTGAGGTCTTGACCATGATCGCGGTGTTGGTGGGGAGATGAGATTCTCAAGTTCGTGTGACGACCGAGGAACTTGAGGTATCTACAGTCGAGAAAGTTAGTCTTCAGTAGCCTCGAGCTAGGAAGAGTGCCCAGTCAAGGGTTCTTCAGCTCGTGTCGCGAAAGATGAGCGTATCCCGGAAACCTGTCCTACGACCTGGAAATGCTACAGACCAGGCGGCGGCAGTCGGGATTGCTCATCTCAGGCTAGCTGAAGGAGGGCCGTGATGTTGACATACCTCAAATGAGTACTGATGTTGACGATAGAGATTGTCGTTGTTGGACGTGGAGGGAAAAACTGTAATTAAAATGCAGCCCCGAGTCGATTTTCGAAGTGCGGTTTGCCAAGATTCTACACTGCGTCTAAACTCCAAATGATCCGCCGTTCGAGGATACTCAGCCTCGCCCACCTAGCGACAAGGCTAATCTTCTGAGTTTCTCCTGCTGTGGCAGAATCGTCAATTATTGAGTGTCATTCTACGCGTCTCTCGTCATTCTGCGGGTTTCAGGCTTTGAGGAGGGCGCTGCAGACAAATTAAATTCTGCTCCATCCTACAAGATGGGATGCGACCTCGGGAGAAGAGCGTGGATGAATCATAAGCAGGACGCCGAGTGTGGCGCCGACGAGGAACGGGACCTTTGTCAGCTATGTATATAGTCGATAGGATTGCGGATTGAGTTTTTCTCGATCGCCAGCGGTTACCCAACTCAATATCAGCCAGCGTGGAGTGGGCGACGTGGCAGGTCCTCATGCGCCTCTGCTGTTCAACATACAGAGAGCATCTCTTCCATGACGACAGCCCTCGTGAAGGTGTTAATTGGCTCGTATCACCGCCAGAGTTGATTGTATCAGAAGTAGCGCGCGGCTGTGCGGACGTGAATCAACCTCGGGCACGGAAGAGCGCACTAGTGGCACGGGCGTGCCCTATTGGACTGTGCCGAGGCCATGAATGGGTTGTTTTTCTTGTGGTCACTGAACTTCAAGGACCGCACGAGCAGCACCAGCCATGAGAAATCTCAAGCAATGCCGCCCTATATGCGGAATTGGGAGGCATGCGGAGGAACTCACGCCATCTGCTGTGTCCATGGGAGGAGAGTGAAGCATCTCGCTCACAATTCAGGATTGACAACAATAGTGAAAATGAAGAACGTGAGGAGCAACTGATGCAGTGTTCAGCCATGAGGCCAATCTTAGGGCATTGAGGAGACTTACTAGTATGAAGACTGGAATGAAGACGAGGACCACAGTCCCACTAGTCACAATTTGCTTCCTCGACACCATGGCATTTTGGCAGGCAAGGAACCTCCATACTCCAGCAACCGTGACAGCAATTGCAAGAATAAGCGTCACCGTCGCAAGAGGAATTCCCAGATCATAGTCAGTCAGCTTGCCGCGTGGGGTAGGATTATGCTGGAATCTGTAAAGCTGAAGGATGGTGATAGCAAAGTTGGCAAGTGCGGAAGCAGTTCTGATGTAGCCGAGGAAAACACGTTCATTCGCAAGATGATCGCGCACGGCGCTCATGGGGACATGGTGGACGTGAGGTGGATGAGCTATCCATTGCCGAAAAGTATGTCGAACAGTCCTTCTCCCTTCTAGCGGAGTGATTGCAGGAGTTGAGGTCGACGACGGCGCCACAGCCGGCCGATTCGCGGTATTCCCAAGGCTATCGAGCTCATACTCCTCGTTAACTTGGCGGCTTCGATCTGTCGCGTCGTTCGATGTGTTCTGGGCATCTCGCATTCCTCCTAGCTGTACATCAAAAGGACGATGTTGGAAAGCAACGACCGGAGAAGACCAATCCCCGCGGCGGGAATACTCCGCGGGATTTACTGCCAATGCAGAAAGACGAGCACGGACGAGGTACCGATATTGCTTGATAGAAAAAGCAATGGAATAACTGCTCGCACCCCCAGTTGGGGCTCACCCCGACCGCGCCGCTTTTAAAAGCCCTTCGCGCGCGACAACCTCCTCTCAACTCCTCTCACCTTACACTCACCCACTGACTGACCCTTTACGTCGCCCATGCCTTAATAGTCCTATTTCACACTCTATATCTACCTACACCCTCGTCTCCCTACTGCTAAAGTATAAAATAAAATTAATTATAGTGGAGAGGTCCTATTTTAAGCTCTCTAGAATCGGATTCTACCACGGTAGGATCCCCTGCCTACTCGACCATCGAGATACCTCCTCCCATTCGAAAATCGCGCTCTGCCTAAAACTGCCCGCCACAAGGCAAGCGGGATCAAAGGAAAAGACAGCGAAGAGATTAAAGGCTTCAATGACATCTATGTCAGAGCTGCTCCTTTCGATCAAACCTGTTGAGGAATAGGTCTCCAGTCGCGGGCTCTCGTTCATAGGATTTGAGGGGTATAGGGACAAGGTATTGTACTCGGTGTAGCACTGGGTCATTTGGTTTCGAATTGGATGCTCAGTGGGTATGAGTAGGTGACATGAGTTGGCTACAAGGGAGTGTAACTATGTCGTCTGACAACGCGTGTATAGATAACCCTGCGGCGGCCCTGGACGCCCTGCTGGCTCTATCACAAGGCTGTCTCCTGTGTCCTGTCCCGTGAGCTGGCCAATGAGTGTCGCCAGCCTCTAAGTCGCGTCTTGAAACCTAGCCCTTCCGGGGGCGTGTGTTACACTCCAGATCTCTGAAAAGAATGCCTTTGGGGAAGTCGCGTATGGCGATCACGAGGGGAAACCCTCGGAGAGCGTTGGGTGTTCGAAATTTCTGCAATGTCCGTGTCGGTAGGGGCTGTATTGTATCACGAGAAGGAGAGAGCTTGACCAAGACATCAGGTTACATCTTGACTTATGTGGTCCATTCCAGCGCAGATGGTCATCCAGAAAAACCCCGGCTTCACTCGGGTCCAGTCCGAAAGAATCTCACTTTTTCTCGGCATTGTACAGCTCCATGCCAGAGAGATGACGCTGGAGCCGATGCCCGTCAGTCCCGTAGTGCTGAGGGTATGAAGGCGGAAGAGGTATCTCTCCCCATTTCCGCGCATTTTTGTGCCGTGACTGCTGTCCACAGTCCTCACATCTTCCGCAAGGCAATGTTGTTGTCGAATGGCACAAGCCTTTCGATCATGATGGGCCCCTTTGCACACGGCAAGTTGCTGGAAGAATCGATATTGGACAAATCGCCCTGTGCAGTGACCGAAGCAAGAATGTGCTGAGTGGCAAGTGCCTTGTCGGGTGTCCATGCGAAAGGCCCAATCACGGCGCTTTCTTTGCTTCCTTCGGCAATTTTAGCAGGCATTGTTGGGGCAGGTGAAGGCACAATTTCCTTGAAGTCGGCAGGCCAATTCTGCGGCTTCGCAACGGTGGAGCTGTATAGCTTGACTTGAATCTTTCCGCTGGCTGCCATCCTCGGTCCTTGACCGTCACGTAGCAATAATTGGTGACACCTGGTGTGGGAGGCTGATGGACCGTTGCCTTATCGTCCTTGGTACGGTTCCAGATGCCAGGGGCACGGGCGAAGTCGGCGACGTAGTCGTATTCGCCCTCTCGCCCGTCGTTGATGTATACGTCGACGTTGGGGGGCGGGCCTCTCGTCTTTACTAGTTTAAAGAACCTGATCTCGTTGTACGCGCCTTGTTTCTCGAATGCCCAGCGGACTATCTTTCTGACGGCTCCGCCAGGCGATCTCATGATGGTTTTCTCATCTGCGGCCATCATGGACGAGATATACTGGATTGGGTCGCTTGCTGTGGTTGTGATCAACCCAATGCCCCCAAGTGTCAGATACACAGTATACTTGGAGGCCCATGTCTGTCTGGGAATGTCGCCAATCGCGTCCCCGCCGATCGCGCGATAGATCCTGAAAAGTGTCGTCGACAGGATCTGCTCGCGTTCGTACCCAGGCAATATCGGCCAGATGTCCGCATTGTAATTGACCCCACCCCATGCCCATTCAGCAAGGTTTTCACGATCATGCCGTCGGCCAATGGACGTCCAGGGGAAGGTCTCGAACCGATCAGGAGCATTGGACCCTGGATCGCAGAGGATGGCTCCCAGAGCGTCGCCGGCCCTGTGGGCAAAGCCAAAGTTGGGGTTCGACAGCGCTTCCCAAAGCAACGCGTGGCCGAACTCGTGCGTGACAACGCGAAAGTCTGCAGACATCCCGATCTTGGAGGTTTCGAACGCGCGTCCGAACAGAAAGCTCCCTGGCGCATCACCCTCTTTGGTGCCTAGGCATGAGGCGTTGACCTCGTCGTTTTTGGCACGGTGGTCGGCGGCTATTGGGAATTTGGTTTTCTTGAAGAGGGTATTTACAGGAAACCCCACTTGTTCCAGTAGGTTGAAGAGAGTCGCCACATGAAAGTATGCGTTTACAGCTGCAAATTCTTGGGACTCGACACTGTCGTTGGACTCGCCCGTACTGCTCACAGGCGGAAGTATATTGGGTGCTTCGACATCCTTGATCTGAACATACTTTCCAATCAGCGCTTGCGGGGATGTGATTACAACGTCAGGCGTGGTGACCCGTTCGCGCAGCAAATCCTTAGCGGCGATCTCGTTTGCGGCGTCTGTCATTTTGACCGCTCCAGCACCAAGACCAGCTTTCGTGATAGGATCCTTGGGATAGACCCAGCCAGTGACAGAGTTGACAGAGATTCCGGAGATCAAGGCCCGTAGATAAAGGACGGTACCTGTGTTTACTTCAACGAAGATTCGCCAGTTGAGGTCGCCAAATGTGACCAGTAGGAAAGTGAACAGGATCTCCCGGACCACATAATACTGATCTTCATGAATTGTGTCGGGGACCTGCCGAAGGATGAGTGTAGGTGTCTGGTGGCCATGAGCTCCTGTGGTGTCGGGCCCACTAGCAGCTATCAGTTGCCGGGCGTCCTTCTTGTAACGATAAACGAGAAGGCGTTGCGCATTGATCCTGATTCGACCTTCATCTGGCTCGAAGCCCAGGATCCCACGGAGCTGGTTCTCGTCCAGATCTTTCAGGAAACGAGCATCGCCTTCGGGCATCCGCGGAGCTGGATCATTAAAAACGAGGTTGCTGTGAGTGCTGATGACTTTATTGTCCTCATTTAACAAAAGATTGATGTTGGCCTCCCATAGAGGAAGCCCGAGGATTGTTTGTTGGTACGTGAGAGCCTTGCTGTTATTGAAGCGGTCTCGTTCTTCAACAAGCTTGAGTCCGACAGCGTCCTTGTCATCAAGCTCAACAGTCTCGAGTTGAGCGGGCGGCTCGCTCAATATGTCTTTGGGAATGTGGAGGGCATCGGCCATCGCGACCAAGTATTGATGGGCGATACCTCGCGCTGTCGTATCGCCAGCTTGACCGGGTATCTCAGCCTCAGGTACCCACGGGTCTTGCAAATGATCGAGGGTGCGCACTGCTCCATGGCGGTCTCGCGCAACCTCTACGTTCGGATCTTCTTCGAAGGGCATTGTGCTTTCGGGAGGGTAGAAACTGCCTGGTTTGCTAGGGTCGTTTTCACTGACCGGGGAAGGAAAGGAAATCCGTCAGGAGAGAACACAAGTCGCACCGACTCGTCTTTGGCATCGTGTCGACTTTTATGTTGACTGTCCTGTGTCGTGGCTGATATACGGATGGCAGTCTTCCTCGACGACCACGGAGTTCATGCTCTAGTGCAAACAAGGACTCGATGCCAGGAAGTTACATAGCCAATCGGCATTGCAACGACCGAGCAGAAACGCCCTCGCACTATATACGGCAACCAAGGTGGTAGATGAAAGTTGAATCTGGTGTCGCAAAAAACTCCCAGCAGCGGTACTGTGAATTAAAATCGAGCAGGTGCAAGCAGCCGGAACACAGGGCAATGGGCTGCTTGGGTGGGAATGTCTTCGTACTTACTGCCTGACCCATGAGTGAAGCTCAAGATATCGTCTTTTTGAAGCAATAAAATTTGCCTGACATTTGTCGAAGCCTCTTCCGCACCAAACAACACACAAATCAGATCTTCGTGCGACACCATTCTTGATCGAGTCCTTTCTCAAGCATCATCATTTTCGGGCAACGTTCTTCTTCAGCGACGCTATTCCCGAACACATTCAACCTGACAGGCTCCATTCCTGAGTATCTCCACTGAGCGACTCGTACGGCACCTTCTCTCTCAAGAAACTCTTTCTGTACTATCCCTTCTCCTGAACAAGCCTTTTCTCGACCAAGAATACATACCGCAACCATGTCGAACGACCATCACCTCGCAATCAGTGACACTCTTTTGGCAACAGGCGATTCGGACTCTTCCCTCGGTGAATTGGCGGATCATTTGACTGCTCTCGGCCAACCACTGCCCCCCAACCTCGTGGCGGCTAGCCGTGCTAGAGCCAAACAAGTCCACGGGATTTACTTTTGCAGTAATTCTTCCAACGACAGTCACGCTGGGTACGCCGACGCCCGCGAATGCATGGCAGAAGAAGAAATCACGGATTTCATTCGTTATGGCAACCGAGAACTGTTCGAGAAATTGAAGGAAATGCCATTGGAGAGTAGCCACTTGGCTGGTGATGGCGAGGGGCGGGCAAGGGACGTCAGCGACAGCGGCAAATTGAAGGGCAAAAATACGCCATCGACAGCCAACGTCCTTGCCGCCTCTGAGAATGGCATCCACCAGCACAACAACGAGCACCAAGTCCCTGTTGGCGGGAACGTCGCCGTCACCGACCCGGCCAATGGAGCACAACCATTGGACATTGATTGTCCAAGTGAGCCTGACACCATGCTCCAGGCAGAAGACCAACTCCTTCTTGGTAAGCACGCCGTCCGCTCTTACCATCAGCAAGACTAACACAGATCAGCCAACAACCGCTGTCTGCCTGTCTACCGCCACTGCCAGCCAGGCACAGTGCTTTGCTGCGGGTTGGTGTCGTGTGGGTTCCTCAAGAACATCATTCCTGAGGGCAATTTCTTCACCATCGTCAATCAGGCATATTACTGCCTTGATTGTGCTCATGGCTTGTGAGCGCGGCCGCTGTGCAGAAGCTGGGTGTGCATCGTGTGGAGAGGGAGCCTGCTGGGGAAGCGTTGGACGAGGGGACAGGTGTGGTCTGGGGAGGGCAATCCTCCACCATTGTGTGGTCAAAGACAGAAGAAAGATGCTGTGTTTTAGACAAGAAATGTTGTGAACAACCGCTATTCCATATTGCGTTAGCGTGCCAAGTGGTGACTTTCGCCTCGTATCTTTCGATTTTCAGGTGGCAGTCACTTCTCTCTAATCTTCGACCACCTACAGGAGATTCTACAGTTGACGTCCACCTGGACTTGCATCCTTAGCGAACGCTTGACGGCTACAGACACTACCATTGCAAGGGTTTGCCCACGCACGCCCTGCTCCGTTTCCGACTCTGACCACATCCAAGTGAATCTGCTCTTCCCTGCCAGTCCACGCTCTCTCTCGGGCACACCACCAACCACTACTCAAAATGTCAGGACTCGATGTCGAGGCCCTTCTTGACTCTACGGCCACCAATGATGCCAAAGAACGGGATTCTCCCCGCGACTCCGAAGACCGCCACCGTACCGAACGCTCCGATCGCCGCGACAAGGACAAACACCGTGATGGCTCCCGTGACCGTGATAGGGACCGCAAGAGACGAGACCGCAGCCGAGACCGAGAACACCGCCGGGATCGGGATGAGGACATAAAAAGCCCAAGAAGCGATCATGGTAGCGCTAACGGGAGCCATAGAAGCAGCAGGAGAAGAAGCCGCAGCCGTGATCGTGACGACGACAGAAGACGCTCTAAGCGCGATGAAGACTACCATCGCAAACGCTCTCGATCCCCCGAATATGATCGCTACTACCGACCAGGCGGGCGATCCAGGCGCGATGAGGACGACCACGGCCGCCGCGATCGAGATCGAGATCGGGACCGACGTCGCTCGGCAAGTCCCAGAAAACATGTCAAGAGCAAGACTCCCGAGCCGCAACTTACTGAGGATGAGCGTGACAGGAGAACCGTTTTCGTCCAGCAGCTTGCCGCTCGTCTACGCACGAAAGAGCTGATTCAATTCTTCGAAAAGGTTGGTCCTGTCAATGAGGCCCAGATCGTCAAAGATCGAGTCAGCGGCCGCTCCAAAGGGTAAGTTCTGGACCTCCTCTTGGCCAGATTGCAAGCTAATACTTTCCAGTGTGGGCTATGTCGAATTTAAGAATGAAGAATCAGTCCCACTCGCAATTCAGATGACCGGACAGAAGCTTCTGGGGATTCCCATCATCGCACAGCTCACTGAAGCAGAAAAGAACCGCCAGGCCCGCAATCCCGAGGCGCAGAGCAGCAACCACAATTCCATTCCCTTCCACCGTCTTTACGTCGGAAACATCCACTTCAGCATCACTGAGCAAGATCTACAGAATGTCTTTGAGCCGTTCGGAGAGCTTGAGTTTGTTCAGCTTCAGAAGGAGGAAGGTGGCCGCAGCCGAGGTTATGGGTTTGTGCAGTATGTGGCATTACTCTGATAATCTTCGATATTTTCTAACGATCGCCAGGTTCCGTGATCCAAACCAAGCACGTGAGGCCCTTGAGAAGATGAATGGTTTTGACCTCGCAGGCCGCCCCATCCGAGTCGGACTCGGCAATGACAAATTCACCCCAGAGTCAACCGCCAATCTGATGCAACGGTTTACACCTCAGAGCCAGGGTGGTGGCTTTCAAGGCTCCTCATTCTCAGGCGCTGGCGGGCGCGGCGCCCATGCTGGCGGTTCTGGAGGCACTTTTGACCGTGCAGGTGGTCGTGACAACGACAAGGGTACCGGTGGTGCAAGTGCATTGGACGATACCGATGTTGCTGGTGTGAACTTCAGCAATTACAGCCGAGATGCATTGATGCGCAAACTTGCTAGGACAGATGAAGCAACCCCTGATACCGACGCCAAGCGCGCTGCCGTACCTGTCAAAAAGGAGAGCAAACCTCTTCCTGTCAATGTCAGCCAAGCCAGCAGATGCGTTCTACTTAGGAATATGTTTGACCCTGCCGAGTGAGTTTCCTGCCCCCTGTCGTATGGCATCAGCCTGGCTAACAACCAACAGAGAAGAAGGCGACACATGGGTCAAAGACCTGGAAGATGATGTCCGCGCCGAATGCGAAGAGAAGTACGGGCACGTTGTCCACATCTCTCTCGATCCCAACACGGCAGGAGACATCTATCTCAAATTCGAGCGCGTCAGTGGAGGCGAAAATGCCATCAAGGGTCTCAATGGAAGATACTTTGGCGGTAGGCAAATCAGCGCCCAACCAGTCGTTGACGCCGTGTACAGCAGTCTGTTCTCTCGGACCAAAGCACTCTGAATGAGAACACAACTGGCGAAGAGTAACAGATCCGGATACGCCAACAGATCTATGCCGTTGAAAATCGAGCAATCAGGGGAGAAACACCGAGGATTGAGACCTGAATGGGCTACAGCGCAGCCTCTTGATCTTCTTCTTGGCGCCTCATCACCGGTGGTTTAAAGTGGAATCAAAACAGCAATCGGGAGGGGAGGCTCGTGCTGACGAGAGTGGAATTTGAAACGTATTGACTTGTTCTTAGGTCAATCCTGTGCAGAGCGTTTCTTGCTGGCTACCGCCTGAACGTTCAACCTGGGATCTGGAAAAAATGGCTTCACCCTCGCTACAGGCTTGGTAGGTAGGTCGGCATTTATGAATTATTTGTTTTTCACTGGTCTATGCACATACATGCTGTGTTGCACAGGGAACTGGTAACCTGAAAAGCAACACGGTAAATTTGCCACGGTGAACCCTGGATTTAGAATGGCGAAAAGCAGGGTATTCAAACTTCCGTACTCTCATCCGTTCTCTGCTTTCCCATTCCAACACGAGACACGATGTGATGTAACATGATGCTCTACCGCCATCCTCCGATAGCCGCCAGACCGGAAGCAGTTTCAAGAAGTGAAATCGACAAGACCGGAAAGAGTATGGCTCGTCGTCTTCTCCGGTCGCGTCGCTCAGCGAGAGCAAGGGCGGGACTCGCTGACCATCCCTGACTGGCTGAGAAAAGTGGTGCGTATAAATCCTGTTCCATTGAGCAGAATGCAGCCATGGCGGCCGCAATGACAGACCAAATGACCGTGTCATCCTTCGGCCTGTGAGGTCGCTCGTTGATAGAGCTACCATTGCCGCGGGTGGCCCATTCTAAGCAAAAGCACCTTAAGAAGGCTGCACAGCCTTCGTTGTGCAGCGCACGATATCACAACGACAGCTCTGGCCCACGACTGCATATTGTGGCCGACTTCGACGACCTGAATGGCCTTGGCTTTCTCCTCCGCTAGAGCCAGGGCAACGGTAGCATGACATGTCAAACACTCTTCCGAGGCGATGGCCATGGCTCCAGGAGAGAGGGGACTTTCGTTGGGAAATTCCGGATGTGGTCCCACTGCGCAAGGCATTAATGACTTTGGAAAGTTGTTGTGCATCGCCACGTGCCTCCCTCAAACCATTTTCCCAGGGACTACCTCCTCCCAGAAGGGTAGCGTGCGACGGAAAGTTGTCCTCAGCAGAGTAAATATGCTGTTGTAGAGAAGCCGTTGTTTCTCCCCACATTGTCGACTACCAACTCTAACCATCTCTGGCCAAACGCCCGCGTTCCGGACGCGGGTGAATCGATTCTCTTGATCTGCAGAGATCGAAGACGGCATCATTGGATTGGGCCGGCCTGACAAGGAAGAAGCATTGAGCGAGAACATTGATCAGGCCGTGTGGTGGAAGTCTTCGACTCACGTGTCCGGCTCTTGGATGGGCCCCTTATGGCTTGTTCTTGTTCCAAGAGCCTGAAGATCGCGATAATGGTCAAAGACAACCTTTCTCGGTACCTGATGACTGAGTGCTTGAGCATGAGCGGGTGCCTGCGATCGCGTACATGTCTGGACAGCAGCAGGGATTAGTGGTTTGTTGCCCTTCTCTTTCCACAAGGTCGTATGCTGAACCAAACACAGGTACTGAGGCAGGAGGTTGGTGCTTCGAGGAGCTCAACACTTGTCCAACGTTGTCTTTGCCACTTGGTTCCAAACGGGTCTTTAAGGTCCAGCCTCTTCATCCTAGAACTCGTCTCTGATTCTGTCATCATGCGAAGGTGATCTTCTGAACCGTTAGTCTTGTCTGTTCTCTGCGGGTATCCAAAAGCCAAGTATGTATGCCATGTACTGACCTGATATTGAGATGATAGTCTCAGCCTGTGCTTCAAACTCTTGGCCTTTGAGTCAAATCAGAGGCCACTACGAGCTGATGCTGTTGGGGTTGGTGTTTGCCGTCACTGGAGCGGTATGCTTGTAAGTCCACTCTGACGAAGAGATTGGTCGGCAGGAAAAGAGGAGGTTTTCGCAGAATACGATGTATGACCGTCATGTCTCTTGTTACGTATGTTCAGGGGGAGGGACGGAGTTTGCTATCGTGGCTTGGATAGGATAGCCAAACAAGGTCAGCGAGCAGACGAAGAAGGCTTGAGTTGATTGGACTCCCAAGGATAGTGCTGGAAACGTGGTGACGATTGCTGAAAGTGAGAGTGTGACTGCTTGACTAGGTTGCTTCGTGTGGAATCAGTCTCGGAATGAGGAAAACGTGCTTGATTTCCTGTGTTGCGCTGTGGAGGCTTGAGTCTCCTGCAGCGGCTCTTGATGAATCAAACTGATGAGAAGAAGAAACAGCAAACACAGGCATCGTTCAGCAAGTAGGAATGGCCATCATTGCGGCTCCCACTTACCCAAAAAGGCGGACGCCAGGAAAAGTCAACCATGGGCCAAGTGCGGCTTGACCACCACACCTCGTCTTTCTACTCACCCCTCTGCACCTCAGCCGCACAACTGAGCCGCAGTCACCTTCTCCAAGCCTCTGCTTACCTCGTTGACGTGGCCAAAGAGTGACAATCACGCCCATAACGGGAATAGCCCAAGCAAGCTGCCTCAAACCCAATCTTACACCTCAGCTGTCGACCTCCGAACCTACCTTTCTTTCTTTCTTCCTCTCCGCCATCATCAGGTATCCTGCGTCGACAAGTGCTCTCGATGTTTTGAGGGGGCTGACAGGTATCCAGCGGTAAGACAAGTGGTAGGCATCGTTGCAGTTCATGCACCCTGCCGCCATCGACACTGTCGTCGCTGGACGCCTGTTGGCCCTCAGACCTCAGACCATGGACAAAACACCACTCTTTCAAAAAGGTAAGACTCGTAGCCCTGGACCCCTCTCATTCCAGCCTCGACTGACACGGATTGAACAGACACTGTATATAAATAAAAATGTCTCCTCCTGTTTCGAGCCTGTGCTGGTCGCATACTTACTTCTCCTTGTCCCCCGTCTTTGTGGCAAGCACCACCGTGGAAAGTGTCTGAAGAGGTGAGTAGAAGTTCCTTGTCACCCACTGTCCACACCTTCCACACTTGGTTCATGGATATTGTCGTTTCCTGCTTGTACTAACGGTGTCTTGAGCAGACGAAGCTGGCCTCTTGCCGACATCACAGAGCGACACAGCAAGCGAAATCTGATCCTGGAAGCCCACCAGGCGCGCCAGTCTGTTGCTGCAGACGCCCAGTGGGAGCCGTCTCTCTCTGACGTCTCAACGTGAAGCGGATGCCGCCAGTCAGAAGAGATATGTCCTATGACAGTGAGAGCATTCACCCCGGATCACAACCGCTGAGCCTTTACAAAAGCTGTGGAGACCTCGAAGACGAAGATCTCAATAAAAAGAACTGGCGTTGAACAATAAGCCCCGTCCGGAGCCTTGTCGAACCAGCCTTGTCCAGCGGGCCTTATCTTATCAGCCTCGTACACCGAACCCTATTCAGCCTCGCTCAGCCTTGCGCTCACTACAGTGTGCGAGTGTGCAAACCCCAGAACAGTGAAGCACTTTGGCAAGGCTGTAAGTCGTTTGTCAACACAGCGTCGATGACAGTGAGATCCTGCTTCACTCTGGCTCCACAGCTGTCAGGCATGTCACCAGAAAACTGCCGAAACAGACGTGTTTCTCGGTGACGGATGGCGAAGACTGACCATTGAGTCGATGACGGCAACAGTGACGGCGTCGGCGAAGTGATATTTCGATGTCACTCACATTGAGCTGTCTAGAAACATGTGCTGCTTCTGGAGATTCTCGGTCTATAAAGGGGACCCTTCCCGCCGCGACTTTTCCACCCTTTCCTCTCTCTTCCCAGAGTCGTTTGGTTTCTTGTGGCTGGAGCTGTTTTGACCTTTCTGAAACTCTTTTCTGAGACAAAGACGACACCTTTGGGCTTTGGGCGCGCAATCGACACACGCATCAGTCATCGGAAGTCATTGTTTGTGCTGCAGTTTTGCAGATTTTGGCCGCTTTGCACGACGTTCAGTGAGTCCCCAGATCGGCCTTGGCATTGAAATTGCAATTGCCTTTACTGACTTCTCTTCCAGCTCTGAATTTCGCTTCTGACAAGAGTCGCTCCTGCCGGCCTCAAGGGTGAAGACTATTCTCTCTCTCCCAGCCGTCATCTTCAAAGTTCGTCCGCCATCTTTATCGTTCCTTCACCTTCATTCTCCCGTCGTTCCACCTCAACCTGGATCTCCTCCTCAGGAAGTCCTCTGTCAAACAGCAGCAGCAGAATTGAGACGCCACTTTTGGCACATCAGTCTGTGATATTCACTGCGCTGTTGCACTACAAATTTGTGTTTCTCAAAGGTTCTGCCCCTGTGGCTTCTATCTGTGCCGTTCCTTACCCTCTGTATCATCACCATTATCGACCTTGCTTGACCCTTTTCATTCAGCTCTTGCTCACACTGACCTTCCCCACAGATCGAGATGTCCTCCTACTACCAAAATAACGTGCCCTATGGGGGCTTTGCCAGATCTCCTGAACTGGAACGAGCCCAAACTCAGCTCCAGCAGTCTGAACGCTCCTTCTCGCGAACTCAGCAAGAACTCCAACAAGCAATGAGGATTCGAGCTACAACACCCATGTCAGCCGTCGAATATTCGGCAAAGGACCAAGAAATCGCTCACCTCAAACAAAAGCTGAGGGAGACCGAAGAAGAAATGACGAGGTTGAATGAGACCATCGAGAAGCAGAAGATGACGATCAAGACCCAGAGTGAGGCCATTGCGAACCCCAAGCAGCACTTCCCAACGCCCACAACTCACCGGTACGGCGTCAATCCGTACGGTCAGGGAAATCTTGCTCTGCCACCTCCACCGCAACCAATCTTTGCTGACGCGGCTCCAATGAACACCCCAAGGACCCAAACCGGTCCAATCCAGCCATCTGGTCCGCTGCCTCACCAACGTCAAAATTCGTCCCCCTTCAGCGCTCCTCGTAAGCAACAGCCAATCAGGCAACCTCAAGGTCCTCAGGCTCATCAAACCGTCACCCCATTCCGTCAGACCCGCAATGTCAACGACTACGGCTCGCCAGAGGCAATGACGCAGACATTTGCCAACCGGGGGATCTCGAACACTCCAGCAGGTTCGTCCAACAGAGGCATTGAGACCCCAGGCTCCTCCACAAGATACCACGGTCATGCCATGGCCTCTCACGCTACGCAGCCATCGCCTGCTCCAACCTTCAATCCTGCCAATGGCATGGCATTGGTGCGAGCACCTGACATGGGCCCTGCTGTGACTGGCATTGCTCCGTCGGAGATTGCTAGAAAGTTTGGCGAAGTGTTGCATATGACTGAGACATATGCCTATTCGCACGTCAACACACCGAGCACCCAGAAGGACAACGCGATGCCGCAGGAGGTGAAGCAGCGACTCCTAAACGCGGCATCTACCACGTCTGCATTCCAGTTCATGCAGACACCCTTCACCCGCTACATGCTTGTGAACAAGGTCATTCTTCAGTTCGTCATTCGGACGATCCTCAAGCATGACACCTTTGCCGGGTTTGATCCTCGGGTTGACCAAGCCATGGAGAATTGCAAGAATCAAATGTACCAGAGTAAGTGGTCAATTCTCTCGCCGCATCCATCGACACTAACACGACTCTCCAGCTACGCCAGCACAAGTCAAGTACCAACTTCTTGCAACCATGGCAGAACAGGTCAGAGCAATCAAGGCGAACCCCAGCTTCCCGGCCTTCGTCCAAAGCATAGCGCGCAGCCGTGGCAACGAGCTCTGGGGCATCCTCAAGCCGATGATGCACCAGAAGACATCTCGAGACTGGGAAGACTTGTACGAGCTGATGCTGAAGGCCCACGAGCTCGCCGAGATGATGTACTCTGGTTCGGAGGAGTACAAGTTCGACTTTCCGGTGATGGGCCAACGCTTCCAGAAGGAGACCATGGAGCCGCGGGACCCTTACCGCAACATTCTGACTCCTGACCAACTCGAACAACTGGGCGCAACGGTCCGACTGGGCATGACTCCGCGTATCACAGCTCGCACTAGCACGGCGGCTGGATATGTCAACTCGACCCAGGTCATGAGGGCATTCGTCTTGTTGAAGACAGATAGGTGATGGAAGTGGGGGCGAGAAGGTGCAAGCGATGATGACATGGTGGGTGGACAGCGTACAGAAGATGGGCGCAGCAGAGCAAGAGAAGATGCATGGGGTTTGAAGATATCAGGTTGACGCAGAAACAGCGATTTCGGTACAGAGATAGGAGGAGTTTGAAATTTGACCAGCCGAGTCTAATGTCCACGCCAAGAGCATGGAGGTTGCTGGGGAGATACAGCACAACAGGATGTGTATCATCAGCATCGGCACAGCATTATTCCTTCGAATTGGGAGTAGCAGAACGAAATCCCATCTGTCTGAAGGTGTTGCAAAACAATCCCAGCCCAAACTCTACCTCCTTCTACCTTTAGTGGAAAGTTGCATACCCCGACGCGGGCGTCGAACTAGAATTGGTGTACGTACCTTGTGCTGTGTATCTGGCATTTGGTGCTGAAGATTGCGTAATGACATACCCAGCCACTCTCGATGGCGACGTGCTCCCTAGATTCCACCACGTCTCCCTGCTTATTGGCGGACGCAGTCAACAGGGTGATAGACCCGCCAAAACGATACTGAAAGGAATATTCGCGGTGAGAGAAGGGAGGAGAAAGGGACTCTTTAAATAGAACTCGTGTCCGGGAAGAGGCTAGAGCGACAAATCCGGGGAAACGCCGCCGCGTAAGAAAAGGATGCGTGCGAGATGCTGGCCTGCGGAGGATGCTGACTGGACGGACGCAAGGCCGAGCGTCGACGAGGGTCAGATCTCAAAATCTCATCTCTCATCTATCATCTCCCATCGTGTCGCATCTCGTGTTCTCAGGGCGACGGTGCTCATGAAGCCACCAACACTGCGTCATCCGGATCCATGCTTTGCTGACGACGGACGCGTAGCTTCAAAAGCAGCACATCGTTTCTCCCCCGGCGACATGTCACGACCCGCGAGAGAGGTGGCCGTTGGCTCGATGACCGGGTTGTCTCCTGGGGATTTGCACGAATACGGACACGCCTCTGTCCATGGATGGTTTGTGTGCCCGCCCGGGCTCATGCGGCTCGTCGATGATTTGCCGAGAATGCCATAGATTCCCCATCCAACCCTCTGCGAGATCCCCAGGGGCACGACGGTTGGGTTGCTGGAGACGTTGGAGGGGGGAACAAAAATAGATGATGCTTGACCTTTTCCACCATCCTGTTAGCCTGAATGGCACACCACACCACCCACCCTTCCCACTCCCCCCCAGCAATCGATTCAAGGGACAGCCGCGCACTCCCGAGGGGAGCTCGAACTGAAGAGAGAGAGAGGAGAAAGTATTGCATTGTGCGTACGTATATATGTCGCGGCCTTCATGTGTCTCGTCTTTGTAGCCTTCACCCATCACGTCTTCCAACTTCTAGAAGCAGAACTCACTCTTCGACTTTGACGTTCAATCAGAGCCACAGTCGCAGTTGCAGTTACCAGTCCAAGTGGATATCAATATCAACATCAACATCAACATGCGCAGCTACGCCCTCTTGTCCCTCGGCGCTCTCGCGTCCATTGCCAAGGCCGCCACATTCGATGTCGATGCCGGCGAGAATGGCCTGTCCTTCGAGCCCGACACCATCACCGCCGCCGTGGGCGACACGGTCAATGTCCACTTCTACCCCGGCGGCCACACCGCTACGCAGTCGACCTTTGACGACCCCTGCTCGCCCATGTCTGGGGGCATCAACTCGGGCGTCGTGAACTCCAACTCGGGCCAAGCCAGCAAGATGTTCTCCTTCCAAGTCAACAGCACGGACCCCATCTGGATGTACTGTGGTGCGCCGGGCCATTGTGCCGCGGGCATGGCCTTTGTCATCAATCCGCCGTAAGTTTTGACGCCGACGAGATATATTAAAATGCCACGATCAGATCTCCCTGCTAACTAGTTGATCACAAAACAGAGCAAGCGGCAACACGCTCTCCGCCTACCAGAGCGCTTCGAGCGGGAAGTCCGGCTCCGCTCCCAGCGCCGTCTCCGGGGGCGTGCTCATCGCGAATGTCGACAGCGACAATAACGACGACAGTAGCTCGTCGTCGTCTTCTTCAGGCTCCGCCTCCGCCACGCAGAGCTCTGCCACGTCTACTGGGACCGCCACCGCCGCGACGACCACCACGGCCGGGGGATCTGCTACGGACACCGGCGCGGCAGCACAGTCCACGAGCAACGCCGCGAACTCGAACTTTGCAGCCGTGTCGTTGATGCTGTTGGCCCCTGCTGCGGCTTATATCTTCTCGTGAGAGAGTGGCGCATACATAGCGGCATGATCTTCGCGGGTCGCAAAGAATGGAGCAGGGTCAGAGCAGGGCAGATGATGAGATAGACGGGAATTCTTTTCCTCACGGGCTTCAATCGTGGATATGTACACACCACACACATTAGATAAAAACGCACGCAGCATGCAACTTTTGAAGGGGGGACTGCGTCGTCCAGTGACAGCGCGAACGACCCGGTGTGTAGAACGATCAAGGAGGCGGGAAAGATAGCAATCTGGAGCAGAAGCAGAAGCCCAAACCGGTTCAATGATGATGGATGGCTTAGATCCCCTGTACTCCATACTCCATTCTCCATACTCCGTATTCGTGGGCACGATTCGAACCATTCTCAAAAATAGCATTAACTGACTGACTGACCGACCGTGGGGAGTATAGTTTCTAGTTTACGGTGCGGAGGACTTGCGTTGTGACTTTGTTATCACCCCTCACGCTCCATTCCGTGCAAGGCCTCGATTGATCTTGGATTTGGACTTGGACTTTCCCGCGGTTAACGCCCGGGTTGGTAGGTCGACCTGCACAGTACGTACTGTCCAGTCCTAGTCGTGGCCATGGTCATGGTCATGGTCATGGGTTAAGTGTGCCTACGGGTAGGAATGGAGTAGGAGTACTAGCAGGAAGACCCCGTCCTCTCCAATATATCGCCGCGCACTGTAGACACACGGGACAGTGTACATATGAACCACGACCTTTCGATCAGGCAGACGACTTCCCCAGAAGGCAGGCAGGCAGGCAGGTGGGGAGGTATGCATGTAGGCAAGCAGGTGTGTGCATGTTCGTCATACAGATGTACAAGGTTTATAGTATGCATGTACCTTGCACGGTGCATAGTGCACAATACACGATACAGTACTATGCACTGCAGCTTGATTAACTTTCCCCCCTTTTCGCTTCCCCATCACCTCTTCATCCTTCTCCTTCTCCCATATTCTCCGACCAGTCTCGTTCCACTACATTGCAGAGCCCGCACCGCTCGTCTTCCTTGTGTTCGACTTCCAGCGCTTCGGCCGGTCTCTACGAGCCTCATGGTCTTGCCTGCAATTCCACACAGAATCGGATTCTTAAAGAGTATACCGATAAAACGGGCTCTTGTCCCCCAAATCCAACAGCTCCTGGTCCGTATACCGTGCCTTGACGGCGGCCTCGCCGTCGCGGGCGATTAGCGCGTCGCGCGCCTTGTTCTGGCGGGAATATTCGACGCGGAGGATCATCGCGGCAATGATGCCCAGCACGCAGCAGCCGAGCGACACGCCGAAGCCGGTCGGGTATTTGGGCGCTTGGGCCGCGAGGTAGATGTTTGAGCCGCAGATGCCGCCCATCTGAGTTTGTTAGCATCCATGATATTGCATTGCATTGCATCACATGACATCGCAGTCCGTTCCGGAGCGAGCTGGTCTGGCTGGCAGCATGACGGGAGAATGGGATTTTAATCATGGGAAGTGATATCTCAGACCCGGGGATATTAATCAAGAGATACTTTTACTTACGTTGCCGATGCTGATGAGAAGGGCCATGCCTAGGGTGGGAAGGATGGTGGTTAGTGTGGGACTCTTAGATTTTGGGTCACGCAGGAACGACGACTCACCGACAGCCCGCTTCGACGACGGCGCCAGGTTATTCGCAATCAGCGTCACGACGCATGTGAACGGGCAGTACAGGCCCGTGGCCACAAGGAAGAGGAAGAAATACGCCACGCCCGGGTACCTGGGGTGGGGGATCGCGAGCTGGGCGATGAAGCCCACGACTCCAATGGCAAATCCGCCCATGATGAACGGGGTGCGCTGCTGGATGTGGTCGGCCCAGAAGGCGACGATCACGGTGGCGATCATGCCAACGACGTAGATGGGGATGGTCATCAGCTGGGCGTGCGCAGACGTGTACCCCATCTGCTTGATCACGGTGGGCACCGTGGCCGTAAAGCCATAGGTGCCGATGCTGCAAGCCCAGAAGGGGAGGACGGCCATCCAGATGCGCCAGTCAGCAAACCCGGCGCGGATGTGCGACCAGCTCATCTTGTCGGCGTTGGTGACACGGCCGCCGCCGGACCCAGTGTGTAGGGCGATGCGGTTGACGATGAACTCTCGCTCTTCTTTGCTCAGGAACCGTGCCGTCTCCGGCTTGTCGGGCAGGAGGAAGTACAGTGTGAAGGAGACGGCTACGGGCGCCAGGCCCTCCAGGATGAAGATCCATTTCCAGCCTCCGAGGCCGGCTATGCCGTCCATTTTCTCGATCGCGAACGCGAGGAGCCCGGAGAAGGCGCCCGAGAGCGAGGCGGCCGCGTAGAAGACGGCCATGCGGCGTTGGACTTCGTAGCGCTGATACCAGATCGTGAGCACTAAAAGGCGTAATCAGTCAGTTTGTTTGAATGTTTGTCTAGCATCTGTGCATGTGCAGCAATACTCACAATACGTAGCGGCAGGGAAGAAGCCCGCCTCCGTCAGCCCGAGGAAGAATCGAGCAACCACAAGGCCCTGGTACGTCGTCACAATCCCCATCAATGTCATGACCAAGCCCCAGGAGAAGCAGAGGATGGAGATCCAGATCGACGGTCTGAGCATCTTGAGGACGATGTTGGAAGGAACCTGTATGGTGTGAGCATGGACATGGTCATGCGCGGTTCCATAACCATGACGACCGACAGACCTCGAACAGCGCATATGGGACGAAAAACACCGTCAACGCCGTGTTGTAGCGCATTCCGTAGAGATTGAGGTCCTCCGACATGCCGGCGATTTTGGCGTTTCCAATGTTACTACGGTCAATGTATGCGAGGCTGCCGTGGACATAATCAGTATAGCCTCGCGCGGGATGTAAGGGCACTGCAAATGCTCAAACGTACAGGTACAAGACGCCCAGCAGAGGAATGAGTCGAAAATCCACCTTCCTCAAGATCTTGCGCACTTCCTTCTGATCGAAGTGTGCTTCGATCTGATCGGGGCTGAAGCCTGCATCAACTGTGCGCAGGCCACCATTGCTGTCGACGCTACCAGCTCGCAGGCCAATCTCCTTCTCGTTGGCGCCGTACTCGACGCTCTCGCTCTCGTGCTTCTCGGCCATTATCGTGGGTGTTCCTTCACAAGTAGCGCAACGCTGGAGAGTTGCGAACCGCGAAATGAGAGCGCTGCTAGCTCATTAAGTCGGTCGCTGACCCCCGGTCCCACGATGGCCTGACGTGCGACAAGGATATTGGCAGGCAGCAACGCACATCTTGTTCGAAGTTCTAAGCTCGTTCAGGTAGTCAGGGGCCGCCGGCGTCATGGCGTCTGCGCACGAGATTCTTCTGGAATGGGGTCAGAGTCAACCATGAATCCAATCGCCTGGGTGAGAGGTGTGTCGATCATAACTGCCGACGCCCTGCCAGGCGGACACAACATGTCAGGACAAGAGACTTGGCGGATGCAACGTGGAGATCAACGCAGATTATGCCGTTTTCAAGGCATAGAGCGCACCCGAGCGAATCGCTGGTCCATCTGGTAAGAGACTTGTCGTCTTGAGATGCAAAGGGACTCGCTTGGCAAGTTCCGCTCAGGACCTGAGTGGTGCGACCGCACCGAGGAGCCCTCGGTCTGTATCAAGGAGCTTACTGGGGGTCCGGGGTAGGTACGAGTACATGTGTACCTCCATAGATGGCTCAGGTCCAGCTCCGGTGGCAGCCAAGCCGGAGCAGACGCCCACCGGAGAAAGACGGGGGTGTGGGGTAGCGGATACAGTAGCCGGATCGACAGCTAAGAAAAGTCTCTCCTGTTGAGTTCTTGGGAGCTTGGGGCGACGTTCTGCAAGCATCAATCGGTGTGTGCAATGGGTTGTCAGTTCAGTGACCGCCATGAGACTGTGGATGTGGACCTGCAATCGCCGTCGCTCGCCCCTCCCACCCAACACGTCTTCCATAACCTCTTTTACCGGGCGGGTTCCCTGTCTTCGTTGACTGCCTGCCTCAACCTAAATTCGCGGGCCAATGCCTGCATCTTCGGCGTGGCTCTCCTCTGATCCTTCAACTGGCGCTTCGTATGGATGTCCTTGTTCCACATCTCGACAAGCTGTCGTCTGCGCAGGCACCAATCCGGGTTCAACGTGGTAAGGTACCTTTTACTGACACGGCGCTTCCTCTCGCTGATGGCCTCCTCTGGTGAGCGCAACGCACGCGGTTGGCCGGCTGGAAAGGGCAAGATTCTGTGGCCCGGAGTGCCTGGCTTGATGCGGTCGTGAAAGTGGAAGTGTGCGGGCGTCGTCTCTAGGAGCTGGAGGCGTTTGTGGTTGGAGAAATGTTTCATGGACTTGTAGTTGGCGTACTCTGGCTGGTTTCTGCTCTTCTTGGTGCTGGCTTCTTGGGCATGAGAAGCAACAGGGGCCATGGTGATTGCTTTGAGGAGCGTCTCGGCGGCAAGTTCGGTTGAGGGTGGTGACGGTGGAGGGCGACAGCAATTGAAGCAGTTGATTGACGATGTGGGTAACGCGACGATTGAGAGGCAGGTCGACAGCAAGCCCGCAGAAAAGATACAGCGACATCATTGTCGTTGTTTCTAGGTGACGCTCAGTCGTCACCGCCTGATCAACCTACTGTGCGGCACCTTTCTGCGACTGAATGTCCAATGTTAAGTTGTCTGCCACTTTGCATAACTGACTATTAGTGGGAAACGAACAAGAGAGTTACAGGTGCACCCCTGCGACGAACAGCTAAGGGTTCTTTGTCGAGTTGGTGCTCTAACATGGTGTAATAAGTGGTTAATCAACAGTGCCTAGAACTGTGACTTGCATTCACGGTAATGTCGCAGGCTGCTAACAATGGCCATGATTAATGTGGACTTCCACTTTCACGGAAGAAGACTTGTGAAAGGATGTCAGCGCAAGGACTGCTCAACGTCTAGCACCACACCTGCTAGAAAAACGTGAGATCACAGCGACACGGCCGAGGAGAGGTAGGTATACAAGAAGTCGAGGGAGGTGGCAGTTGAGGAGAGCGAAATGAGTAACAGTGACCTGCAATTGAACTGAACTTGTGATTTTGTTCTCTTTTCACGGTGAAAATCACCAAGCATGACCTGCACTGGCAGTTCTCCCTCTAAGGCGGCCTGAGGCCATCTGGCATGCCATGCCATGCTACAACTGGATTCTTCAGGGACCATCTCGAGTTGGATCGACGCATTTCTCATAGACTCCCAACGCATGCTTTGACCATGGCATATCTGTTCAACCATCCCATGGATAGAAACTTGGAATAGTAGTAACATCTCTCAACCCTCATTCAAGCATTTACGCAGCGGCGATGGCCTTCTGCCGCCGAGCAGCACGCTGTCTGGTGCTCAACCGTGTGCTCTTGTCAACACCCAACTCCGCAGCCTTGGTGACTGCCTCCTCCGCTTCCGTCAAGATCAATTCAATGTGGCAGGGATTCGACATGTAGGGGTTGATACGACCGTGAGCACGGTATGTGCGGCGGCGCTGCTTGGGGGCTTGGTTGACTTGGATGTGCTTGACAATGAGTTTTGAGGTATCGAGACCCTTGGTGTCGGCATTGGCTTCGGCATTTTTCAGCAGACCGATCAGGAACTCGGCAGACTTGACGGGCCAGCGGGCCTTCGAGACACCGAATTGTTTGCCTGTAGCATGAAACTTGTCAGTCGCTGTACCGGAACTTCGGATAGATATGGCAGCCTCGATCAAGAACTTCATCCAACAAATCTGGCACGGGCATCATGGAAATTATTGGTTCTCCGTTGTGGACGTGTCTTGTCCCGCAATTGACCAACCATCGCTCCTTGTAAAGACATGGAATGTTCGTACCCTGTGCTGTTCGGCCGGTGCTGCCTGCATATCTCCTCATGGGGACCGCCTCTTTCAGTCCTTTGACGTTCTCGAGATATTGGAGGGCGCGGTCAAGTTTCCATCCATTGATGGCTTGAGCAGTCTCGCGAGTGTTCTTGAAGCTGACGCGCAGGTAACTGCCACGGCTTCGAGCCGAACGAGCACTGGGAATGCGGTCGGCGGGGGCGTAGCGGACCTATTGAGAACGAGTCAGGAACTGCTGCTTCTCTCGAGCAAAGATTGGGGGATGTGGCAGCGAGCGCGTACCATCTTGACAGTGGCGTTGAAGTGAGGGAGATGGTCCTTGTCGTCGTTGTCAATTCGATCACCAAGTCAAAGAGTCGCAAACTTCGGGTCAATTTTCGTTGTGGGAATCGCCAAGACTACGATTCTGGCCGAACGTGGAAGGTGTTCCGAAGATATGTTTCTCTTGGCGCCTACGGCTTTATCCAATGACGCATTGCACTGCGGACAAACTTGAGCAGCTTCAACATTTGATTTTATCACAACCTTCAGCTCAACGAAGACGCTGGGCTTCCTTCATGGCCGTAGTGTTTGTTGTACAGTCTATCATGCTGGTCGTGCTCATCGCCCAGACAACTCGAAGTAATACTGGCCGTTAAAATACAGCAGCCCCGCTTCAGGGTAACTTGTGGCTGTCCCGCCTCATCGTTAGGAAATCACCACGCTGTCCGCCATTGCTTTCCTAGTCATCATCAGCTCCAGGGTCATAATCACTACCCTCATTCTCCTCTCCAATTGGTAGCGGTGCTAACATATCATCTTCATCGAATGAAAATGACTCCTCGTCGGCCGCACTTGCCATGATTTCGGCTTTGGTCTTCAGTCTCTTGGGCATTGGAACGGCATGTCGGAACGCGGGGCTTTCTGACCGTGCTTCGATGTTTAGGCTCCAATCCTCCTGAGCATCCATAAACGCTTCTTCCTCGCTACCGTCTTCTTCGTCTGTCGAAATAAGAGCTGCACCTGCCAATTGGCTCCCCTTATGCTTGCTTGGTGTGAGCTGCACTTCAGTTTCGCCCTCCTGACTTGGTTCATCATATCCCGGATCACCAGGATAGTACACTTTGTTGTTGATGACTTTAGCGCCGGGTTTCCTTCCACGCTTCTTCTCGCCCAGGATGGAGTCAAGAGTGGTAAAACTCAAGAAACTCTTGGAAATACTGTCGACCGAGATCTGTTGGCCGCTGAGAATCTTCAGATGCGTCCTCCAAAGTTCCAAGGTGTCCTTATCGCGGACTTTATCGTACTTCCCAACCTCAACTCCATTGAGAGTCTGCAGATCTAATGCCTCGGCGCGAGTGTCAGCCCAGAACCAGAGCAGTGGTTCTCCGTGTGACTCATCAAGGCGTTCATCGGTTTGTGTCGCATAAATGCGACCTTCTTTGATGCCTTGTAAGTCGCAGTCCAACGTTGGCTTGGTATACTTCTCGCCGTTGGCAGGCTCTCTCTGCAACAGGCCCGTCCAGATTTGGACTGCTGCGCCTTCATACAGTCTTCCCAGTATCTGGTCGTGAGAGATCTCGTACCGGTTTTGAGGAGCGTGTAGTGCGTACCAAGGACCATACAATGTGGAGCCGACAGGCCGGAAGGTCGCCTTGATCTCCTCCGGAGGGACCGCGATGGCGTGAGCGGATGATTGGAAGTGGCGAGTTGCGTCAGTCGTGTATCCCTTACCGACCAAGGAAATGTAAGACTGCGCTGCCAGTAGAGGTGTTTCTGGCAAGAAGTGCTCCGGCCTGATTTCCCGCAGATTTAAGCGGATCGACTCGACTATCAAGACATCGGTGCAGGCCGCATCCTTCGTTCGTGGCACTATCCGCACCGCGTCTCCGACTGTGATTAATTCGGCGCCGATATAGACACCCTTGCATCGAATACTTGCATGAGGTCTCCTGATTCCTGATTTGTCCTTTTCCCAGTCTCCCTTGAAGTAGAACTTCTCCAAGAGGGAAATGCTAGTCATGCAGGTCAGAGCGTACTCGATCGACGGGTGCCATTTTCTTCTCGGTATGCCCCGAAGTAACATCTGCCAGTGGCTGAGTGGCCGTATGCTGCGTAGCGGCAGGTATCTGTATTGCTTTGACGCCGTCTTATCCTGTTCATTATTCGGATCGGGGAAGGTCTCGATTCGAAAGCCGCCGGTATTCAGGCTGTTGGATTTCTTCGGCGTATCTTGGATATCGGGGAAATCCATGGGTCCATCCGCTGCAGTAGCCGATGGAATGGCAGCAACTACACCGGCTCGCCATGCTGGAAACCCGTGAAAGCACTTGTGATCGAACGAGTAGAACTTGTACTCTTGCGTTTGTTCGTCCAGCATCAGATAGTGCTGGTCAAGGAATGTAGGGCAAAAGAGGACGAGCTCACCAACTCGTGGTACAAACGAGTGCTGATGTTCAATCGAAGTGAGACTCTGTCGAAGTAGGTCGATTCCGAACCAATCCTGCACGTTCGGTGGCGACCAAGAGTGTTCCGCTCTCCAATCGATTGAGTTGGGCTCCCAGATGTCGTCCTCAATCCCCTTTTTACTCTCCCTGTGCGCTTCTAGTGTTTTCAACTGCAGCTTGTAAACATCCTCAGTGCCTTCTTCGTCCTGGGCGTAAGGAGCGCCGGCAGTTCTGAGTTGACGCTGAGGCCGCGTCGATGTGCCACCAGTACTTCGGCCAGCGATTGAAGTGGGTCTGGATGAGTTGTCGCTCTCATACAGTAGCTGAGGTTTTCTTTTCTCCCGGGGAACCAGAGCCTCCTCGGCAGTATGTCGAACTCTTTGTTGGACTGGGGCTTTTCGAATGAATTTTCCGCAGTGAATACACTCACAGTTTCCCTCCATACCCGACATTAACCATAGAAAATGGGGCTGAAAACGTAAGGTAGAGTCATAATATTTGCCCGTTGGGTGGCCGAATAGTCGTTTGTATTTATACGAGCCCCCACTTGGTGGGTCCATTTCGAAGAGGGCAAAGCCATCAGGGAGTTTGTCGAGATAATACTCAACGCCTGCGAGGCTCATCAGCACGAGATTCATTGTGGCATCGGTGGGCGGTGACATATGTTACCTGGCTGCTCAACGCCCAGTTTCTGGGCCCAGGCTTTAGCCAGGGAGATCAAGTACCGCTCTTCCGAGCTTGGGCGATAAGGCTTTGTGGGCCATTGCCGCTGTTCGCCGTCGCTGTAAGGCTCAATGTGAAGTCTTTCCCAGTGGCCCTTTCTGCCAATAATTTCCCAGCCAAAAGCCGGTTGGGTTGCCATGACAGCCTGGCTATTTGGTGATTCCCGAATAAGGTGCTGGATGAAAGATAATCATAATCGAAAGTTTGTTAAAGGTCTGAACGAAGAATGGTATTGGATTGTGTTGAGGCGTGGCCTTTTGCGAGGCAGCAGCCTTGTCTGCAGAACTTGCCTGACACAGTTTGACTGACGGCTACAGTGTGCTGACACAGAATGCACCGTCAGTTCAGCCTGAGAGCTTTCAGATTAGAATCTGAGATGAGAATGAATATGCCTGGACATGGTTGCAAGCGAATTTGCCCAAACACGATGAAGAGCAACACGAAGAGCTGGTGAAAGTCACGTCTGTCGCGTATTACTAAGCAATCAGGTATCTATTTTCCCCCTTCTGCGCCTGGTATCAAAGTCCTCTCCAAACTGATCTGGAACTTCCGCCTGCCTTTTGGTACAAAACGACTCAGCCCATCGTCGTCCATGTCATAATATAGCTGCCATTTTCGCGTGGCCGGATCTTCGACGGCGGTAAAGGCTTCGGTCTCATCGAACGTTATGCCCTCCTCGTCCTCCGTCCAATCCCATGGGCCGACATGGTGCTCTACGCTGGCTGACTTGTTACCGTATTTCAACTCCATCGTGTCTTTGTCCACGTAAATCCAGTTCAACAACGGCGGGTCTTCTTGCACCTGACTGACCAGGCCAAGGGGCACCGGGACTCTCTGATTAGGAATGTCAGTCTTGATGTGAAACGCCGCACGTGGTGCTGGCCGCGGATCGCTTACTTCGTTATCCGGGTACTCGATATAGAATGCCTCGATGACATATCCATCCTCGCACGGGTTTAAGGCTTCATGCGGTCCAATCCACACACGGCCATCCCGTAGAACAAGCCTTTTCTCATGGATCTCGCGCGTGCGTGAACTCTGGGCTTCACAGTACACGTCGATATAGAATTTCTGCATGCGCCTAGCATCTTTCTCCCTCTGCTTGTGTTCCCTCTGGCCATGGACGGCCTGACAGATACCAGTCACGGTGGGAATCGAGGTAAGGATGAGAAGTCCAACGACGTCCATAGTGTCTAGATTCAAGTGTGCGAGCCGAGAGAGAGGAGAGATGGCCACGTGTGTGTGGCACTGAACGTACATCCATTTACCATTTCGAGGTCTCGTCAAGCCACATTGTGGGTTTGCGCTGAAATTGGCAGTTGTTGGTTGTCGGTCGGAGCAGAAAGTTGGCACAGCGGAGCACGCGGAGGCATCAAAATGAGCCAAACACGCCAAGACTGTCCCGCCTTGGACGTCCGCACGTGACACACTAAGTGACCTTTAACTTGGGTCCTTGACTTCTCTCCCGAAACTCAGCCCAGACCTTTGTTTGCTATTGCGCTGTGATAGATTGGCTGCTTGTAGGCTTCTGCTGAAGACCCATGATGAATGGTATCGACTGGTCACATGACTTGGTTGCTTCAGAAGAGGCTGCCCTCGATGCTGGCCATCCAACATGGGGCTCAGCCTGTGGATCATGATTCTGGCATCATAACTTTCGGCAGTTGACCAGCAATGCTTCCTTGACCAGCTCTACTGGTCCGGCGGTTGAGAATGCTGGGGACTCCGCTCCTCCACAAATTCGGGGTACGCCAAGGCTCTCTAGGGGTCCTCGACAAGGTTCCAATAGGTAAGTGGTCTAGCATCCTACACAGGGCCAAGTGCTTGGCTCGCGATTCGGCATATCACCTTCACGCGCTCCACAGTGCAGTGCCATATCCGTGCTGCAAGTGGCAACGGACTGTTTTCGAATCCGAAGAGTACATATGGAATGACCAGCGCAATCCGTCGTCGCTATGCAACCTCTCCTTTGGACGCTCCAGGAGCTGCTTGACATATCATGGCAGGAAGAAAGGACGACGGTATTGCAGCCAACTGGCGGTGCTTTGTTGCTTGTGCCATTATCACGTTGTCGCCGTTTCAATATGGCGTCGATTTTGGCCTCATTGGTGGTCTGCAGGCAATGCCCGGATTTTTAAAGGTCTGTTTGAATATGTCTCGCACCGATTCTCGACTGACGTGAAACCGGAAGATCTATGGCTATAGAGCCCCCCAAACTCCTATCGGATGGAATCTCACGCCGTTGCGGCAACAGTTGATTTCGTCCCTTATGACCCTCGGCGCATTCATTAGTTCTGGTGCTGCAGGCTTCGCCGCTACGAAGCTCGGACGCAGACATTGCTTGTGGCTTGCTAGTGGTCTCTGCTGCGTTTCGAATATCATCATGATGGCAACCACTCATATCGGAGCTTTATACCTGGGACGGCTGCTTATAGGGCTGGCCAATGGCTACTTCATGACGTTCTCGCAACTGTACATCCAAGAAAGCAGCCCAGCCAAGTATCGAGGACTCTTTCTCTCAGCATTCCAGTTCTTCACCTCATTTGTATGTCCTCCAATGCAAAACAGCGCCGGCCGGCATTTCTAACCACGTCCAGGGCACTCTTATTGGGACCATCATTGACTACGCCACCAGCAAACGACCTGACAAGTCGGCATATCTCATTCCGCTCGGCATCATCTACGTCGTTCCCTTCTTTCTGTCAATTGCGATGTTCTTCATTCCCGAGTCCCCGAGGCATGTACATTCAGTCCGCTTCCATATTTCCCACTTCCATATTTCCCACTTCCTCTCCATTCTCGAGGCCCATCCACGATACAGAGCATGCCAACAGATTTGCTGACCGTAGTAAACAGGTGGCTGATTTTGCAGGGACGATATGAGGAGGGAATTAAGTCGCTCAGATGGCTGAGGCCGGATGGGGCAGATATAGACGCCGAAGCACTCGTCATCCGCACGGCGATCGAGAAGGAGATGGAGCTCAAGAGCAGCGTGGGAATCTTGGACATGTTCAGAAATCCCGTCAATCGACGACGAACAACTCTCGCCGTATGCGCGGTCACCCTTCAGGCTGCATCAGGCTCGATGTTTATCATTGGTGAGTTCTCCGTCCGTGTCAAGTTTGATTCTAACCCAGAGCAACAGCCTACAAGGCTTATTTCTTCGCCATGGCACATGTTAGCAACCCTTTCGGCATGAGTTGCATTCTAAGCGCAACGGGATTGGTCGCTATCCTCATCAATTCCACGATCGTTGTCCGATATGGACGCCGCAGAGTCCTTCTTATGAGTGGTCTCATTGTGTGCGGAATTCTGCAACTCATTATTGCAGTTGTCTACGACAAGGACCCAGGTACGAAGACGACGGGGAAGGTCATTGTTGCCCTTGTCACCTTGTACATGATGAGCTACAACGTGAGTATATGTCCGAAGAGCAAGCCGAGTCGAACGCAGGTCTGATCGCGGAACAGGGTATGATAGCAACTTACGCCTGGCTTTCTGGTGGCGAACTACCCACTCAACGTCTTCGGAGCTATACCTTTGGTCTTGCTGCGGCCATTGGCTTCCTAGGAGCTTGGTTGACAACGTTCACGGCACCCTACTTCATCAATCCAGCCTCACTGGACTGGGGTCCGCGGTATGGCTATATCTGGTTTCCGTCTTGTGTTGTCTCCGCGCTTTGGGTCTTCTTCTTCCTGCCGGAGGTCAAAGGTCGCACGCTGGAAGAAATAGACGAAATGGTATGTTGCACCCGTGTGTCAAGGCAAAGTGCGTTGCTGACAGCCACACCCAGTTCGAGGCCAAGTTGCCTGCGCGCAAGTTCCGGAAGTACAAGTGTGTTCAGAGCGCAGTCATCTTGGAGGAGAAGCTGGGCAGGAAGAGCACAGAGGAGGAAGTGTGGGGCAACGAAAAGGTATGCTCTTCCTGAACATGATGATGATAGACACTGGACGATCTGCTAACCAATCAATTCCTCAACAGGCCACAGCCGAAGCGACAGTCAGCACAGCTTGAGGTATTTCAAGGGAACCAGGCGGTGCCAATGGCGACCTCACGTGAGGGTCTGGTGGAGAACAATTTGATCAGCTGAATTGACAGTGATGTTGACTGAATGGTTGGTGCGCGAGAGCCTCTGAAGTCTTTGGTCAAGGGACGACAGTCCTCTTATCTCTAGGATGCGCAACCTCAGCGTTGTGCCTGGACCATACGATACCTTGAGAGTTGTCCCTCGTGCGCCTAGATTGCGCTTGGCATGTCACTGGCAGGTCGCACATTCTGAATAGCTTGAGGTTGAACGGATTGTGCGCAAGCTTCACCTCGAACTGGTCCAGATGAAGGACAAGGACAAGGAGTCAGCCTTCAATCGGGGTGTTTATGTCGAGGCTAAAATGTAATCCGCGGGTGATGTGCAGTTACTCGCTGCTACAGTACTCTGGCCAGGACAAATATACAGTAATAGAGCAGAATTCTAGTAGTGAGTTTGGCACAGCCTTGCAGCCTCGCGGCGTATTCCGCTTGCACGACTTCGGATAAATATATCGCCGAATGGCTTGGCATCAAACTCAGTTCCCTCGCAAAAGCCTGGCCGTTAAGATTGCAGGTTCCTCATGTTCAATAGGACCACACAGTGGCTGCCCAAGCCCTCTACTCACTGCCCTAGCCTGGATGCATGGACTGATAGCCGGTAAAACCAGGAGATGATATGGATGCGCTCAAACTATTGTCCCGGTCTACCCGGCACAAAGCGAACATCACGGACGCCGCGCCACAGAATATTCCTTCAGCATCAGGACAAGCATCTACCTATGACGGGCCAAATAACATCGGCGGCCGGAAGCGTAAACGAGAGTCCGACGTTACAGACAATGGATATCCTCCAGCTGGCGCATCCACCCCGTTGTCCGAGCAGGATATCCGCCATGTCCACAAGAAACACAACATCAAGATCGTGGACTTGAATCAATTTCGAGCCATACGCAAGTCTGCCGAGTCACGAAAGGCACAGAAAGAGCAATCTCGGATCTTCCCTAGACCTCTGACTGTGTTTGATCAACTTCGCACCGAGTACAACGCCAATGCGGCTCTTGTACGAAATATCACGGAGCAGGCATACCTCGAGCCCACGGAGGTTCAGATTGCTGCCCTGTCACTCCTGCTGAATCGGGACGCCGAGCCCAATCTTCTGACTGTCGCGCCTACAGGAAGCGGGAAGACTCTGGCCTTTCTCGTTCCGCTGATTGACAAAATCTCCAAAGCGCACCATGAAAGCGGAGACGAGGCAGACAAACATGTCCGTGCTATCATTCTGGCACCGACAAGAGAACTGGTCTTTCAAATCGTCAATGAAGGTCGGAAGCTGGCGGCGAAGACGGGCGTTAGCATCACGGCAATAAAGAAGGGGATGAGACTTTTTGAAGATGATGGTGAGTGGGCCGAAGGAGAGTCGGAATCCGATGCAGGGGAAGCTGGCAGTCAAGAGGCATCTACTGCGAATTCCACAATCGTCAAAAGCGACATTTTGGTATCGACACCTCTTACTCTCGTCCATCTTCTTTCTCCTTCCTGGGAAGATGACAACGACGTGTCACTGCACTCTCTACCAAATGTCGAAAATTTGATATTCGATGAAGCGGACGTCCTCCTCGACCCGCTCTTCCGGTCCCAGACCCTTGCTATTTGGTCGGCATGTATTTCACCTTCGCTTCGAATAAGCATGTGGTCAGCAACAATAGGATCGAATATCGAAGAGCTGGCGGTACAAGCCATCTCCGAACGTCAGAAGAAGCTCAAAATCCCACGAAACAGGCGCCCACCGCTGCTCCGGGCGATTGTTGGGCTGAAGGACACGAGCTTACCAACAATATCACATCGATTAGTCTATACCGCAACCGAGTCCGGCAAGCTACTGGGCATGCGACAATTACTTCATCCGTCGCGGCCAAGGTCAGCATCCAAAGACGAGCTTGGGAAGACGGCGCCGTTGCGTCCGCCCTTCCTGGTCTTTACGCAAACCATTGACCGAGCGCAAGCCTTATTCAGCGAGCTTCAATACGATATATCGGCTGAGGCAGGCGGGTCATCGCGCGTGGCAGTGCTCCATTCGTCTCTGTCTCAGCAAGCGAGATCGTCGATCATGAAAAGCTTTCGGCAGGGGAGAGTATGGGTCCTGATTACTACTGACCTGCTTTCGCGTGGCGTCGATTTCAGGGGGGTGAACGTTGTTGTCAACTATGACATACCGACCACGGTCGCGGCGTATGTCCACCGTGCGGGACGCACTGGACGAGCCGGAAGAGAAGGCGGCGTATGCGTCAGCTTTTACACCAAGGAGGACATTCAGTACGTTAAGGGCATAGCTAACGTCATCGCCGCCAGCGAGAAGACGCAACGGAAGCCGGAGGTCCCCATGACAAGCACACAGAGGACCCCAGGTACGGCGCCAGCCTCGACGGGGAAGTCGGGTATCCAACCGTGGCTACTGCATGCGCTTCCGAGTGTGTCCAAGTCAGCAAGAAAGGAGCTCAAGCAGCATGGCGTTCAGTCTCGGCGATCTATTCATGCAGATGATGACGAGAAGACGAAACGGATGAAGAGGAAGGCGAGGATTGGCACGCAGAGTGGTTACGAGAGACGAGAAGTCGATCGGAAGCGCGGCGCGGTGAAGGGCAGTCTACGAGCGAAACGGAAGGCGCACCAGGACAAGGGGAACGATGAATGGGAAGGTTTTGGATGACTTGGCCGTCAAGCGTAGGCACCGACCGAACGGGTAGTCGCAGATTCTCCTGAGATTTGTCCCAAGGAACTCCTACTGCAGAAGTAAATGACCAGTCCCCGCTGAGAAGTCGTAGTTCCTCCTTGGAGCCGTTAACACGCCGCAACCTGCATCTCGGGGCAAGGGAGTGACAGACGCTCAACAAACTCCAGCATGATGCGTGTTGGGACGCCGGGACATCGCGACACTGCAGCAGGAGTGCTCTCAGACCATACCCCCATTGATCCCTCTTCTACGCTGCATAGGGGACCACGGACAGCGCGAGGTTCAACGCTGGGGAGAACCCATGGACAGACACTCTCAGCGTCGCAGACGGGCTGTTGTTATTCTTGGCTTCCACCGTCGCCAGCCAGAAAAGTCCAGACCACTCTGGCCGAGGTCGAGACGCCCCGGTGGCCATTCTCCTTCGGGGCACTAGAGACTACTTAGCTGCACCTGTGGCGCACTGGCGGCCTTCTGGAACAGGCGAGGTCTTGGGTCTCGAGAGCAGAAGCCGACACCCGATGCCAGACAGCGCCAGATTATTTTGCCCCCAACCATGTCATCCCACATTCAAAAGATCTTTTCCCTGCATTTTTCGACGTGCCCAAGCGATGGGACGAGAGACTCTCGGCTTGGCCACATGCTGAATGTTGCCCTTGGATTACTCAGAACACAAACCCCCCTGCTTGCAGCCGATCGGAGGGCCAGACCGGATGTGATGCGGACGTTTCGGCGAGACGGCCCGCGTGGTTTTCAACACAGTCGAGCGCCGGGGAGGCTTTCATTTGTACCATGTGAGCCTGCCTCAGACGGTGCCGTTCACCACATGGCGTGAAGAAACAGTGGCACTCTCCTCTACGGAGTCTAACATATTTTTGCATTGCTGTATTACTCCGAAGCGCACTCATACTCCGGACGTTTGACCACCGCTGGTATATGGTAGTACTTTAAACCCCTGCCCGGAGTCTCGAAATCCTAGAGGTTCTTTCCGAGAAGTCTAAAGTTCCGAGACCAGGCGCCTTGTTGTGTGATTAATTCGATGTCGCTAACCGTTGCTGCTTTTTCTTCCGTGGTCTCGTGCCCCATGCGGCTCTGACGGTCACGAAACGGTCATGTTCCGAGCAGAAGCTTAACGGCTAACCAGTCTCGATATGACCAGTCTCGTGTGTATAGTACGGAGCAGCTTGCATGGTATCAACAAGCTGGTATGCCACAGTATATCCAAGCCACCAGCTTCGTCAGCATGCTGCCGTAGCAAAACCCAAGTGCGCTGCTGCAGAACAAGGCGGTCGACGACTCGGACAAGCGAGATCCTTTCCCATCCACAGCATGGCCACATGGCTCTCTCCATGGCCTCGGAGATTCACATTCATGCAAGGCGGGTCTGTCTCCGTGCCGCTCTCCTGGGTGCTTAGGATTGCCCGCCGATGTGGCTCCTTCCGGCAAACGGCCCTTCACGGTAGAATTTGTATTTGCCTCTCCAATTCTTCCCCTGAACGCGAAAGGCACCGTACTGTAACTCCGCCATACGCCGTACGCCGTACGCCGTAACGGACGGAATCACGCGGCTGCAATTCCGTGCATCTCATGACAACTCTGCGCATATTACACAGTATTCATATATGCGCGCACAGGACGGGGTACGAGTACTTACTCTAGCGTTTTGTTTGCCGGGTTTCGACCTAAGTACTCCTACCTGTGCTCCCCTGTTCCGTGCCTGTCTTACTAAGTCATTACTGTGTGTGCGGCATCAATTAGTATTCTCCCTCGACCGATGGAGAACGAACAAATACGAGTACCCTTGCAATGAACCTCAGAGTCCATTTCACGCAGCGAGTCGCGGCGACTCATGGTCACGAGGAGCAACTTGCGTCGATAGGATACTAGCTTCGCGACGGACTGACATCCCGTTGAGCTTGGAACCACCAGCGAAGTCGTGCTTCCTTGCGTGATTCGTTGGGCTCTCCCTGTCTAATACATGCTCGTTCGTGTCGTCGAAGCCTTGGGCGGTGATGAACAACTAATTATCTGGACGAAAACCTCGAGGCCATGTCATCTAGGTTGTCCCAGCATTGTGGTTCGGCCTAATACTGCGTACCTAACCATCCGCTGACCAATGTCCCGGTATTCGTATTCACAATGATGAGTTTCTGGCCTCTAGAAGTTATGTGCACCTGTTTTCAGGTCGGCGAGGAACTCGGCGAGGGACGCCTTGCGTATAGAAATTTCTAGGTCCGATAAATTGTTAATGGGTGCGTGCAGTGCAGCGTGGCGAGGACTCATCGTCTACGTGAGCAGTTTGTATTGATACGAAGTGACAAAGCATACCACAGCATAGTGCGGACCTCGGGGAGTTGGAACGCACGAGACTCGCATCTCTATACGTACACATTGTACCCCTCACTCGTACGGGTACAGGAGAGTGACTAGTCATACTCGTACTCGTGGTCGAGTCACGACTGGACGAGGCACGCGGCATGCGACATGCGACATGCGGCACGCCATGTTGGAGTGAGCGTCACTTGTGCCATCATCGCCCTTGGAATCGAGCCAGCATCTCCTTCGGCCCAGGGATGTCCAGATCAAGGTTTGAAAAACCCACGAGTACCGTACCGTCCAAGTCGCGACCCGTCGGTGTTACGCGGTCCCTTTCTACAATGGGTAGAACCAGCCGACGGGGAAAAATCTAACCCGCCTTAAACAACCTTTGTGAAGAAAAAAAAATTCACCCCGCAACAAAATCAACGTCACGGAGAAGGAATCCGAGTACATCTTAGTTCCTTCGAATACGGGGGGGCTCGTACGAGATGCAGAGATTTCCAAACCCCAGCCGGAAAAGACGGGCACGACGGGTAAAGAAAAGGAAAGTCCAAGAAGTGGGGGAGCACGAGCAGAAGGAGCAGGAAGAAGCAGAAGCGAATGCGGAGTGGCCGTTGCGCATTGGGCGATGAGGTGGCTTCCCTTTCCCCCAAAAAGCAACTTCACTTCAACCTGACGATTCAATGGTTCCTCCGCGTTGGGTTGCAATATGTTATGTACAATACATGGTCACTCACATGCTCGTCCTCTGTTGTAGGATACACCCACGGAGACGATGCGCCTTCCAGCTCTTCCCCGCAAAATGAACGCCCCTGCACGGACACGATATGACATGCATGACATGTCCAGACTCGACTAGACAGGATAGGACGAGACACAGGTTACCTACTGGAGTCAGCCACGCCAGATCTGATGCAACATGTAACATCTCACGGGCGCCTACGCCTCTGTACAGCACGTACCCCGAGAACCCACCCAGCTGGCCCCTCACGGCTAGCAGCTAGAGTCATGTAGCCGGAATCCTTCAGATCCTTCTACGAGGTACCACGGTCCTATGTGCTCGTCCTCTAACTCGTCCTCGAGGTCGTGCGCGAGACAGGGCCACACTGTAGGGCTGATCTGATTTCATCGGGATCACAAGGAGGACCAGCATCAAGACTAGGATCGTGAGCGAACCACGATGGGGTACGGGACACGCGACGGACGTATTCCAATGCTGGTGGCTCGTGCTTCTTTGGTTCAACCGTATCGCTTGCGGACCTGTACATAGCTTGCAAACGGCTGTCACGTCGCGACCGATGGGTGAAAGGCCAATAATGGCGATTTTCCTCCGTAAATCCCATCCTACCCCCTCCCACTCAGGCGCATACTTTCGCTCTGGTTCTTCTGCGGATCTGCACCTGACCTGTCGCTCGTATCACTCGTGGGTATTGACCACTGTCAGCTGTCGGGTGGAAGATGGGTGTCTCTGATAGCGGACTGTAGTCTGGTTGAGACCATATCTTTAATTAATCCATGATATCGCTGTTTGGGTATCGTACAATCATCCACATCCATCGCAACTATAGCTTGCTCAACCAGTTCGCTTCCTCATTCGTGGCGCTTTTCTGTTTGCCACTACCGATGTGGTCCGTTCCTTCTCGATTCGTCCCGAATTCGATACACTACCACCGAGACCTAAGCCGGAGACGCTGCTTGACGAGTCTTTCCTTCCCCTCGATGAACCGTACGCTTTCAATATCCCCGTCTCGAACGGTAGCGATGACGGGTGGCACTCCTCGATGAGCATAGCCAGGTCCGGTGTCCGCGAAGCTAGGCATTGTAGACGAACCAAGGCTTGCCGCTGGCGGCGACGCATGGTGTATGACGACAGGGCCTGTGCTTCGAGTGATAGGGAAGGCCGCGGTGATGATGTAGCGACCATCGTATCGGACATGGACAAGTCCCACAACGTAGGATCAATTTCATTCGAGTCGTACGAGAAGTCAGATACTGTGGTCGAAGGGGTATCAGCGCCTTCGCAATATCCTTCGTCCTCGGCTGTCGAAGAGTCGGAAGGGGAAGCCATGTCCACGGGCGGCGGCGACGGTGAGCCCATGTCCATGTCGTTGAGTGCGTGCGATTGTAGTTGTGCGGTCAGGGTTGTGATGGAAGGATGTCGAGGTGTAGACCTGTATGTGTCGAATCTGGAGTCGCGGCGCGCTGATGGTCCGTGTGAAGAATGGGGTGTTGAACATCGTGATGTGAATGGTGAGATCTCAGCCGAAGTACATTCTTCGATGCTGAATTGGAGCGCCGTCGGGTTCGGGGACGACCCGAAAGAGAAGTTCTCGTTGAACATTTCGCCGGGTTGTGTTGTAATCGTTGAAAGGGTCGAGGTGGTTGAGATCCAGCAGTAGCAAGAAGTCAATGGAATATGGCGAGGGAAAGTGTACAAATACGAGACAGTCCGGTTTCTCCACTCGGCCAATTTATTGTCACCGGTACATCTCCTCACAGATATGCGGCCCTCGTTGATCGACTCTTTGTTCCAGAAGGAGTGGGTTGAACAAACACAAAGCGAACCGTGGAGAAGTTTAAATGTCGAGCATGAGCGAGCGCCTAACCATGCCTTTTTTCTCTCACGCTTGAGTGGAGTGCCACCGAGTGAGACTGGAGTATCACCCGCCGGCGCGAAGCCGACCTCAAGCGTCAAGGGCAGCCGATGCATCTCGGATACGGGTATTTGGGGAGGAGTGGACCAAGGTTGCGGAAGGGTGAGGGGGACCCAAGGACTCCACTGGGCGTGGGTTTGCTCGCTTAATCCATGGTGCCATCGCGCACAAGTCTCGAAGATGAGCGAAGAGCCAAGCCACCCAACGTTGCGTGACTAGTTCCGGTTAATCGAAGGGACGATCGGGTGAGCGTTCCTGAGTCCGGCAACTCTTAGACGTTGGCGTGACATGGAGGGACAGAAGGGGCGAAGGCCGGTTTCTGGCCTGCCACCCTGCCTTGCCTTCCGCGAGCCCTTGTGCGAGGTAAGGCCTTCCGTGCCTGTTTCTCCATTGCCGAATGCCACTAGAAGGCGCCTAGAAAAAGCACCAAGGCCACAAGAGCATTGGCAGCCACGGGCGCCAGGATCTGCCCATCCGTGCCCATCCAAGCTGCCACCTCTCCGATTCTGCGACGTGGTGCCGTCATGGCTCAATTCTCGGCCCTTCTATGATCAACTGATAATCATTCCCGTCTTCGCCCGTCTCCTTTGTCCTCCTCGCATCACCTCCTCATTTGTCTCACTTGCCGTCGCCTCGAAAAGTGTGGGCGCATTCTTGGGGTGATCAGGTACCCGCAAGAGCAAAAAGAAAGCATGCCGCTGAGGTGATTCGTGGCGACAGTCGGAGAGCCACCAAATTGTTGGTTTGTCGTAAATTGCCACCGCGCTGCAACTACACCGTTTCAATTGTCCGAAAGGCAACATCGTGATAGCTCGGTCTCCTTTCGGCCCGGGAGAAGAGCTCCAGCTCGCCGGATTACCTCACCACAGCAGGGGCATCTGATGGTCCACGAGGAAGCAGATCCACGTGATGGAATTTGCTGTGTACATTGGACTACAGTAGAGCCGTTTGTCTATCCCCTGCGAACCCCATTTGACTAGCATGTTGAACGGCGATCCTTGAGCCAGGGCGGCGCTTAACTCAGCCATTCGCTGCTGGTCCGTACGCGAAAGATGACCGTTGATATACTCCTTGGACTGGTACAACAACGGCGAGACGTTGCAGATCTCGAAGCAAGTATCATCAAGAGGAGATTTGCCTAAAAGGAAGAACTCCGCATACAAATCTTGCAGGCCGCTCATGAATCCTTCCAGAGCGTCGTCGACGGTACTGCTGGTGGTTGACGCTTGTGATGCGTTTGATCTTGGGGCATGGTTGATCTTCGGTGTTGATCTTGTTGTGTTTCTGGCCGTCGGTCTTCTACTCTTTTCTTCGTTGGCCAGATTTAGCCAGATATCGTCCGGCAGCTCTCCATAATTGGTGGAGGGCCGCAGAGCAGGTTCCCGATCGTCAGGTAATAAACAGCCTCCAAGCAGATCGTCGTCGGAGAGTTTATAGCTGGCGCCATGCCAGTCGCGAACACTGCGCTCTTGTGGCGGTGTCTGCAATTCGCTTTCGATTATTGACGAGTCAAATTCTTGGTCGAACTCTGGCAATGATGCCGTGTCGTTGATGAATTTCGTGACGTCAACCAGACATGCAAGCATGAAACGACTGCGACCGCTGCTGGGAATGATGAGAGGCGTGAACAAAACGAGGTGCGTTATTGGATCTCCAGCTGCGTCCTGCCCCGTTACAATGTCCATTGATGCACCCTCGCACTCTGAATTATTGAGAAAGAAGTGTTCCCCAATCTCAAAAATGTAGCAGAGTTCTCGGGAGGTGGCCACAACGGGACAACCGGCCACAGCCGTGTCGAGAATGCAAAATGATCTGAAATGTTCAACCGATCGGGTGCCCGTTCGGCCCTGGATTGGTCCATCCTTGTCCGAAGCTATCGCCGGCTCAGCCACCGAAACGGAACTTGCAGTTGGAGAGTGCAGCCATGAGACATGGTTGGTCCGTCCTCTACTGGCCTTTGTTCTGGAAATCGGATTTCTAGTCACGGAGGCTGGTGACGGAACAAGTGATTGACGAGAATCCTGGATGCGTAGCGTGGAAATGCTCCGAGCCGTGGACAGAGTCGAGAAACTGGCTACGCTGGCTTGCCGGCTCGCAACTGACATGGCCCTGGGCGACACCGCATCATGGACAGCTCGTTGAGGTACGGTAGAAGGATGCAGGTAAGCGTGGTGAAGATCAAATTGGCTGAGGCTCGTGGCCGGCAGAAGTGATTGTCGAGCCGGTGATCTGATTGGTGCTCGGTGAGTTGGCGACTGAAATCGGTTAGGAATCGACCGGGAAATAGTATATTCCTCAAGACTGTATTGGCTATCTAGCCGGTCTGTGAATGAAGAGAAGGTCGTTGTCGATGGGAAATACGGCATAGTGGATTCGGCTCGTCTCAAGATTCCAGATCCTATTGTGTCTGGATGGTCGGGTGACTTCCGCAGCGTCCGGAGCAAGACATCCTTGAGGCTCTGCTTCAGTGACCTTCGCTGCGGAAATGGTGTTTGTCGACCTGGAGGTAAAGCACGATGAGATGCCGAAGGTCGAGCCTTGGCGGCCATGTTGAGACTGATGCTGTCGCCCACTCACGGAGTTCGGAGTTTCTGTTTTTGCGAAGTGGAAGTGGCAGCGGGCGAGGTGAGGTATGAGGGAGGTGAGGTTGGTTTGAAAGAGGCTGATATCAGGCCAGCAAAACCAACGATGATAGAGTCATGGGCAGGCGGTGGTTTGATGCACAAAGACAAGCAGGTATCCCCATCCACCTCCGCTAGGCACAACCGACTCGCAGCAAGACAAAGAATAGACCACCCAGAAACAGAACGCCAGCCAACAAACCGTCGTGCATGGAGAATGTCTCACATGATCACATTGCTACAGCATGAGTATGAGCGAGAACGCAGAAGGAGTTTTACAAAGAATTTCACAAGAAGATCACATCCGGACGAACTTGTGAGATCTGCTGCAGGGGCTGGGGGGTGACTGGAATGACAGCAAGTGGTTACCGGGGAAGTCGGAGTGAGGAATTTAGGCTCCAAGCAGTCTGTTTCAGGTTTAGCAGCGTACCCAGAATACTGGAACAGTCTTTTCCACATGGTGCAAAGCAACGAATGGATTGTACGGAGCAGGATGGTCGGACCGCGCTGGGCAAGACTACGTGCTCCTGGGTGGAAGTCTGCTGTGGCTGTGGTAGGATGTTGATGTGGCTCTTGTGAAGAGTATGTAAGGAACGAGGTCCATAGTGGCACGGCCTCCTGGCATTGGAGTCTGCTGTGAGCCAGTGCACATTTCAGCGACCATGACGGAGCTGTTATGGGTCCCCAGCACGCATTTTCACAAATATGATGGCATGAGAGCGACGATTGAAGTGCAAGTGAGTTGGGATTGAATTGCAGCAGAGTGTTTTCCCAGCTCACACCAGGTACCCAGAGAGGACCAATAAGAAGCTCGCGGCGCGAAATTTTCCGGACCAGTGAGGCAGCTTCAGTCCTTTTTCAACATCCTTAACGTTTAATTCTCAACCATCACCACGGCGCTTGAGCAGCACGAATCGGCCTGTCTTGTCTTCTCTGGCACCGCCAACTCTCCTCATTCGCCTCTTGCGCTCCTCGAGGAGCTCCAGCAGTCATGTCTGCAGCTCCAGCTGCTCGCGCCGTTCTCCGGCAGCCCAGATTTCTCCTGCGTCGCAACAATTTCCGACAGGCGTCCACTGCCTCAGAAGCCGCTTCAAAGGCACAAGACAGTGGAAAGCAAGCCGTTTCCAAGGCGTCGGAGGGTCTGAGCAGAGTCCAAAGCTCCGCCGGCTCCGCGATCTCTAGAGTCGGCTCGTCCGCGTACGGTGCTCTGAGCAAAGTTGGTGGGAGGACAGGAAGATTGATTTCTTTTGTTGAATGTATGCTGCAGACACTTGAACTCGAATGCCCGGGCCGAAAACTGACCTGGTGGTAGCATTAATACCACCGACTGTCTACTATAGTCGTGTCGGATGGGAGCTGGCGAGAATCGTTTTCAGAAGTCAACAAATGGCGCCTCCGTGAGTCTTATCCCGCACCATGCAAAATCTTTCTCACTGACCATGCCTCAGTTCCTTGGCTCAATTTCAATCCTACTTTCAGCCTGTTACCAATGTCCTGCGCAATCCTCGATCTATCACCTCCAGCGCCAGCTCCGTAACACGCTCCATCAATCCCGACGCTGTGTTGAGCAGCATCCGCAACGTCAATCGCAAGCAGCTTACCACTGCTGGGATCATATTCGCGGAAGTGTTGGGCTTTTTCACTGTGGGCGAAATGCTTGGGCGGCTGAAGATTGTTGGCTACCACGGCGAGCCTCACCATGAACATTAAGAAGCTGGATCAGAGTGCCTGCCATACGTTGGGCTGAGTCACACCTTGTAATCTTAGGAGTTTATTGCACGAAAAAGAAGGTCAATACATATCCTCGGGTTACATACCGCGACTGCTCGTTGTTTCTAAAGAGACAGCGTCCCCGCCTACTGCTATACTACTGTGTTTCCCGGTGGACATGCAGATTGATTCGTCCAAGCCTTGATCATCCATATGTCCTTTACAAGCTTGTTGCACCTTCCCAGCTTGAGTCAGTTGGGATCTGGTTCACACTGGGTACCGACTTGAGCAAGGATTATCTCCAGCGCTGGACAAGCCTTGACTGGCAGAAAATGGCGGCCATTTGTCCGAAGACCTTTCAAGATGCTTTTCTGACGGCAGCAGTCATGATACACATAAGTTTTCATGGCCAGGGGAGCTTTGCTCTGCCAAGAGTCCTTCTACATAGGTCTCACGCTAATAGCTGACTGTTACTGACTTTGATGGTCCTCCTTACCAAACCCTCTAACGAAACGTCAATATCAATTCTGTAACATCGGCTGGTCGTCTTGTGAACAAGTGTGAGAGAATCTAGATTTCTCTCGTTCGCAACCAGATACTGGGGGATATGACGTGACGTGCATACATGTTCCTAGACTTACCAGGTAGTGGGCAGCAATCCCGACCGCCTGTCGCCTCCGGTCACCTTTTGTCTTTAACAGCACCGAAATTGTTTCACATGGATAGGATCCCTTGCACTGCGAGAAACGAAACCTCTTGCACCAAGGGTCCGGCCGCAAGCATTTTCCCGAGTTTCATGCTGACGAAGTGGTCTGAAGGATGCTTCGGGAAAAGAGTAAGGTCAAGTATTCTGCTCTGTCAGCCATGTGTGATCCTCAGAAACTCCGCATATCAACCCTGAATACTGGCTGCATCGTCTATTTATGTGAAGGTGACGCTGCCTCGGCTCCTGCTTGCATGCAAATTACGACCACTCGCTGTCTTTCCGGCTGTGCTGGCCAAAATTATCTCGCTCACGATCTGTTGCTAGTTCTCCAAATTCTCCTGACACCTGAAGCCGGCCAGTACAATCTCGGCTCGAGAACCAGAGTCAGGATCTCAACAAACGCACGACCTCCACAGAGCCATGGCCATGCCACCGAGTTCTCCCGTGATCGTCCGACTGCGGCGAACGATGAAGATGTGGCGGTGCTAGATTGGGTTACGATTGAGATCAGATGGACACTACCTTTTGACCGCCCCGAAGCTGGGCGTGGTTTTCGGAGAGTTTGAACGGAAGGCCGGGATTGTCCAAGGCAGTGCCCACTTGAACTCAACTGGAGTTCTTCCACATCCTATCCATCGGTGATCAGTCAGGCTGCGGCGTTTTGTGCGTTGGACCGAGTCCGGCTCTTCTTATGCCGGTAGGAGCGACCGCCAGCCTCTAGAGAATGCCGAGGACAAGTATCGTCGTCCGTATCGTACCTGAGAAACACATACATGCCTCCGACGACCGGGGGACGACAGTCTACCTGCAAGGACAAGGGTTTGGATGCCCATGTGGTCTGGATGCACGAGATGCACGTGCCAAATTCACCTTCGTGAAAATGTCTCCGTTGAGATTACCCTCAGCAACCTCCCTTCAATTCGTTGATCAGGGAGAGGGTTCCGCATTCATCCCGATTTTGATCTTGCCAACTATTACTTTGTCGGTTGGTCCAGCAAAGCAATAGCGCCTCACCACCCTTCAGTGTCCAGGCACTTATCTCGATCCTGCATGTGTGAGAACTTCCTAAGCGAGCCAAGAGATGGGGGCACGCATTTCAAGGAGGAGGAATAGTCGAAAGGAAAGGATCGAAAGCTAAGCAAGCCTAGGCCTTTCCTCCTAGCCAAACTGAAGCGCCTTGTGCTCCTAACTAGTCGTACTGAGGAAGTTGGAACCTGTGGCATGGGGAGAACTTCGCTTCAGAATCGCTTCGAGAGACGCCGGACAGGCTCGAGGACGGCAACCAGGTGCCGCAGGCTTCAACCTCCAATAACGAGATGCATACCCATGCGGTTGGCCTGTCGTCTCAGCCTCGACCTCTTGAAGGCCATTGAAGCCGGCGCGAACTACTGCACCAGAGAGCGTGCTCACGGGATGCCTGCACGATCATCCAATCAGAGCACCTCTGATATCTCTTTGCATATCCAGGTATTTGCAAAAGGACGAGGATAGGTCAGGTGCTCCAAGGCAATCTGCATACTGGCAGCCTTTTCTTGAACTAGATCTGGAAAGGCAGAGGCTTTTCACCTGCCGCCCTCAATCTGCGCCTAACGATGATACTGTACAAGTACGTGGATATCTAGCGGCCGTCACACACTTAGTCGGCATCCTTTACCCGAACGAGGGTTCCCAAAAACTCCATCAGAGGGTTATATGGGTTGTGCGTGACAAAAATCGAGCCCACCCGTTGTTGACGCGGAGAGATTACCTTTCCACGCCAAAAGCTGGAGAGGCCTGACTCTGATAGGTCCGGCCGCCGCAAGATACTCCAGATCAGTCCGCCGTTGGCATGGCAGGTGGTAAAGCAAAGCTATGACAAGCTTGTGCGGCTCGAAAGCAAGTGAGAAAAGACGGAGAACTCGAAGGAGATGGCCGATGGCGTCGAGCACGCCCAATCATGATGCCGCTTGGCCCTGATAAGGCCAGTTCGAGTTTCTCAAGCCTGCTGTCAACCACTCACACTGCTTCTCTCCACCAACGGATGATCGACCCTCCCACCTCCCCTGCATATCCCATGGACACAGATGCCTTTGCTTATCAATGCTTCCAGTTAGCTAACGAGTTTGATATCTAGAGATTGTTCGATGTCAGCCTCTGCTTTCCACGGACCCACCTTCTTCCGACACCCTTGCTTCGCTGTACACACGACCAAGGTGCCAGAATCATCGTTCAGCGTGCCGTTATCGGGATCATCTTGATGTGCAAATTTTCTGGTCTAGTATCGCGCGTGCTCTAACGCTTGAGAGAGTCGCGATGGAGCTCCCCACGACCCCAGACGCCTGTCTTTTCTTTTTCTCGAGCCCCGTCCAGCATCATCAAAGCGGGATGCCGTGTTCCCAATATAAATCGCGGCGGGAAGTCACTTCCCCGACCTCGCGGCCAGGACTACCCTTCCTTCACCCTCTGGCAAGAGCCTCTCGTCAGCCTTGACAGCCTCTCGTCAGCCTTGACAGCCTCTCGTCAGCCTTGACAGCCTCTCGTCAGCCTTGACCAAAGTGTTTCTGTAACGCATAAAATGTCAGACACCGCGGGCGCCGCCGTTGTGCCTCTGTCCAAGGGTTTCGGCTATGGCATCATCCTGGGGCTTGGGTTCGCCTTTGCCCTTGGTATGATCGGAACCACCTGGGCTTTGAAGAGATACCATGGAGAGGTAAGTGGTACTGGTATGCAATACCCTTTATCGGTTGACCGACAATTGTACAGGTCCAAACCTCGGAAGAATTCTCAACGGCCGGAAGAACAGTCAAATCCGGTCTCGTGGCTGCTGCTGTGGTATCGAGCTGGACCTGGGCTGCCACTCTGCTCCAGTCCTCGGGTGTTGCCTGTGAGTGCTTCCAGAACCTATTCCAGGTTGTCCAGAACGCCGCGGTCTGCGGGGTTTCCAACAAGGTCGTGGATACTGACATGGAGGCAGATTCCTATGGTGTCTCCGGCCCATTCTGGTATGCCTCAGGCGCCACTGTTCAGATCCTGCTTTTTGCGACTCTTGCCATAGAGTAAGTAGCGTCGACATTCTCGCTGTTGATGTCGCTCACATCACCCCAGATTGAAACGGCGCGCTCCCAACGCGCACACCTTCCTCGAGGTCATCAAGGCCAGATATGGCGTTGTCACGCATATAGTGTTCCTGGTTTTCGGGCTCATGACCAACATTCTCGTCACTGCGATGTTGTTAACCGGCGGCAGTGCCGTGGCCAGTGCTCTTTGTGGTGTTCCGACTGCCGCAGCTTGCTTCCTCCTGCCCATCGGCGTCGTTCTCTACACTATGTTCGGCGGTATCAAGGCGACATTTCTGACAGATTACGTCCACACAGTGATCATCCTCGTCATCATCTTTGTTTTTGCATTCTCTGCGTATGCTACCAACGAAGTTGCTGGCTCCCCTGGCAAGGTCTGGGAGTTGCTAAAGGCCGCAGCCGAACGACACCCGGTGTCCGGCAACAAGGACGGCAGCTACCTCACAATGCGCAGCCACGAAGGAGCCATCTTCTTCGTCATCAACATTGTGGGCAATTTTGGTACGGTTTTTTTGGACAACGGCTACTACAACAAAGCGATCGCAGCATCTCCAGTCGATGCTTTGCCCGGATACGTCATGGGAGGTCTCTCCTGGTTCGCAATTCCATGGCTCTGCGCCACAACCATGGGTCTCGCGGCACTGGCCCTGGAGAATAACCCTGTCTTCCCAACCTATCCCGATCGCATGTCTCACGCCGATGTTAGCGCTGGCTTGGTCCTGCCCTACGCCGCCGTGGCACTTCTGGGCAAAGGAGGCGCCGCAGCAACATTGCTGTTGGTATTCATGGCCGTCACATCGGCATCGTCGGCCGAACTAATTGCCGTATCCTCGATCTGGACATACGATATCTATCAGACCTACATCAACCCCAAGGCCTCTGGGAAATTCTTGATCCGAATGTCACACGCTGCTTGTATCGTTTATGCCATTTGTCTGGCCTCTTTCTCCACCGGCCTGTTCTATGCCGGTGTATCGATGGGCTATCTCTATCTACTCATGGTGAGTTCCATTCCCCCCACGCCCGCCTTCCTAGAATCCAGCCAGCGCTCATTGACTCCTCCAGGGCTGCATCATCTCCAGCGCCGTCATTCCAGCGACGTTGGCACTCATGTGGAAAGACCAGAATTGGCAAGCCGCGGCCGCAGCGCCCGTGCTGGGCTTCGCTTGTGCCCTCATCGCGTGGCTCGTGACGGCGAAGCGAGAGTGCGGTGTGCTCAACGTCGATTGCACTGGCTCCAACAACCCCATGTTGGCCGGCAATGTGACCGCCCTGCTCAGCCCGATCGTCTTCGTCCCGATCATCACCTACGCGTTCGGCCGCCAGAACTACGACTGGCAGTCCATGCGCAACATCCGCAAGGGCGACGACTCGGAGATCATCCGCCGCGCCAGCGTCGACACGGAGATCCAGCGCGAGATCGCGGCGCGCACGGCCGAGCAAGAGGCCGCCGAGCAGACCAAGCTGAACAAAGCCGCCATCATCTCAAGGAGTCTGACCGCCTTCATGACCATCGCTCTGCTGGTGCTCTGGCCCATGCCGCTATACGGGTCAGGATACATCTTCTCGAAGAAGTTCTTCACCGGTACGTCCGTCCATGAGTTCATTCATTGATTTATTCCTCTCCGCTGCTGCTGCCGCCGCCACCGCCTTCGTAGCACTCCGCGTATCTCTCAGTTTCGCTGACTTCTTTTTTCCTTTCTTCCAGGCTGGGTCGTGGTCGGCATCCTCTGGCTCTTCTGCAGCACCTTTGCCGTCGGACTGTTCCCGCTTTGGCAAGGCCGCAAGACCATCGGCCATACCGTCAAGTCGATCTTCTTGGACGCCACGGGCAAGAGACACCCAGCCATCCATGGACGGGTTGCCGAGATCGAGGAGACAAGTGGTGACCAGACTCCGGAAGAGAAAGTCGTCGTCAAGAGTGAGTGAGTGGGTGAACGGATCGACGAGGTCACCGGGCCGTGGCGGATGGAGTGCGATACCATGCCATGCCATGCCGATGGAGGCGACCGGGGGCCGGCCAGGCAAAAGCCATGATAAATGGATGCCACTCGATTCATTCGCTTCAGCATGAGATACCCAACGAAATTAGCTGATTGATACATATATACAGTACTAGTCAGACCCGTCGAGCGGAGTACAGTACACGAAGCATTTCGAGCCCTGCGAGCCTAGACTCCAAAAGCGCTTTCTCCTTAAATATCCCGTTGTTCTGGGGATGCATACATGTATGCGTATATACATCCATCCATCCATCTCGGTATGGGCATCTCCAAGTCCTCCAGATCTAGGCAGATCGTCCTGCTGCTACCCGGCCCCCTTTCTGCCAGGAGGGCGATTGAGAAGGAGATCATGACATTCTGGATAGATGTAGGAATAGCTCATCCATTTCTGAAACTGTTGCTAAGAAGCCGTGTTCTCGAATGTCAGCATACTGAGCGGCGGACGAGCCTACTTTGCCCAGCGAAAAGCAAGGCTTGAGACTGCCCGTCTTCACCCTGTAAGCCATAGCTTGCCGGTGAGGTATTGTGTAGCGATAATGCAGCCGCTCGATGCATCCTCGAAGCCACCATGCTGAGGCTCACCAAGAGCTCTGCACTATTAACGGTACTCATATTAGTTGAGAGCTGGCCTTCGTAATCCACAATCTCGCTGCGACACTTCTCCAGGACTGCATAGACCCGCAGATGCTCAGGCGCGCTGCATAATGGCTGTACAGAGTACTTCAGAGTGGCTTGAAATCCGACAAAATACTCGAGACGGGTCGTCCTTAGAGCAGAGTGGGAGCGCACCAAATAACAGGCATATGATGGAGGGAGCGCATAGACCTAGCTATGCAAATCCGAAGCACGTTGAGGGAATACGGGAGAAGACCTTATGTCTGATGCAGGAATATTCTTGCTGTCGCGTCCACCGAGGCAGACGACGACGACGTTGTCAGACCCCTTCCTTTCCGTCAACGGGTAAATAAGAACATAAGCCCTCGCAGAGAGAGTCCCAGTATTGAGGGGCTATGGTTCTCAGCTCTTCCCGTTACTCACCAGAAGATACGTCTCCCAATAACAGAGTATGCGTCACGTAAGTCGATGCCTGAACCTCTGCAGCAATGTCCTTCCGGAACAATGAGCGATATCACCCCCCATGCCTATGCTCATGCCATCACCAAAAAGCCAGGCAGCGTTTGTGATAGAAATTGACTGACTGCCTGCGTGTTTCTCTCCCCCTGCATTTCCCACAATCTCGCGTCTTATTGATCTGCAGGGTGTTCCGTAGATCACTTCTTGTCTGCAGGCTTTCCAGACACCCAATTCGAGAGGAATCCTCCGAATGACCCTCCCGGTTGCTTCATGTCTTCCCACCCCTGTCGACGCTCCTCGTGGCTGCTCCGGTTCGCCATAAGGCCCGAGAAGGCGCCGCCCTGGGAGGCGGAGGACTATATCAGAGGTCGAGCGGTCAGGTCAGCATGCCACGGTATCGAAGCACTCCAAGCAAGTGTGAAAGATGGAGACGGGGCAACCACAACAACTCAGGCACGGCGGATATTGGAATGATACTACTCACGCGTCTCCTGCCCGCAATGGCTGCGGCGATTCCTCCCGCTCCTCCCGTGCCCGTCGCGGGCGGCGAGCTGCTCTTCGGCACGACCTCGGGCTTTGTGGCGCTCGAGCCGCTAGGTCGTCTGGCTGGTTCGTGCACCTCCTTGCCAGCTCTGCCTATGAAGCGTCTGTCTCCGCCCCAGGCATCCGGGTTGGAGAGCACCTTCTTCTCGACGAGGGGGTATTCCGGGAGAGCGGGCGTGGCGGCCGTTTCCGCGGCGGGGACTGCATTCGTGAGGACGGGGGATTCGGCCGTGGCGGACGAGGACGAGGAGCCCGACATGCGCCGGGTGGAGCCTTGGTGGACTTCCTTGCCAACGGGGAACATGAAGCGGCGGTCTTGCCAGGGTGGCGAAGACATGGTCAGTGGGTGGTCGGTCGATTGGAGCCTGTGTGCGGTCTTGAATGGATGAGATACAGGTGGTGTTACGGTAGGTAAGCACGGGTATGTATTATGGTAGGTTGGGGAGCAGAGTGATGGACAGCCGATAGGAAGGAGATTACAAACGGGCTGAGTGGGAGAGGAAGAGCTTGGAGTGGTACGAGCACGAGCACGAGCTCGACCAAGTACGTAGCCCGTCCTGTCCGAGTACTCGTACTCACTCTCACATGCCAATGGCGTCTGCGGACTCTACGGATTAAGGCTAAGGAAGTCCCTCCCCCGCCTTTCTCGGCGTCCGGGGTTGGCCACTCTGGTGGGGAGTTACAGTAATCCCGGTGACGTAGATTGGGCACCGTCACTGACTAGTAGGTGGTGGGCCACTACAGTGGGATGGCAAATGGTGGTTGCCATTGACCACAACAAGTACGAGCAATTGATTCTACAGGAATTGTTCAACGCCAGAGGTGGCAGGATACAGTAGTAGGAAATGGGATATAGCACTTCTACGTGAGTGCTATAGTAATATTTGATCCCCCACCCGAAATCCGTGTAGGGCCCAAATCATGCACAGAAGAAGGGAAGGCATCGAGTGATCTTATCCCTGACCATGGCGTCGCTGCATACACCTCTGGACTCGACGATGTCCTTCTGAAGCGTGCGAACTTTGTTGACGGAAGTGATAAAGGACTCGGAGGTGTTGACTGTAAGCTGTGCGAGTTTGGCTTCGGCAATCTCGAGGGAGCGAACATCTCTAAGCTTGTATGTCTTCATAAGGTACTAGAGGGCGTAATCTGGATTCATGTTTTGGACTTTGTCTCGGATGAACGGGTCGAGGCAGCTGGCCATAAGCGAGCACGCGAGACGGACACTCTTGAAAGTGTTGGGCCATTCTTCAGCAGCAACTCTGTAAGTAAGTTCCAGGAAGGGTACGTCTACTTTTCCGCCATAACAAGTCGCGTCGTGCAGCATCTCGCTGAAATTTGGTTTGTCGAGAACCGGCTCCTCTGTGGTGACTATTTCCCAGATATTCGTTTCGTCTGCTAATACGCGAAAGCTGCGCGACCACCCAGCGAAATGGTCTGGGCCAGAGAGGGTTTCGACCCCATGGTCGGGGAGGCTCGACATCTTGGGTCTGAACTTGATATGAATTCCACGACAGGCCTCGGTTCAAGAGAGAGAGCTCATAACCACTCGAGCCTGGGGAGTGATGAACGTTTCAGTTGGTGAGTGAGACTGACTATGGAGAGGCAAGGATCTTTATGCTCTGTCGAACAGCATCTGCGCTGTCCGTACCCAAGACAGCGACAGTGGCAGGAGCAGTGGCACTAGGTCATGTGAGTGCAAGATGTAAGGACCCATTTTTCCGAGCCTCAGGTGAGACCATTTCAATCCTTCCAGTTGTGAGACGAGAATTATCTGAGAAAGACTCCATATTGACTTCCGGATTGGGGACCTCGCCCTCTCGTGTTTCTCAGTTTACTCGCTGCAAGTCCCAACGTCCAACTGTGGGTGATTTGAAATAAACTCGGACCTGACCTGAGGCGAAACCCCCTCCCGACATCTCACTTGCCGGTCATCAACTCATCAACTTGGGAAGGACCTGCTAACCTTTAAAAACAGGCGACTTCCATCAGTTTTTTCTCCTACCCTGTCTCTGTCAACCCACCATCCCCTCCTTCTCAGCGTCCTCGCAGATGTTTACTTCAGCCCTCGCTCTCAGATCTCTTTTTTGAAAAATCGGAATGGCTCACCAATACTGCTCGAAGCAGGACATGGCACTGCATATGCTCCAGGACCAGCCACTGGCATGGTTTCGTGATGCTCCCATCGACATGAGAGATCTTAACCTCATCCGAGCCGAGCCAGTACCCTGGTTGGACTACGGTCAGCGGAGCTTCTTGCGCAAGATTGTGAGTGCCCAGTTGAAACGTCCACTCTTCTTCTCATCCTGACTCCACTTGCAGTATCACATGAAGGCCGGAGAAGATTTCGAGATGGTATGCGCATACACCCCCGTCGTTCACATAAATCCTCCTCTGTTACCTTGATCCCAGCAACAGCTTACACGCCTTAGACAAACTGGGTGGTGGAAAATGAGGAGGCATGTAAGGAGCTGGTTCGATCTGCCGGTGGTCAACTTGTTGGCTATGAGAATACCGGTTCCGAACCTATTCATTGGGCATCAGTGTCAGGTGAGTCAAGGCAACCTCGTCAGACATTGATGAGCAAGCACGGCAGCTGATCTCACCAGTGAACGTCAACGTCTCTGCCAACCCCGGGTATGGTTTCGATTGGGGTTTCCTGACCACTCGGCCTTCCAACATCCGCATTTTCAAAGGACCGCCAGAGACATGTGCTCATCACCCATGGGATGCCATGATCCTCCGGGATTGTACCGGAAACACAGATACTTTGAATTCGATCGAGAGTATCAATTCGCGAAAGTGGGATATTCTTTGTATGAGGATGTGCGAAGACTATGACTGTAAGTTGTGCGATACAATCCGAGATGGGCCGTTCGACGCTGAAACATTTTGTCCAGCTCCATGGGTCGTCGTTGCTATCAAAGATTCTGGCGCGAGGAGCGTCCCAGGTGTTCATAACTGCCAGGATACTTCGGCCTGTGGCTGCAAGTTCGCAGACTGAACGCGTCATCTACTGAACACCAATTCGAGCCACCGAGCTGGTATCTGCAAACCATCAGCATGCTGCAATGCGCCTGCAGATGCATGCTTAGCGGTCGTGAATATCTTTCAAAACTCAAATACGAGAGCACAAATTCTAAGAGCGTACGACGTCGAACGGAAATTGAGCCAGATGCCTACCTTCGTTGTAGGTGCCACAACGAACATGGTGCATTTCGGAAGGACGGATGCCGATAATATCCTGGGAGCTTGAAGCAAGAACGGGGAGAAGGAGACGCGTTGTCGTATTGTGTAATAGGGAATAGGGAATAGCCGTAGGTGTAGGAGAGACTTAAGAGGTAGCACCAAGAGCTCCCAATGCATTGACTGCACAACCTTCCCTGAAGGATTTTCTCATGGACGTGAATTCTCACATAGCGCATGACGCGTCCGAACGCTAGCACTGGTGCCAAGGTTATGAATTACTTGGATTCAAGCCCTTTCCATCGGTGCTTCCAAAGCTTCTGCGCCGACTGTGAAGGGGAGGAGGATGCGTTCTTCCTCGGCCTCGTAGATTCGCTGTTGCAGAAATACCCTGGTCAGTGGCGCGCCACCTGGTAGCCGATATGGACGGCTCGCGGAACTTGAGAAGGATGGGAGAATACTGTGATGGGGGACTCACCTCTATTGCTCGGTTTGCCGTCATCCAGCTTGCAATCAGCATACTTTGCAAGACCCAGCTCTTGCCGAAGGTAGCAGACCTGAATCTGTTTATCTCCCAAGTATCAAATCCGCGATGGGGGAAATTTCCATCCAAGTGCAATTGCAGCAGCTGTGGGAACCGGTCCACCGCTCGTAGCGACTTGCGCACCGCGTCACGGTAGAAGCCCCAGACGCCTAGAAGAAATCCCGCACTCGCTGATGCGATAAATGGGATTGTGGCGGTATCAAAGACCAAGGCCCCCAGAGACGCACCACTCAGGCCCATGAATATCGATGCTACAGTCCCAGAGACGATGACACGCGTCATGCTGGGCAAACGAGCCAGGTAAGCACGTCGTGTCAACTAACAGGGTGTACTATCGATGCGAGATAGATGGCATCACTGCGTTGCAATCGAACAACTGGTGGTGCTACTCACAAAATCCCAGGACCGCTGTGTGAAGAATCCAATCAACATCAAATTGGACGACCTGGTGCGTTTCAGCGCTCACCTAACATTTCCCCAGCCCCCGCCCAGGCGCAAAATGTGCCCGAAAGCGTCGGTGAAGCCAGTACTCGTAAGCGCATCATTTCCTGGTGTTGAGATCCGAGAAGTGGTGGTCATGTCGAAGACGACTTGGCAGCAAGCATTATTGAGTTTCGGACGCGTGTTACTGTAGAAGCTTCAAAAGATCTTTTGGCAACAGGACAGGCTGAGGCAAGCGTGGCAAGCTTTCGGCGTAAGTGCACAGCGGGCAGTTTTGCATTACCGTACTGCTGCTGTGAAGCACACGCGCCACATCTGCCTTCCGTCAGAGATTTCCTCGATCGAAGGGCAGAACCACAATATGCTCAGCAGCTCTGCGACTTCGACTGGGAGGTGAGCATACCCCAGGAAGTATCACTCATCGTTATGGAGCGGCGAGCCATTCGAACAACTGGAGGACTGGAGGCTTGGTCGGACCAATGACGCGTTCCGGCCGAACTGCGGCTGCAAGGTATGAGCATGTTTCCGGTTGCGGCAGCTCGGAATTGACGATGCTTTATCTGCAGGCACAACTTGAGCACATTTCCCACGCGCACGTTCTTGGCCACTCTATCATTTGCGAGTGTCGAACCTTGCAACATGGCAAGCTTAGCTACCTGCTCCGTAATAGCTTGCGACCTCTCTCGGGAGACGATAGGTATTGGCTGGTCATCATGCGCATACACATTCCCCTCCATTGAGCTAGGCGCACATTTACGGCTGTGTCTTGTCTGAGCAATATAATGGGTCAGATCATGTTCCTGGGGCTTCAGTGCCTCAACCACATTCATGGTTGACAGAACAGGCCAAACAGTCAACCCCTCTCTGCTTGATCCCGAACATGTATGCTTGCGAATTCGATCGAGGTAATTATGTATCCATTCAATGGCTCTGCCATGGTAGCTGCCAGGAACAGCAACGGACATTAATGGTCTTCCAGGTTCGCCTCCAACCTCATCCCCGATGCACTCCACGAACATCGCAACAGCTCGAGGTGAAAATGCCCTGTGGGTAGGCAACATTCCGGCAAATACCACCATTATGCGTCTCCGAGACTATTTCTCCACCGCTATGCCAACGCCACATGACTTGCTCAGTATTTCCTACAATCCCGATGCGAGATATGCGTTTGTCAATTTCCAAACCGAAGCGGCTCGCATGTTTGCAATAAACCAAGCGGCACATCACCTCTTTGAGGGGAGGCGACTAGACTGTCGCATCCGACAGAACGGCTCTAGCAGGTCGACCAAAGTCAACTACGGTCTCGATTCGGCACGTCCAGGTCAACCCATATCGATATACAATGATCCGCCGAACAATCTGCAGCATAAAGTGGAGGAGCTATTACACTTCCCCGAAGCAGACAGTTCTCAATACGGGAAGGACAAGTACTTCATCCTGAAAAGCTACTCCCTGGAGACCCTCTACCGAAGTCTCGGATCCGGGCTATGGCACGTTCCCAAGCGGCATGTCGAACGACTGAACAACGCCTTTCAGACTGCCGGCAAGGTCTATCTGATTTTCTCGGTGAACGGTTCAGGTCGTTTCTTTGGCTATGCGACGATGCGGGCCGAGATCTCCAACGAAGAGCGCCCCACGCAATCTGCATACGAGAATCACAGTCCAGCGCAGGAAACTTATGACAGCGACTTGATCGAGTGCGGCAGCGATTCGCAATCCGAGTCGCCTTCACGGAGGGAGTCGCTTTCGTCCTGTGACACCTCGGTATCAACCGGTTCGATCTCCTACGAGCCACACAGAAGGAAGATAATATGGCAGGCGTCGTCGTCACAGCCTTGCGGGAGAAGTCGATCAACGTCAGATGGCTCACATCCTTTCCCATTCACTGTTACGTCGCCCAAGCCTTTCGACTCGCCGAGCCTGGATTCCCTCTCCTCGAACCTGACGAACTGCACCCAGCCCTGTCGGATAAAATGGCTCTCGACGCAGAGCATCCCTTTCGAAGAAGTCCGCGGTCTCAGGAATCTCTGGAACAGCAACAAGGAGATTCACGTCGCCAGGAATGTCACTGCCGTGGAACCCACCGCTGCAGCGAAGTTGCTGGAGTATTGGAAGGAAAAGGAAGATTCTACAAGGGTTGGAAGCATTCGTTTTGATTCTAGTTGATACCACATGACCACGAAACGGAACGTGAATATGAATGGGAAGGGAGGAGCCATGTACTTCGTGTCGTTTCAGTTCCAGTCCTGTCTGTCTATATAAGTACAGATCATCTGTGACACTGCTTAATATACTATGCGCCTGTTGTGGGAATGATCCCATTGGCACCTGTAGCGATTTGGCTTTCTAAACCTACGTAGTGACTCCAGCTTTCGATGTGTAATGTACCCAAGCCGGGCGGCCCTAACAGATGTGTCTTCAGAATGATACATAGTAGGAGTTCGTTTCTGTCTATCAAAGGTGCGAGTACTCACTTACCTCAGAGTGCTTACAGGATCTACAGGTTCTGCAAGATGCACTAACGTACTAGAGCAGTAATACAGTATATGTTTTCCCTTTGCCTGACACCTACACCCGCCGTACGGCCCTGACCAGACTGTACGAGAGGGTATATTGACTAGATAGGATACACGAAATCAACAGTATATTATTTATTTACCAAACTGTAATAAACTACGAATTTCACCCTATTCGGATTAGTTTAGACTACTTTCCCGCTAGGTTTCGATTAAAAAATGCTTGGCCTCACGTGACTGTGTTAAACTACTGTAGTTGCTGCCCCTGATTTTATCTCGATCGTCTCTCTGATTGGACGAGGACACATTAGTACTTAGTACTCGCCCATCCAAGTTTCTCGCTGTTCCGGGCTCAGCAGCTCTTATTTCAATTCATTCTATTCCATCATGTTCGACTCCGTCACAGCAACAGGCCCTTGAATCAGCGATCGCCACAATCCCGGGTTTCGTGTTGCACGGGTTCTGACAGAAGCATCAGAAATATATACTAGTATCTGGCCGGTAATTGCTCGGAGCACTACATGCAATGCAGGCTGACAGCGACGATCCCAACATGCAAGTACAACTTCCCACTACTACATAATTGAGACGTTGGCAAAAGCTCTTCATTGGAGCACCAGAGATCTAGCCGGGCGATCATGCGTCGAAGCAGTGGGAGTATGTATAGTACTTAACTCACCGCTGCAGCACACACCACACTCATGCATGATTCGTGTCGGCAAGATCGTCCCGTCAGTCGGTCCAGCCACCTGAGGCGTATGATACAATGTGGGATACGGCTCCTTGGCCAGCCGAGGCTGCATGCGTATGATACCTATGATCGTATTCTACAAGAAGTAGATTCGTACGACGTCGTGATGCCACGCGCAGTCGGCTGACGTGGGATCCTACAGCATCGACAATACTGTATGTACATGATGTACTAGCACTCGGAGTGCATGAGGAACTTGGAAGAGCACGTCAGACATGTTCATATGACATCGAAAAGGCCTGCGCAGCTTCAATCGCCCATGTTCCTCTGCACGTTTCTATGTAGGAGCCCTGAAGTTGAAGGTCGCATGCCGGTGACCGTGACATGTATGTGGGTTGCACGACTTGGGCCACCGACGATGAGGCCTGAATGTCAAGGTCACCTTTGAGCTTAAGAATGTGAGTCTTGAGGTTCTGCATGAGCTCTGTGTGCTCCGTATTCGAGTTCTCTCGCGATCGCTGCTGCCGACACTATGTAGTACATATATACGTACCCACGGACATCCTAGGAAACGAGTATAAGTGCGAGAGCGACGAGCGTGGTCAACGCAAGGCTGCTCAAGCCTGGCGCGCTCATCCCCATGACGGCAGCATTGCCGGTGGCTGAAGCTCCCGCGGCGGTCGCAGTCACCGTCACTGTAGCTGCCGCACCACCATCTATTGATCCGTCGGCTTGCTGTTGGACGAGCGGGTATATGTCGACGCCGGTACTGTTTTGGCATTGGTCGCCACCCAGGACTGTTGCGTTCGTGGTGAACCGAATGTCGGCGCACTGTCAAGAGTTTGAATCAGGCATGTGGTCAGCTATGTACGGTACGGTACGGTACGACATCATGATGAGATGGTAGCATGGTAGGGAGGGACCCAGCTGGATCGACTCACGTTGTACAGTGCAGTGCCACTATCACCAATGGTGATGGCCTGCAAGCTGGCGTCCGTGCCGTCCACGATGCCCAAGTCGGCGGGCAGATTCCATTTCGGGATGCAGATGGTGCCGTTGCCCGTCTCATTCAAGAGCATGGGGTTCAGCGAGATGTTGAACGTGTTGGTGTCGGAGCCAAGCCCCAGGTTGAAGGCGACGTAGGTCCATGGATGGTGGAAGTCAATCACCAGGGAGCCTCCGTCGAGGGGCCACAGCGTGCGGTTATTGTTCGAGGCATCTGTGGTGTTGACGTTTGCGCCTTCGAGACATTGTCAGCCCCAGTGCCGCACGCAAGCAAGAATACGGTTCGTGAAGGTCAGAGAAGAAGGGGCCCATCGCTCTTACATGGAAATAGGTATTGAGACGCCGGGGGGAGGAATGAGTCGCCTCGCCAGTACGGATATTTGAGTTCGAAGTGGCCGGACACCAGCTGCGCGACGAGCAGGAGGGTTAGGGTAACAAGCTGCATCTTGGAGAGAGAGAGAGAGTCCGTCGAAGATGTGTATAGGTAAGGTTCAAGATGTCAGCAGCGCCACGGACCAGACCGTCTCCAGCTTCGAGTTCTCAGAAGAGCGAGACCAAGTTTCTGCAGGCTCCTGTGCACGGACTGGGGGAGGGGGGAGTTCCTCCATGGCGGCACATGGTTGTTTCTTATCCCTTTATACCTAATACCTGCCTCGAGCAAAGCATTTACTTTTACCCAAATCGAGTAGGCTGATTGCAGCGACTGTGGTATTCACTAGCCGACGTGCGTTCGAGCAGGGATTTCACAAACCGTCAACAGATATCGACGCCATTGGCCGAAGGTGTCGAGGTACAGAAAGACTTGCAGCCATAAACTTGCTCATCCAGACGGTGTATCCTTCGCGGTTCTTGGCCAGCTTGGCCAGGGGGCATCAGCCGGCCAATGCTTGCACCCGGGGCAATGGTGGGTCAGAGCTGTGAGACCGTGGCTTGACGACCTGAATGGCCTGGCTCATGGGAGGGTCGGTAGTGGGATCAAGGTAAGCGGGACATATGCATCTACCAAAGGCCACAAGCGAGTCAAAAAGGTGCATGAATTCATCTCTCGTATGCTCCTGGTCCTGAACCCGCCGTCGCTATGCTTTACCAACCGTACGTTTCACAGAACAAATATATACCCTGGGCGCCCGTTCCCTTATGGACGCCCCTCTCATCAGACAGGCTTGCGACACAATTCCGCATCTGCCCAGTGAAATGGCTACCGCCGCAGGCAATGATGCCGGTCTCTCCCCACGCTTCTTCTACTACGGGACGAACGAGAGAATCTGGCTCAGGTCGCCCATAACTGATAGTGATCGTAGGCTGGTCGCCCAGCAAAGAAGAACCGGAAGACGATACTGAGTTTTCCCTGACGGCGCCTGCGCCTCCTTTCTCGATGGACAGGTTGATGCATCCTGTTTTCTCTATGGACGACCGCAGTCCATTGCTAGACTTTTCCTCATTGGAGCCGTCCAGATTTGAACGTTGCTCAAACAGCGAATTGCTCTCAGACGGCGTCTGGAGTCCGTCGCGCGCAGCTCCTGTGATGAATGCATGAATGCTCACTTTGACATTCCGCTTTAGCGCAGTCGTCCACGCTGAGAGCAACTGGTCTTTAAACCAGTCAAGTTGTTCGGCCTGCCGGAAGATCCAAACAAATGATATGTGCCGCACGCTGTTGTTCGTCATGACGGCTTGTTGGAACATGGGCACCGTGAAGGAGGCGCCATTGCCGGTAGCCACGAAGACCATTGACTCGAAGCGCTCGATGGAAGGAGGGTTGCCCCACGGTCCACTGATGAATGAGAGGAAGGTTCGCGGTGTCAGCTGCCTTTGACACTGTCGCTGTAATCGTTTGGTGAATCCATTGTGTACTCGGAGGTACAATTGAACCTCGTTCGATCCGTCTGCTCCGGATATCGAGCTTGGAACACTCGCGATGGTGAAGGGATGAGCTTCGACTACACCCGCACGAGGGATGGACAGATATACATGTTGACCGGGCCGCCAGGAGAATGCGACATTTCGGATTTTGACCAAAAGGAATTGATTCGAGAGACTGGTGACTTCGGCTTGATAACCAATACGGCGCGGTGAGGGACCGGAGTTCGCCTTGGAGGGGATGAGGTGCAGATTGATGACCAGAGACATGACTGTCCTCACTAGCCGATCAAAAACGATAACGCCGACAGCAAACCAGACGTTGTACGCCGCATAGGACGGAACATGTTTGTGTACGAGCCAGAGCAGGACCAGGGCCGCTGCCAGGTGCTGCAAAAACCAGAGTTCGTAGGAGAGATTGCGGAAGAAACCGAACCCAGTGATCACCATCCAGCCCAAGGTAGCCCAAGCTCCGAATCCGTATTTCACCATGGGCATGATTTTGAGCTCCAGGCTCACAAAGTCGGCGATGGACCACTCGGTGAAGAAGTATGACCAGTGCACGATCACAGTCAGAAATATCGTCCGTCCAACCCAACGGTGCAACCAGTTCAACCTTTCGTATGAGATACCGGTCAACATTGTGATGATGTTGGCTTTCCCGGATAGAATGTATATCAGGGGGAGCTGGGTTACAGACACCCACGCAGCACGGAAGCCGACGATCTCCCATCTGTAGGCGTAATTTGATGCTGAAGGCGTAAGAATGACGTTCGACCACAACATGGTCAACACGACCGCCCAGTAGGTCAGGAGAAGTAGACACCTGCCTAGCGGCGGGGGGGTGAAATATCTGCTGAATTTGCCGGTGCATGTCCATAACTGCGGGTAGGCCAGCTCCCTACAGATTGCTATCGTGGTGTCGTAACATTGCTCGAAGGCGTTTTGGGGTCGTCCAGAAATTGGCCGGGGTTGCTGTTGAGCCTTCCGGCTGCTTCACATTGTTAGCAGTCGTCAGAGCCCTCTCCGTCGTTGTCTGCGCTTACTGTAGTAAAACTCTCGCTCGATCGACGACTCGGCGAAACACGAGTGCACCGACGGTAGCGGCCACCAAGTACCAGTAGAGATGCGCCACCTTTTTGTTTGTTGGAGTGAACATGCCAGCGCTGGACATGTCCATCCCCATCCCCATCATGCCCGACATGTCCATCTTTGCGGTGAGTCTCGGGTGTTGCAGTCTGTCAATGATGTTCAGAGGCTTAATCGTCGGATGATGGCAGGAACTCTGGTTCCAGATATCATGCTCCCCAGGCGAAGGGTAGCCAAATTAGTGGTGTCCCCGGTCAGGCGGCGTCATCAAGGATCACAGGCACAAGGAAAGAACAGGCGCTCAGTCTCCTCGGGCACGCTGGAAATGTGCTCGCAGTGTCAGGTTTGGGATCAGACGGAGAGGTGAGCAAGAAAGGCGGGCATCCTCCGCCGCAGCTCATGCATTTGGCGCACGACTCCGCAGTCCGATGCATGGTGTAAGACTAGGTTCTTTTCTAAGAACGTCTTCGATTGTCCTCGTTCGGGTCGAGATTCTTTCTGGCCTGAGATCGCAGGAGGCGCTGTGAGGAGCTCGACGCTGATTGGCCAGAAAACGTGCTCGCGATCCCAGGGACCCACTTTGGAAACTTGCTCACCGCGACTAGCGCAACGCACAATCGTCGGTCAGGTCGCTGACAGGCGTCGGCAACGTGCTGAAGCAGCGCGAGAGAGCAAGTTGCGCGTAAGCTGCAAAAGAGGTGGCAGCGGAGCAGGGCGAGGACGCTGTCGCTACTAATATAGAGACACCGGTCTTGGCCACAAATCTGTGAAAGTCAAGTCACTGCTCCTTCGATCCGCCCATTGCTGCCCCTCCTTGTTCTCGACCTTCAACACAGCAGCTGAAGCACGTACCAACAGAACCCGACAACAATGCAGCTACTCGCTCGCCTCGCTCTGCTGTCCGCCTGGGCTCTGTCCGCCTCCGCCCACTTCATTCTGCAGTATCCCAATTCCGTCGGATTTAGCGATGACGATGAAGGCACCTCGCCCTGTGGTGGCTTCGATGTCACGTTCAGCAGCAATGACTCCTCCATCCCTGTCGGCGGTTTCCCTGTGTCATTGTTAAGCACGCACCCAGCATCGGACTTCCTGTTCCGCGTAACTCTCGATCAGAAGCCCCCCTTCAACTTCACCAACCTGCTGCCCGTCATCTCGGAGACCGGTCTCGGCCAGTTCTGTCTCCCTGCCTTGGTTGCTCCGGCCGACTTCGCCGGCAAGCCTGGTGTGATCCAAGTGATCCAAAACGGGCCTGATGGCACTTTGTACCAGGTGAGCTTCTGCAATCGGTGCCCTTTTGCGTCCTTGGTATCTGACCTTTCGCCTCGCAGTGTGCAGCAGTCAACTTCGTTTCCGGCATCAACAACACAGTTAGCTCCAGCTGCACCAACGTGACTGGCTTGACAGCAACCGTCACAAATGAGAACAGCTTCGACACAAGCCCTTCTTCCTCAGCTTCTGGTTCAGCGTCAGCGACTGGCTCGCCAACCTCCTCTGGAAGTGCTGCCTCCCCTAGCTCAACGGGGAATTTAGCCGTTACTAACGCCCCTCAATATGTGATGGGACTCTTTGGTGCTGTCGGGCTCGCTGCCGCGTTCTTCCTATGAACAGTCCGTGGGGGGGTCGCACGCGTCAAGGCAAAGGCCATCCATCCGGGCCCGAAAAGATGTAACATTACACTCGAAGGATACCAGTTCTCGAACCACGACAAGGATAGAGAATGGCACATACTTGTCTTGCTAGAACACGAGGTGCCAAAGGGAATCTCTGCAGCACAATGTCAGCAATCTTGATACCGATGGCCCTTGTGCCCTGAGCCGTTTGTGCTCTGGCAAGCTGTCTCTTGAGTACTTTATGCGTTGTACGTGTATCTGACTGCCAATCCTTTACCCCATGGAATGCAGGATCATCTGCTCAGATGTCCAATCGCTATGGCCGTCGACTTTGTAGTCCCGCAAAGACCTCTCAATCCAGGGAAAAGTTTGCCGCTTGTGACCCGTTTTACAAATCCTGGTGCACCTCTGTGTACGATTGATTGGCTGTTCTCTTTCTCTCCGCTTCCATGGCATCGGCCGTTCCCTTCTTTCGGCTGCCATCTGATTTGCCCAGATACGCACAAAGAACTCAACTGCCACACGATTGGCCCGAAAGCGCGAAATGGACTCAGGCTCTCGGGTCAGATACCGGTAGCCGCTCCGCAGCGATGTATAAGTAACCCCTGACCTTCAGGAGTTCAAGTGATAGTTTCCAGCTTCATCACATCCCGACCGTCAAAATTCCACACAAACAGACCTCAAAACAATCAACACTCACCACCGACACGAAATCCTTCTCGGCAACGCCAAGAATTCACAGAATGGGTCCTTGCAACTGTTCCGGCACCGCCAACTGCTCCTGCGGCTCTGCTTGCAAATGCACGGCGTGTGGTGTATGTTGCACCTCCTGAAATCCCTTGGACGCGAGTGGTGCTAACAAACAATCCAGCACTAGATGACCTTTTGGAACCCTTGACCGGATCGGCAAAGCGCTCAGGTTAAAGCAGGGGTCCCGGGACAGTGCTCACATTTCTGCCCGCGGGGACATGGAGGCTCATTGGCATTGACAAAATCGGAGGTGACTTGGGGCGTACTCTGGGTGCCATCCTCTTGTGCGGTCAAACAGCACTCTAGCTTGCTCGAGGTTTCGTACATTGGTCCCATGCATCGAATTGTCAAAGTAGCAAACGGGTTGCGATAGATTCGAGAAGAGTCTGAATGAAGATGAGTCCATGACAAGTCACTCAAGTCTGCGTGTGTAGCCGTGCAGTTCACCGTAACAAAAGACTAAACCAAAACAAGCCGCTATGAGTCACATGATTCCAGCTCCTCTGTTTTGTGACTCAATTTGGAGGACATGATGGATTCCAAGGGGTCGGGGGCGACGCCTAACTATATAGTTACGAAGGCCTCTAGTAATATTACAGATGGGTCCCGAACGCCCATACGGCCTGTGACGCCTTGGCGTGGTCTTTACAGACCCTCGGGTAACCTTCTCAGTCACAGCCTCCCCTACTTAGCCTCGAAGGCCCTCCTTCGACGACCTAGTATACTTCTCACGGCGGTATATAAGCTCGGGGTACTTTCGATACTTTCTAGTAAAGTTTATCCTATAGTTTCGTAGAGCTAAAGGGTAAATAGGTATCGGCCTCGGTAAATAAATATTAGCTTATATTTATAGCTTATATTAGTAAAGTTTCGAGGGTTCGAATAGAGGGTACTTTATTAGGTCGTAGCGTTGTTAGAGCCGTTTAAATTAACGTAGTCGGGATTATTTAGAGTTTACCTCTTATTATCATAGCTAGGCAACCCTTACTTAGCTATTAGAAGCGCTTTAATAATACCTTCTTAACTAGTCTAGTAATACCTAGATAGTAAATTTTAGCACTATAATAATATATACTTAAGATATTTATAGTAATATAAGGGCGATAATTCACTTATCGTCAGTACAGTAAACAATAGTCTTAGTACAGCCTACCGGTAAAGTTAACGAATATAAATATCTCCTTCTCCTTATCTTCCTTACCTCTTTATTCGTTAGTTAGCACCTCTTTTATCTTTATATAACCTCTTTACCTTCTTTATAATATTATTATAACTTTTATTAACCTTTAGTCTATCTTTAGCTATTTTGTAACTTCTTAAACCCTTTTAAATATTATCGAGGGTAATTCTCTTCTTTTATTATAAGCGTAAATACCTATTTAAGACTTTACTAAGGTTTAACTAATTAACTTATAGTAATAGAAGCGAGTTTAGTATCTACCGCTAGACTATACCTGTTCTATAGATCCTATATATAATACCTTTAACTAGAAGGTAGTAAAGATAGCTTATACCTATACTAGTAAAGGTAATCGTCCTTAGGCTTCGACTATAAGCCTTATTTATAGCTTAATATATCACTTATTACTAACTTAGAGATAGCTTAACTTAGGCTAATACAATATTCCCGGCTCCCGACTAACCCGCTAGTATAAATAGCCTAGTATCGTTTTAGAAGCCTTTAAATAAAGACCCGATTAGTTATTAGCCGCTACCTTTTAAAACTTACGACCCTTCAGCTAAAGCACTATACGTCGTCCCTTAGAGTTCTCGGGTAAGCGATAGCTAAACTCTTCTCCTAAGGACTTCGCTGCTACCTTAGTGTACACTTATAGCGATATTAAGCTATAGCCGTGTAACACTTATCGACGGAGTGCTAATTCAGCCGATCTAGCCGAACCTATCTTTCCCTTATATATCCGTACCCGTTCGACGCCTAGAGTTTCGAACTCTCCCTAGTTACTAAATTCTAATTACAGATCCTACTTCGCCCATAGCTAGCTCTATTCGCTTCGTAAGGGCGAACTAACTACTTTAACTCCTTATAAGTATAGTACTCCTCTAGGGTCTTCGAGAATATCTATTAAAGCCTTCGATTAAGAGTATATAACTTATTTTAGTAAGCGCCTAAAGAATTCTATAGGCTAGTTTATTAATTTTATACTTACTTCTAACGGTAAGCTAGCTTAAGTCTCTTCCTTTCTAAACACTACCGATAAGGTTATTAACCTAGTAGTACTAATAAATATCACCCTACCCTTTAAGCCTAATAAAGAGTAAGAAGAGGCTTTCGTCGGCTATTCGATAGCTAATATTATATCGATCCTAGATTTGATTCGAGATACCTACTAAACTATCTAACTATTATATATAATTCGAGATACCCTACCATCCGAGCGACTAAAGACTATTATAGCGCGGCAACTTCCTTTCTCCGCTTAGAATACCCTAAATCAACCTTCTAGCCGAACCTAATTTAAATAGTCGAGTTCCGCGGGTAGCTCTAGGCGACGCGGTTCGAGTCCTAAAAGTACTTTAACGCTCTCTCGACTATCGCGCTTAACGCCTTCTAATATACCTATAACGCCTTCCTAGGTCTCCCGTAGGGATATAAGTCGTACCCTATTACGGTTAGAATCTATTCGGGAGATAGAGGCGTCTATTAAAGCGGTTAGAGATATATAGATAACGATTAAATTAAATAAGGCGAAGGCGAAGATATTAAAGATAAATAGATATACGGCTAGTTTAGGGTCCTAGAGTAAGAAGGGTTAGACTATAGATATAACTCCGCTAATACGCCGAGTAAGTAGCTCCCGGTTCTCGTCGCCCTAATATAGGGGTTTAGAGTTTAGTACGTTTAAGGCTAGCGGGTCTACTATTAGTTCGCCTTAATATACTTCTAGCAGCGCTTATAAGTCTCCAGCTCTAAGTACTTAAGGTTCGTAAGGAAGGTCTTAGTAAGGCTCGTAAGGCCGACTTATTAAGTAGAAGATAAATAAATTCTTAAAGTTTCCGGAGAATAAATAAAAGTTAAGCGACGGTTAAAGAGTAGTTTACTTAAGTATTACTAGTTTATAATTAAGTCTTAAATTAGGTTTACTTAAAGGCGTTTAAATATATAAAAAGGTAGCCTTAATAAAGCGATTTAGCTAAAAGGTACGCCTTTTAATATATATAATAGTCTTTCCTTTCTTTAAAACTTAAAAATAAATTAAGTATCTTATATAATTTAAGTATTATTAAAGTCTAATTACTCTCTCTTCTTAGCTATAAGCTTCGGATTCCTTTATAGAGACCGTCTAGAGGCGTACCTCTCTCGGATAGGTTGTTCTTAGCCGCCCGATAGGCTATCCGTAGATCCTATAGTACTCTATAGCTTTATTCCTTTTTAAGAGGCTTAAGCTTAAGTCCTTAAGCTCTTTTTAGTTATAGATAGGTTATCTACCCTTCGAGTAGATTTACGTTTAAATAAGTACGGTACTATAGGGGGTTACTCGCGCTTTATTAATTCTTAAAGGGTTTATTAAGACTACTCTATTTTATCCCTAATAGTACTCTATAGTCCTTCGGTAAGGTCTCTACTAGCGATTTCTTCGCTCTCTTAGAGTTCTATAGATATTATAGTAACTTCTAATCGCGGGCCTAATATCGCTTTCTCTCATATTAAGTTTAATATTACCGAATCTATAGAGGTGTCGTAAGGATTCCTAGCTATGTCCGGGTTTATCCTTATAATTATAGAGTCTTCTTTACCCCTTTATATATAAATATCTTCTTATTCCTCCTCTACTTTACTTAGACGACTATCGGGTTATTACTTTTTAACGGTAAGCTATTATTTCTAAAGAATAGTTACTAGTTTGTTATATATTAAAGATATACTATCTCGTTCTAAGACCTTTAGGACTTCCTTCGATAGTTTTTCGATAGTAACCTTCTTCTCTTGAAGCTATCTTTACTATACGGAAGTTATAATTACTTAGATTTCCTCGCTCTCCTCATTAGAAGAGCGGTATTTAGTAAGCCTAGCTCTATTAACGGGCTTCAGGAGGACTTACTATTTATTAGATTCTTTCAGCTAGGCGGCTAAGATATAAACACTAAACTATAGCTTCTTTTCAATCCTAAAGGGGCTAAAGTAAGTTAATTTAAACTTTTAGCGCTATTTATTAACTAAAAGTATATATTCTTCTACCTTTAGGCTTATCGCGAGAGGGGTTAAGCGATCTTAACGCAGCTTTTTCGCGTAAATACCCCTCTTAATAAGCTTTTAGTTAGCCTTATGCCTTACTATCTAAAGGTTTTCGAGATATATACTAAAATCTTAGTCTAGATTATTTTTATCGAAGTCGTCCTTATCTCTAGTTAGGTGAAGTTTAATCCCGTACACTAGCTTAAAGGGGGATATTCTAGTGTTATTATAAGCCCGGATACAGTAAATAAAGAGGGCTAACGGAAGTTATAGAGCTTATTTAGTAATAAGTCGGCTTATAAGTTACTTTATTAAGATACTCCTAAGTATATTATTAAGTCTTTCGACCTTACTATTTATTTATAAATAGTATAGCGTAGTAATCCGATATTTTACTTTAACCCTATTAAGGTAGTATTTAATTATTCTAAATATTAAATTCGCTCTATTATCTAAAAGGAGCTCTCGGAAGGCTCTATAATTATAGTAAATATTAAAGAGAAAATTAGCGACAGTCTCGAAAGTAGTATCCTTAGTAGCCTTCGCGAGCGGCCATCTAGTAGCCTAATTAATTACCGTTAAGATCCATTACTTACCATCTAGCGTATATAATAAGGGTCCGATAAAATCGATTACCTATTTCTCGAAGAGCCTTACGGCGAGTTTAACTTACAAGTAGAGTTCTTCGCGTCGAGTCTTCCTTTATTAAGCTATTTAATACTCTTAATAGGTTTCTATATATTTACGAATATTATATTATATATTCGGCCACTACCCTCGGAATTTAATAACGCCGTCTAGTATAGAGGTGCTAAAGTAGCTATAATACCGATAGTAGTAGTTAATAAAATCTTTCCGGAAGAGTACGGAGATAAATAATATATATATACCATCTACCTTTCGGTAGAGATATCCTTTACGGAGAGCGAAGTTTTTAAGGTCGTCGTCTGTAAGGACTTTCTTCTATTATACCGTTAACTTCTCTGAAGGGTTCTAAAGGTACTAAATAAGGGCGGTTTCCTAAGATAGGCCCTTATCGAGTAGGCTATCTCCTTCTACCCTAGCTTTAGTAGTATTTAAAGCCCTTACCTACTGTTCTGAAGTAGGAACCTACACTTACCTTATAGACGTAGCTTCGAGGAAGTTAAGTCGTTAAGAGATAGCGTTAGGGACTATAGCCTTAAAACTCTTACGGTACTAGATATTAAGTTAAAATTCGGCGAACTTATCTAGTTATCTCGCGAGCCTCTTCGAAGGGGTATAGATAATATTTATATACTTTAGGCTTTCGTAGTTAGTAATAATAATAGTCCGATACCTGTTCTATATATAAGTATACTAAGTTCGAAAAGTATATTTAATAACTAAAAGCTCCTTTTCCTAAATAGAGTAGTTAAGTTCTACCCCTCGGAGTTTATGTTCTTCGAACGCGACCGAGTACTATTTCCCGTCGAGTTCTAGCTGTAGGAGGACAGTACCTAGAGCCTATTCTAAGTAATCAGTCTTAATTTAGAAAGGTTTAGACTCGTCGACTTACTATAGAACTAGTTTTAAGAATAGAGCCTTCTTTAGTAATCGGAAGGCTACCTTGTACCGCGTATTCTATTAGATTAGCCGGAATTTCTTCTTTTAAAGCTTAGTGTTAGCTTTAATAAGTAAATCGGAGAGGGGTACAGCTAGCTTAGCGAAGTCTCGAATATATCTACAGTAGTAGGATACGAAGCTTAGAAATTACCGAACTTTATAAATATTCCGGGGCTATAGCTACTCGGTAATAGCTTAAACCTTTATAGAAACAGGTTTACACTATCTATTACCGACGATATAGCCGTAGAACTTAATTTCCCGGGCCCTAATAATATACTTTAAAGGCTTCGCGTAAAGCTTATTCTCCTTAAGGTAGTTTAGGACTTAGCGAAGATAATCTTAATACTCTTCCTTAAATATCGAGAAGATAATAATATCGTCGAGATATACTACTATAAAGCCTTTATATATAAGGTCCTTAAGAGTATTATTTATAATCCGTTAAAAGGTCGCTAGGGTATTTATAAATCCGAAAGATATAGCGGTCTATTTATACTTCTCGTCTCGAGTATTAAAGGCTATCTTTTTAATTAAAGACTCGGCTATCTTAATCTAGTGATATTCGGAGATTAAGTTAATCTTTAAAAGATATTAAGTGTTTCCGATTTAGTCTAGATAGTCTTAAATTCGCGGTAGCGAATAGGTATCCTTCTTAATAACGCTATTAAGAAGGTAGTAATCGATATATATTCTCTATTCCCCTTCGAGCTTCGGAATAAAGAGGACCGAGGAGCTTTAGGGACTTAATAAAGGTTAAACGAGGCTCTTCCTAAGAAGTTCCTTAACTATACGGTCTTATATATCCTAGTAAATCTTCGAAAGGGGGTAGTAGTATATATTAGTTAGCTTTACGTCTCTAGTATCGATTTTATACTTAATATTTCACTTCTTAAGCTCCTTAGGGATAATCTTCTAGCGGAAGGAGCCCTTCGCTCTTTAAATAATAGCTTTAAAGACGGGGTCTATATAGGAGGGTAGTTTAGGTATTATCTTTAGAGGTTTAGACGTTATTTCTTCTCGCTAATAAACTACTATAAGATAAGATACACGACCTTCTTAAGCGTCTTAATATAGTTCCGAGCTCCCTCGCTCCTTTAGAAGCTTCGGAAGGCTATTCGAAAGGAATTTCTTAATTAGCTTCGCAGCTTTATAGTATCTAATATAGTTAAGACCGGTAAATATCTTCCCTTCGACGTTAGTATTAAAAGTTCGAAATAGTCGGATAGGGATTAAGGTAGTCTTTTAGCTCTTATTTCGGGTAGTTAAACTAAGCTAGCTAAAATCCTATTTAGCTTTATATTTCCGAAGCTAATCTATCCCTAGAACAATATTATAGACATCTCAATCGAGGATATATAGCTCTATTCGCGCTTAAAGCTCTCTTAAGGTTAGTTTTATTACTAGTACTTATAAAGTACGGATAGTATCCCTATTAAGGAGATATACTTATACCGTATATATCTAGTGTACTTTAATATCTTCTTAAAGACGGTTAAAAACCGTTCTTAATATAAACGAGAGATTAGATCCGGTATTAATTAGAGCTATAACTAGAAAGGGGGTCCTAAACTAGCCGAGTATTCTATTAGCGATATTATTTCTACTAAAGGATCTATATCTAATATTAAAGTATATAGCTACCGCTAAAAGCGCCTTAAAGGGTAACGGCTCTTATATAGTTAAGGTACTATACTATTTATACTCTTCTAAAGGTTCTTTATTCTCCTCTCCCTCACTATTAGACACTTTATTATCTAATAGCGTTAAGCTTTTCCCTTCCCTTTATTTTACTAGCCCGTACTTAAGTAAGCACGACAGTCTTTATGAATATATCTTATCTTATTATAGTTATAGCAATAGGGTTTATTATATTTATTAGCTGTCGTAGCCTTACGCGGGTTTAATATAGGGGTATAATTACCTCGCTCATCTCTTGTTTCGCGAGACTAGTTTTAGCCCCGAGGGGCTTTAAAGAGTTAAGAGAACCTTAACGTATTAATAGTTATCTTAATATCCCTATTAATATCTATAATAGAGCCGAAGACTAAAGTAGGTCGACTATTAGGTTTAGAGCTACCCGTATAGATAGTCTAAATAGCGAAGATAATCGTCCGTATCCTTCGAGATAATCGGTCCTTTTTCTAGTTAAGCTATCTCTTAAGGCGATAGGTATACTTAACGTAATCTAAGTAGATATCGGGCCTATATTTAGCGGGTAGTACCGTAATTATCCGTTAGATCTTAGGTTTAAGGCCTCTCCGCAGGCGGTTAAGTATCTACTAGTTATTTAGACAGAGTTCTAAATATAGACGAGCAGAATCGAGAGCCTATACGAACTATATAACAATATATTATTAAGATAGGTTTTCGAACTCGTTCTAACACTACTCCTAGATACGTATATTAGCGAAGTAAGCTACGAGAGCCTTAAACTATCGTTCCTAACTAGTAATTAACCTTACGCTAAGAGATAGGCGAGTATTAAAAACTATATTAAGGGTTTACTATACCGCCGCCTCGTTAAGTAGAAAGGAGACTACTAGAGCGACTTATTCCTTAGGGAGAATAGTTCGATACTAGAGTAAGGCTATACGCCTTAGCTATTCACTAATAATTATCAGCTAAACCCTAGCTATATCGCCTTAATACTATCTTAAGTATTTCGGAAGGTCCTTAAACCCTATAAGAGAGAAGGAGCGACCTTCGGACGATATATCTATAGCTACCTAAGGTTCTATTATGCCTAGCGAAGTGTCTATAGTAGGCGGTTAAGTAGCTAAGAGCGAGCCTACTAATAGGAACGGCCCGATAGAGCCTTCAGCTATAAATAGAGGCTCAGCGGGTTGTTTCCTAGCGCGGGTAGCTTCTATATCCCTAGCTTCTTACCTTTCCTACCTTACTATAAGGTCCCGGATAGTAGTAAATAGCTCGATAATAGTTCCCTACCCTCGTTCTTAATCTACTAAAAGCCTTTAGACTACTTAGCCTATATTTTTAATACTCTTACAGTTAAAGGCTTCGTTAGTGTAAGTTATAAGATCTCTAAGAGTAGTAGTTATATAATCGACGTTATTGTTAAGAGCTATAAATCTACTACCGAGAGTAGATAATCTCTACTCTATAATAGCTAAGTAGGTATTTACATCTTAAGCGTAGCCGGCGGCCTAAGATAACCGCTGAGCCCTAGAGTTAAATCCTTCTGTAGAGGTAGATATAATATCGGACGATAGTTAAGATAAAGGGTAAGGCTCGTAGAGTATTTAAATTAGTAAAATAATTAAGTAAGTATCTCTAGTATAGATATAGAGAGATAGAGGTAAGAAAGGTATAGAAGAAAGGGTAATAATCTCCTTATAAGAAAACTAGCGCTTCTAGAGGCATTAACCTATCTAGTAGAGTATTAATAGACTACCTCTTTTACGGAGTCCTTCCTAAATTCGTAATTTCCCCTTTAGAGTGGCCGTATTATTACTTAAGTTCTAGCCCTATCCTTTCCTTACCTCTATATACTCTATTAAATAGTATAGCACTCTTTTAGATAGTTCTAACATCTTAAAATTCCTTAAGTATAAGTATCTAAGATATCGGCCTACTTAGTATAGTATAGAAAGTACCTAGTAAATCGAGGATAATTTCCGTAGAGCTATCGGTGCGCTATAATCCCATCTGTTTAGAGTCTTATAGTTAACTTCTAGCGCCAGCCTACTTCTGGGCCTTAGTCTCGAGCTTACTACCTTACTTTAGGAAAGCCGTTTAATTCCCGTAAGCCGCGTAAGGTTCGAGTCGTATATTAACACTATAAGGCGTTAATAATAGACCGTCGAGTGCTAAGTAGGCTCTTAGGGGATTCTTTCTCAGACGGACAGTGTTCTTATTAGTCTTCAATTCTTATATAATCCCGAGAAGGCTAATCTATAGTCTTCGTCGTAGAAGGACAATATATACTAAAGAGGGAAAGCCCTTAGTATCGTCTTAGAGTATACTAAAGAGGTTCTCTCTTAGTTATTTAGTTCTTTTAATAGTTATAGAGACTTATATTAAGCCCCGGTATAAATCGAGGACCGTCTCCTTACCGTTTAAAGGGGACGGAGGCCTTTTAGGGCCTCAGCCTAAGTCTAGCGAGGGCTGTCTAAAGCGTTACTACTAGATGTAACTTAATTTGGAGGACATAATAGATTCTAAGGGGTCGGGGGCGACGCCTGACTATATAGTTACGAAGGCCTCTAGTAATATTACAGATGGGTCCCGAACGCCCATACGGCCTGTGACGCCTTGGCGTGGTCTTTACAGACCCTCGGGTAACCTTCTCAGTCACAGTTTTCCAATGTCGTCGTTACTGGCGCCCTCAACTTCCAAATGTGCGATCGCATTCATTAATCTATCGTTCCGTCTAGTCCGTGTCGATGCGCCCTTCTCGTCTTCGACACTCCTGCACTCATTCTCCGCTTCCCTGCGCGTGTCGCCTAGCCTGCTTTGATGCACCTCATTTTGTTCTACGATAGCTTGCTGCAGCACCGCTCGAAATTTGCCAGTTTCTCGCTGGAACTGAACGCAGTGTGCCTCAAGGGCGCGCTCATCAATGCACAGTCCCTGTATTGCCCAGAATCGTTTCCTGCTTTACCATTTTCTTCTGGATAGTAAGGTATGTCCCCGATCGCTAGTGGTACTGATGGCGAAATCTGTGTCGAATGACGTCCCCTGCTGTTGATCAGTTGGCACAGTGTCTGAAGACTCTACACTCACGATCGATCATGTGCCCCCTGAATTGTCACTAAGATAGCTTTGTTGACCTCTGCCAGACGGGAGAGCATCGTGTGTGGCAATGCGCTCAAGGTTTTGTTGCTCGATATCGGATAATAGTCCCTCAAATTGCGGCGGTCGGGTCACGACTCGTGGATCAGGACCGTCCCCAGATTCGACCGACATGGACATTGCCATGTTGGAGTCGTCTTGAGCAGGCTTTGATCAGGAGATTGTATCCTGAGCTCGACGGCCATGTGCAAGGGCGTAGTATGACTATATATTCATGAAATGGATGCGATCAGGGCCCACAAGCTTCGTATCTCGCGACCAGCAATACAGCGGTGACGTGTACCGGAGGCGATCTTGAAGAGGCTCTTATCAGCCCTCGACTTCCGTGGGTGGATTACTACTGAAACTTTGGTTACGGCGACATGGTTGGTCACGATCGCTGCGAGTTCCATAGGGAAAGGCACAAAATGCACATGGCACAGCTCCAATACACCTGATATTTCTATTCGGCAAAAGAGTTCCCTTGCCAGCTCGTTGTCACGGGACCCCCTACCACCTCAATATCGATTCAGGACCGTGCAGCTTGCAAGGCACTGACTCGCAACAGATCTTGAGAGGCAGAATTGCGAACCGACTCTTGCAGCCACTGCGGAAACGCTCGGAGCATGGAGGCATACCGACGCGAGGACGGAACAACCACTTGTGCGCTTGTCTGTGTGACGATCTGCCGGACAACAGCCTTGGAGACATCCTCCGGCGAGAGCATGTTTTGACGGAAGTGCCTGCCAGCCTGGACAAGTGTCGCTGTCATGGCCGTACGGACCCACAAAGGATGAATGATACTATCGTCACAGTCAATACTTCCTCGTTCTGAAGCAAACCGCGCGACATTGCTCACCTGGTGCGAACCTTGTCGGCGTGATACCAGTGACGGATCTCTTGGGTCAGGCCCTCGTGGAAAGCCAGAGCACCGGCCTTGGTACAGGCGTAGTCGACTGTCTGTCCAATTGCGGCAAAGGACGCCATGCTGGCAACGGTGATGACATGCCCGTGATTGTTCTTGATCATACTGGGCAGGAACTCTTTGACTGTCCAGAAATGGGCCAGGATGTTGACCTCGAATGTGAGACGGATATCCTGCTCGGATTTCTCTAGGACGGTGGCTCCCCGCCCGACCCCGGCGTTGTTGACCAGGATTGTGGGATCACCATGCTCTGCGCGGATCTTTGTTGCAATGCTCCGGACGCTCTCACTTGACGTGATGTCCGTCTGGTAGAAAAAGACTCCCGAAGCTACGGGATTCGCTTGATCAGTTGGAGCACAGATGAAGACACCACAGGAAGCCCCAGTGACATACGCAGTGTGCCCCCTGGCTCTTGGATATCAATGATAATGACCCTCACTCGCAGCTTCGCCAAATCTCGCATGATCTGCTCCCCGATCCCCCGGCTCCCACCCGTCAAGAGCACTAATTCTTTCTCGGCATTGAAGGGCCCAGTCCGAGTATGGTTGTTAAGGGCGTACCACGACAGTTGATCGCTGGCCTTGCGTACGAGGTGAAGCAGCAGCAGTGAGGTGAGGCCGATCTGGACTGGCTTGGATCGCAATACCCTCTGAACACTGGTCGGAACATGCGATATCGCTGTCTCTGAGAACCTCGAAAATGTTTGCAGGGGCCAAGTCTGCATCAACCTCTCCACGCTCGATGGCGGCAGCAACATCTTGAATCTGTATCCCGACGAAGTAGGGCCGGAGGAATGCCTTGGAGTATGTTGGACTTGTTGTTTATACATGCAGGGCAATGCTACTGGTCGAGTTCCGACGCACGCGCTTCGACCGAGGCCCAGAGATGCGAGGAAAATACGGGAGCAATACGAGGGGCGGGCCGGTTCCACTTTTGTTCGGGGGGTTGTTTCCTTTTTCGGTAGTCTAACTCCTCGTACCGAAGTGTATGCGTCGCCGGTCAAGGGAACCTATCTTTCTCTGCGCCTATTCATCTCAACCGCGACAGGTACAAAGCTCCATAGATCCCAGCTCATGATTCTACCGTCGCAGTGGGAGATTGTCGAGAACAGCCATTGACGCCGACCAGGCGACTAGAGAACATCATGAACCGGCCTTCGACGGACTCGAATAGCGAGTTCGTCGATGTTGTCATTGTTGGCGCCGGCGTCTCTGGCATCAACGCTGCGTATCGATTGAAAACCGAACTTCCCAACTACTCCTTCGCCATTTTGGAAGCTCGGGCACGCTTGGGAGGGACCTGGGACCTGTTTCGCTATCCCGGCATCCGGTCCGACTCCGACCTGTTCACCTTCGGCTTTGTCTGGAATCCATGGAAGCAACAGTATCCTATCGCGGACGGCGCATCTATCAGGAAATACTTGCAAGACTCGGCTTCGATGTACTCGATCGATGATCATATTCGGTTTGAGCAACGTCTCGAGTCTGCGGTATGGTCGTCGGCAAGTCGCACCTGGACCCTTTCGATCCTCTCCCACGGAACGACAGGCTCTTTGACCACAAGATTCCTGGTGTTTGGCACCGGATACTACGATGACCAAAACCCGTTGGATGTGGAGATTCCAGGACTTGCCCACTACCGCGGCCTGGTGATCCACCCGCAGTTCTGGCCGGAAGATCTGGACTACACGGATCGTGAGGTCGTCATCATCGGCAGCGGGGCAACGGCGGTGACTTTGTTGCCTGCGATGACTCCGAAGGTCCGTCGCATTACGATGCTCCAGCGAAGTCCAACATATATCGTCGCCATGCCCAACACCTCTCCTCAGCGGTCGTGGCTAAGAACTTTACTTCCAATGGCATGGTACCACAAGCTGAGGCGCCTCTCATGGATTCTCCACTCCCGCCTGTTTATCCTTTTCTGCCGACGTTATCCGAACATGGCCAGAAGTCTCATCGCCAAGGGTGTCATGAAGCAGCTCCCAGCGACCGTTCCGTTTGATCCGCACTTCGTGCCGCGGTATGCCCCGTGGGATCAGAGGCTCTGCCTAAGTCCCGACGGGGACTTTTTCCAGGCCCTGAAAACGGGAAAAGCCACCGTCGAGACGGGCGTGATTCAAAAAGTGGTGGCGGATGGGATTGAACTGACCGACGGCAAAAAGCTTCCGGCCGACATGATTGTGACCGCGACCGGTCTCAAATTGCGCTTGGGGGGCGGGGTGAGAATCGAGGTTGATGGCCAGCCGATTGATCTTTCGCAGCAATACATCTGGAACGGAGTGATGTTGCAGGATGTACCCAACGCTGCCTTCGTCTTGGGCTACACGGACGCGTCTTGGACATTGGGTGCTGACGCCGCGGCACATTTTGTCTGTCGAATCCTCAAGCATCTTGACGATCGTCGGCTGGCGGCCGCTGTGCCTCGCAAGCCAGCTTCGGCGCCGCTGGTCGCCGCTCCCGTCTTGAATCTCGACTCGACGTATGTGCGTAGAGGCGCAAAAGGTCTTCCGAAAGCAGCAACAACTGCGCCTTGGACGACCCGAAAGACATATTTCCAAGATATGTTCTGGGCCAAATATGGACGCCTGGATCAGAATATGGAGTTCCTTGATGACATTCCCGGGAAGAGCTAGGGACGGTCGATATTAGCCTCCGTCGAGGTCTTGGTCTCCGGCACCTCATGAGTAGATCATCCGTTGAACACGGGATAACGTTGGTTCCAACACGAAGAAGAAGGGAGAATACACAAAGCAAATAACTAGGCTGTCAAGGAACCATGATGAAATCTGCATCAGCGCGGATGGTGTGGAAAAGCGATCCAGTGTAGCCATCTTGCCTGCTCTTCCAGTATGTCTGCACCAGCGACGATAGTTTCCGCAGGCACATTGGCGTGACACATAGCAGTGACAGAGTATCCCAGAGCTCGGGCGGCACATTTGGGGTCTCGAGCATGGCTACAAAGACCGGGAAAACCACATGCAGAACCCTTTTCGCCGGCGTAGCCGTCCCGTGGTACGTCGACAGTTCTTGGAAAATCTCGGTGGCATAGGCAGTGGAAGTCGGATCCTCAGCGCTGTCGTCGCGCCAGATTCTACGAATCAGGAGGAGGGTCGCAATACGATACATGCGAGCTTGGGTATACATGGCATCCATCTCACTGTCCGAGAACTCCACCCCGGGGTTCTTTGGGAAGGCTGGTACCCACCGTGACACTCGTCCTCGGATATCGTCTAGAACAGCAAGAGCCTCGGAAGTTCGGGAGCTCTGCAGTTGACGGCTCACCAGGCATAAATCATAGAGGATAGGCATGAGAGCCGTGCAAATGCCCGCCACACGGTCAACGACAGGGCGACCCTTGGCTTCGTATTTGATGATGGGCACTTCGCACGTCAGCAGACAATTTACCGTGTCCCAGAAGATCGGCGCGGTGGTGACGGTCTCCGCAAACGGATTCGAGATCAGGGCTGAGTACCACGGCAGGACGAGGCCCAGACTGTGTCGTAGAATCAATGACGAGCCTCGACACGTCGTGATCGCGTCGAAAGCTGCCAGTGTCTGCCCGACCATGGAGGTCGCGAGAGCCTCCTCGATACTGGTGACGTGGGCAGCCCGCAAATGACCAAGTGAAAGAGCGCCACTCTGAATGTTGACCTGATCCCACGTGATGGCGAAGTAGCGTGCCCACAAGATGGCCGAGAACATCGCTTGAGAAGATCTGTCTAGTGATATCGCCGAGCAACGCATCAAGCGTCGTAGTGCGGTCTGAAACTGGAGAGCAAAGGCTGGGGCGTGCATGAAAATATCGTTGATGCGAAAGAAAAGCCCAAGGTTGTCGGGCTGGAGGGTGACCAAGTACGACAGTCGAGGACCTGAAACCGCGGGAGGGAGCCTGGGTGATGGTCTGGGTGATTGTGATTGCTGCTCCATGGCAGCATTGGTAGGCTTTTCGGCCGCCTGCTCCCCACCGCAGGGCACCCGACTGGCATTCACAGTACCTTGTGCGTGATTATGATCTATGCCGAGGCTCGTCTCGTCGGGGCGGGAAGAAGATGACCCGGTGATTGCGAAGACACGCAAGAAGGCATTCGGGCCAAGTGCCCCTTGCCGCGGCCGACGACCTGGTCGACACTCGGAGCGTAACATGGCGCATTTGGTTCGTGCCCGCTTACACTGGCTGCATATGTTGTCGTATGGATTGAACGTACATTTACTCTTCTTCGCGAAGCATCGATCGCAGGATCTGCGCTGTGATCCGCCTCGTGGGCTCGAAACCGCCATTTGCCTCGCCGACGCGGAGAGGGATTTGGCTCCCCGTCTTGGGGGACTTCCGGAAGGTTGGCTTGAGGCAGGAACTGAATCTCTGCTGGTGGGAGTCTGCCTCAAAAGGTCAAGACATCCGAAATAATGAGCAACCGGCCCAAATTGGTTGTGTAGATGAGAAGTGTTCTTTTTAACGTAGGCTCCATAGGATAAGGCTCATCCGGCCCCCGAACCCGCCGCCCGGATCGGCCACCAATCACTATGGGATATTGGCCGGAGGTTTGCTACCTGTTTCGGTAAGGCGATCACACGATCTTCCAGATCCTGCCGAGCCTGCCACCAAGTCGCACTCGTCTCCTGTAGTGGTCCTTCGCAGCACCCAACTTCGCCCGCCTCCGCCCCCTTTCTTCCCCGCGTTGTCGGCACCTTCATTCTCCCCGGCGTGGGGTTCTGGGGATGACGTCTCCGGGAGAGGGAACGAAGGGGAACGAAGGGGTAGAGAACAGGCGCCTCGAGAAATCGACGACAGCGGAGTCTTGATCCATACGAAGTCGTATCTCGTATTTCAGGGCGTACATCTCTACCAGTATCTCAGAAGAACGATACGGGCTCGGATGGTTTTTATACGGCCGAACTAGGCTTGGGTTCATAAAGGGCTCGATACAGGTTGACAGTCTGTGAGAGACGTTGCTTGTTATCTTCCCCAGATGAGTTTCGAATCATCAGCAGTGTGACTCTCTTCTCATAATGGCTCCCGTCGTCCTGATCGTGCTGGGCTCTGCTCTGATCCAAGGCCTCGTCCTTGTATCAGTTGCACCGACCCCTGTGGGGAATCTCAGCACCACCACAACGTTCCTCTGCATGCTCCCTCTGAACTTGTCAGTCTGGCTCATATATGCTCTGGTCATCTATCCCCGCTATTTGAGTCCCCTTCGAAATCTCCCGTGTCCGCCAGTACGTATATCCAGAAAAGAAAGGCCCAACCAAGACAATTGACTTGTACGAATAGGGTGCCAAACCTATCCTCGGCCATGCCACCTCGGAATTCAGGTTTCCGCGCGGCGAAGACTATATGAGATTCATGCAGGAGATTCCCAGTGACGGACTAATTCGTCTCAAAGGGATTCTGGGCCGTGATCACGTACTGGTGACCAGCACCAAAGGCCTTGCCGAAATCCTAGTGGCAAGGACCTACGAATTCCCCAAACCTGAGAACAGCCGAGAGTTTCTGCGGCGCTCCATTGGAGACGGTCTGGTTTCTGCCGAGGGAATGCATCACAAACGTCAGCGGAAGCACAGTCTGCCGAGTTTCGCCTTTCGACAGATCAAGATGCTGTACCCTTTGTTCTGGGAAAAGGCCGTCAAGATGACCAAGATGATTGAAGCAGAAGCCTTTACGAACACGCCCTTGGAGAAAGCCACCAGGGGAGGCTCGGGGGTGATAGACGTCGAGGACTGGGCTCCCAAAGCCACCTTGGACATTATTGGCGTTGCCGGTTTGGGGCGGGATTTCAACACTCTGGAGCATTCGAACGACAAGATTAGCAACCTATACGCCGAGCTCACCTCCAATACACCCGACATTCGGGCCTGGTCGACGGTGCACGTCGGGCTTGGTGGTCTTGCGGCCGATATCCTATGCCCATTCGGCGGTCGCCGCGTGGCCAGAATCACCAAGGAGCTGCGAGACCTATCCCGGCAATTCGTGCAGGGAAAGCGGGAGCGGCAGAAGACGGAGGGGGAAAGTGCACACATTGACACGCTCGCGTGCCTTATCGACGCTGACGTCTTTTCAGACGAAGAACTCGTGGATCAGATTCTGACAATCATTGCTGCCGGGTATGGTCGAGTTCTCTCTCCTCCTCGCCGCCGCCGTCTCCCTTTCTCTTCATCATACACTGCTGCCTTGACTCGTCGCAAATTGGCCAAGGGCAACTGTGTGCTAACGACCTCGTCCACAGACACGAGACAACGTCCTCAAGCTTCACCTGGACGACTTATCTATTGTGCATTCATCCTGAGATCCAAACACGGCTCCGAGACGAAGTGCTCGCTGCCCTGCCCGCTGGAACAGCCACCGATGCGTCCCAGGTCGACCTCAGCTCAATCCTCGAATCTCTCCCCCTTCTGAACGGGGTGTGCAACGAGACACTCCGCGTCTTTCCCACTGTACCCTTGTCGGCCCGGACGACGACCAAGGACACAACTCTGCTGGGCCAACCCATACCTGCCGGGACCGCCATTTCCATGGCCCCCTGGGCGACCAACAAAGACACGGCAGTATGGGGTCCGGACGCCCATGAATTCAAACCAGAGCGGTGGGTGGACCCAACCACGGGAAAACCCAACCAGACTGGTGGTGCCCCGACAAACTATGCATTCTTGACCTTCCTCCACGGCCCGCGCAGCTGCATTGGCCAGAATTTCGCACGAGCTGAGCTCCGGGCCTTGGTCGCTGCCTTCATCGCGACTTTTGAGTGGACTTTAGCCGATCCAAGCGAGAAGGTCGTCCCGGCCGGACTGGTCACTACAAAGCCACGAGACGGCTTGAAAGTGAAACTGACTCGGATCAAGCGCTAGTATATATGGGAATGCCATTGGATTGGGATGGGACTGTTGATACGGTTGGCAAGCCAACTCTTGCACACTCCGAACTGCTCGATTGGCTTCAATGTCGTCGCGAGGAACACCGACTGACTACTGGGTTTGGGAGCTTTCTTGGGAGCCAAGCAATTCCTTTTGCCCACATGGCTTGAGATATACAGATATGCATCGCACAAAATCACAAGCCGGTCGGTCGATGGACCAGCATCTTTCACAGAATGTCATGCAGAAAGGGCGTTTTACAGGTCTGTAGTCGTTGAGCGACATAGTGGCAGAGCACTTGACCAAATCAGTACTTTAAAGCGTACACATAGACCCATCGATGACCTGTATCTCACAATCTGACAGCGGGCTCTGATATCTGGAAACAAGTCGCAACCTTGGGTGACATGCTGCGCCAAAAGGACGCATTCTGGGCTCTTGAATCGACCTCGTCGTTATGCTTCATGCCGTACGCGATGAGCTCCTACACGAGCCTTCATTGATCGCTGGAACCGATGCCGCTCGGCCCAGTTCTGTTGACCCACAGCGACACCCTCTCTTGAGAGAGGGGCTCCACAGCCATCTGGTTCATGTCCGTGTCCGGGCTGACGAAGTGGCGGTCCTTGTCATCCTGATGCTGCGAGGACACGGCAGCAGTCTCTTGATCTGCTAGCACCTGCTGGTGTCACTAGAAAAGGCCCAAGAGGGGCGTATTTATCGAACGACTTGCTGAACGTCCACTGTGGCACCGGTCCGGCTTTCGCGACATATCTTTGCCAGTCACGCGCACTGATGTCGTTACCAACCGTGTAGGGGGCGACGTACTCCATGGCTTCAGCTTCTGACACGTTTTTGGCATTTCTCTCTCCTTCGTAATCACACCGTGACTGCGCTAATAACCAGGATGGAGATGACCACAAGTCATGATGGCAGACAACACGAGCAGCGTCAAGACTAAACGGCGTTCTGGTGGGCAGAAGACCTAACCATTTCTATCATAAATGCATTATCACTATGAATACAGTGTTAAAAAGGGGTACAATAGGAGAAGTAGAATAATCCCCAATCATCATGCACGCCCCAGGTACTGACTGACGGACTAGCGGACTGTCGTTAATCATTCAATCAAAAACTCATGTAACGTAGAGGTTTTCACCGTTCACGCACGATCTCACAATATTCCGTGCACATCGTCCATTGAGACATCGACGGAACTGCCTCCGAGGGGGGTATTTGCTGGAGCAAGCGAGCTTGAATCCGCGTGTGCTTGCAGCTGGGAATCGATGACCGAATCGTTCATCACTCCATGCACGCTGCTGCTGAAGCATTCGATGGCCGCGGCGGCACTTGGGTCGGGCTCGCTGTGTGCCCTGATGAAGCCGCGAGAACCTTCGTCCAGCGGGTCGCTTGCATGGAGGAAGTCCTCGGACGCAGACACAGCCGAAGGCGGGTGATCAAGGAAATGCTGCCCGTCAAGCTGCGACAGGCGGTGCGATAGGGGCAGTCCATCGACGTGGTGCTCTCCCCCGAACGGTACGCGGTGGACGTGATCGTCGTTTCGCTTGCCAGGAAAGCTGTGATATGACTGCAAAGGAGGCCGGAATGACATGGGCGAGACCCGATGCTGTTCGCCACGCACCTGTTGCTGATTGCCGGTCGTGCCAAAGTGGTGCTGGGGTTGAGGTGGCTGGTGATGCTGTGGCGTAGCTCTCACGGCAGTCATCGCTGGCGCACCGAGCAAGGCTTGGTGCAAGGCTTGGTGCTCATCGACTTCAGGCGGCCATGTCTGACGCGGTTGTGGTTGAGCCAGCTGCTGCTGTTGTTGTTGCTTCTGCTGCTGCTGCTGCTGCTGCTGGGTTGCAAGGATATGAAGGATTTTCTCGTCCTCGTCCAGCTGCTGGCTCCAACGACGCTCAACCTCGTCGCTGTGCAGACTAGGAGAAGGCTCCTGCTTGATAGGCGACAAGTGGGACGCAGAGGTGCTCTGCTGGGAGTCCTCTGCGTTAAGCTGCTCCTGGAGTACTTGATGTGTTGTGACATCGAATCTTGAGAGGGGTAGGTCCTGCGTGTGACCGCTGGGGACAGTTTGATTGTCACCGAACAGAGGACCGTTCATGCCGGATTGTAGGCCCACCTGAGCATGGGTGGGCTCGAAGAGGTTGGCATCGATGCTGTGCTGGTTAGCGGCGGTCGGTCTGAGGGCGCCATGCTGAAGTTCGAACGTATCGTGAAGTGCTGGGTCTACGCCTGAGTACCCATGAAGTGGCATGTCGAACGACTGTAAGTGGCCAATGTCCATCTGTTCAGGCTTAAGACCCATGAATCCGTCATGACAGAGGTCTTCATCCATGGCGTCAGGATACACGTGATATTGCATGCTGTGCTGTGACAGAAACTGGTTGTTGCTTTCGAACGAGCTGTGGCCCGGCGAGACAATGGAGTCGATGGACAGTGGCGGCAGGTCCATCTCAGTATCGGGTGGTGGTGGGCTGTTCGTTGTCGCGCGATCTGGAGGAGCGATCAGGTTCTGCCACGTCGTTGTCCCCACGCTGTCTGCCTGAGAGAATTTCCAGAGCAAGATGGCCATACGTGTCCGCTTATCTTGTTTCATCTGCCAGGAACCAACATAGCGGACGGCAGAAATCTCCTGCATGATCGAGAGTCCTCGGAAAAAGCCGCGAGACTGTTCTTTCGCATGCTCGATTGCTTGGGGATCTTTGGTGTCCTCGGCCACCTTCCTCGCTTCTGTAAGTGAGGTGAATGTTGACGCCCACCATTTCGACTGGAAGAATGGTCGGACCTTCCAATGTTCGGACACCTGGCACTCTTCGCGACAGGGTTCAGCTATCAGGACGCCGTCCCGGTACATATAGGTGGTGCAGGTCCACTTCTTGAAGTCGACGTCTCCGTTCGACTCAGGCCAAAGGAGTGGATCCGGGAATTTGAGTTCAAGGCCGATACCCAGCTTGGAGTAACGGGGAGGAAATTCTTGCATCAGCTTGAAACTGGTGTTGAGAAGAATGAGGTCGCAGTTGTTGAGCCGGTTTCCTCGGTCGACTTGGGTTTTCAGATGTGGAAAAGACAACCGCCAGCCCGCAAGATCTTCGAGTGGCATAGCCGGCAATTTATCGGCCTTGAGCTTGCTGTAGCAGTGCAAGGCACGGTCCTGATCTACCGGTGAGCTCACCCACATTTCGAAATTTAGCTGCTCGACCGGGTGTGAGAGGTTCGAGTCAACAGCTGGAACTCCAGTGCCGAGCGAGTCATCAGCATCATCAAGGTCGTCATCCCAAGCTGTCCCGCTCTGTTGCCGGCCTTTGCTTCGAGCTTTCTGTTCATTGACCATATGCTCAATTGAATTGTGGTAGAATTTGTGACCTTCAGTGGGCCCGACATCATCGTCGTCGCCTGGCTTGATCAGACGATCCCCTGTGATGGAATTAGCTTGAACACATGGCTGCGGGTAAGGGGAAGGATGGCGTACACTCTGGGATGCCCGCGAGAAAGCGATCGAGCACTTGTATGTGACTGGAGACTTGCTTCCGTTCCCTCTTATGGCCGGTTGCCCGGTATATCCATTCAGCAATGAGCATATTCCGCCCATACGGCTTGCCTCGCTGGGAGCACTTCTTTCGACCCATCGGCTTGATATGGACGAGAGCTGTCATTCGTCAGCATCCACAATTCGCATTGGAAGAGGTCATAAAGCCTACCATCCTGGAAGGCCGCCTCGATATGGTCGGGCCAGATTGGTTTCCCATCTTTGCCGATATCCTGCCTCGGCCGGGATCTGTATTCGATGTACTTGGGGTGGACAAGATATGGTCGATCCGGATCTGCGAGCCTGGTACGTCGTGGTCTGAGGGGATGGCGTCTTGGCTTTGGATTGAACCCGTGATGTGAATCATCATTCGAACCGAGCTTCAACGACGGGATTGGAAACTGCTGAGGTGTCTGTCTTCCACTTGACAGTGCAGGGAGGGGATATTGGTTCTCAATGCCCTCTCTATGTTGGACCGGAAGCAGCTGTACATTGCCGGAAGAGACTGAGAGATGCTCACCCGCCGACCTGGATTCCCCGAAGTGCAGAGATGATGACATACTGGAAGGTATGCACTCCATTGGAGTGAATGTGCCCAATGCTCACCCAGTTATGCTCGTAAACAACACTAAGAAATGCCGTAGACAATGTTCAAGCAGGACGAAAGAATTTGGAATGAGAGAAAGTATGCTGAGAAAAAGTATGTTAAGAAGGGAACGGCCAACATATAACAGTCGAGAGGTGCTCGTGCTCGTACGATCCAATCCTCTCCATGTCTTCCACCAGCACCTGCCAACAGTGACCCTTCACCCGCTGGATGGTACAGATAAGAGCACAACCCCACAGTCGTCGACCTACAGAATCGATACCGAGCAAGACAGGTAATCTCACGGTGTGAAGTTCCCTTTGCTATCCTTACCGCACAGACTGAAAATGTCCCAAAAGGGCAATGCAAGGGATGGGTGCTTCCACCACGCCACCGGATCCGATTCGACCCTGTGCTCGAAAAGGCACCGGCAGAAGGCAAGAGGCAAACATCATGCCATCGGTGGAATAGATGGACGAGTGCACAGATAGTGACCGAGCGAATCATGCACGGCCTGGTTGTTGTGGCCAATCTAGCCATGGAATGAGATCCTGCAGCACTGACCTTCAAAACGCTCCCAATCGTCCGGAGCCAGATCTAAAATTCTCATTGTTGCCCGCGTGGACTGTGTCTGAGACCAATATTGAAGGAGAGAAAGGGTTGAATATTCCACGACGGACATATATTGAAGGACAACTGCTATGAGTCCGGAATCTGGACAGTGAAGTTAGGGAGGAGGCTCTGCAAGGGATAAAAGTGGATACCGGGCTGCCGATCGGCTACAGGGGGTCGAAGTCTTCTCGTGCATCGACGTTGAACTTCTTTCGACCTGAACCAGTCATCCTATGGTGAGTTAGCGTATCCTGATGACCCTGCACCTTCTTCTCCATGGCCCGGATCTCCGCTTCGGGGTCCACGATTTCGCCCTCTGCGAAGTCAAGAACCAATCTCCGGCCTAGCAGATGCGTGTTCGAAAGGGCCTCGATAGCATTCTCGGCTTCCTTGGCCGTGAGGAAGTCGGCAAATGCAAACCCGCGCGCGGTGTTGTCGAACTTCTTGGGCATTCGTACAGTGCGCAGCTGGCCATATGCACCGAACAAGGCGCGAACGTCCTTCTTGGTGGCTTCGAAGGGTAAATTCTTGATGACGATCTTTGTCTTTGCGGAGTTGAGCTTTTTGGACGTGTCTTCTTTGCGCCTTTCCTCGCCTAGGTCTGTGGCTTTCTGTGACGTCTGAACCAGGAGCTCGTGCCCATCGAGCCGTCTCCCGTTCATGGTCGCAATTGCCACTTCTGCTTGGCTCTTGGTGCGGAACTCGACAAAGCCAAAGCCCATGCTGAGAACTTCGCCCGGTCGGTTGGGATCCGTCCTCGTCTTGACCCGTGCGGAGAGGAATCCCGATAGTGGTTTAAATGCCTCCACAAGTCTGGCCGAGGTGGTCGAGAAATTCAGGTTGCGGACAAAAACAGAGAAGGTCGTACCGACGACTCCATCGATCTCGTAGTCTCCGGGTTTTGCTGAGTCCGCGGTCGTTGCTGGCGTAGGAGCATCCCAGAGGCCAACTGGACCCTTTTCGAGAAAGAGTACCGAGCCTTTGAGGTTCCGATATGCCAGCTGTTTCAGCGCCAAGGTAGCCTCACTACCTTCACGATACTGGACGGCCGCCATGGTACCTGTTGGCGGGAAGAGCAGACGCTCAACTGTCCCATATTGGCCGAGCATTTGGGATAGTTCCTCTGAGGTAGTCCCGAAGGAGAAATTCTTCAGTAGTAGCGTCCGATCGTCCCGTGAGTGGTTCTTGAATGCATCAATATTTACACCGTTGGATCTCAAATAGTCCTTGGTCTCCTTGATAACGCTAGTTTCGGCGTGAGCCTGCTTTACGGCCGCATCTGCCGAGGCAGGGTCGAACAGGTCTGCCTTGGAGACTCCTAGTCGGCTAGCGACAGATGCCAGAACCGCATCTGGATTCATGTATAGCGAGTTCCAACTAAACGTCGAGGTGGAGGCCTCATTTTTCCGTTTGATAGCCTTTTGCTGCTTCAGCGGCAATTTCGATATTTCAAAATCACTGAGCTTTTGCGTCTTTTTGTCTGAAGATGGGAGGACGTGCATCAACCGGCCTTGGAAATCCTTGCCGTCGAGGGCGACGAGAGCTTTTCCTGCATCCACTGGCTCTACGAACTGAACATAGCCAAGGCCTTTGCCTGTGGATTTTCGGGTGTCTGTCACCAAATGGACCTAGTTGACAATCAGCGACCATTCAAACAGCGTACAACGGACAAAGGAGTCAAAGAAGGAGGAGTCAGAAGTGAGAGGCATCTACTAAAATACTCTTTCCCGGTTCGAATCATATGCAAATGCATAAGCTGTCCCTATCAGGAAATCATCACGCAAGCGGGAAGAATGGAGGAGGAGAACAGAGGCAGACTCACTTCTGAGATTCTACCGAACGGAGCAAACACGGCTCTGAGGTCGTCTTCTTGTGTATCGAACGGGAGATTTCTGACAAACAACCGCGCATTGGGCACGGATATGAAGGATTCCTGCGGAGTTTCCATGCCTTGATCGTTGTCCTCGCCGGCCTCTTTTTCCGCAACAACTGTCGTGTCGGTGTTGCCCGGATCGACAACATCACAGGGGAGTGCCTTCGAGCTGTCGTGGCCAGTCTCGGATTCGTCTACCAAATCCAGCGTTCTGTTTGTTTTCCGACGCAGCCAATCCATATCTGATTTCGGCGCTTCTGGAGCGTTGCTATGGTCAAGTGCTTCTTCTGAAGGTCGTTCTTGTGGCTGATTTTCCTTCTCGTCAAGGATGATCTTGGGATCCGTGGTTGGTTGGGAGGTTACTTCGGTGGCGGGCTGTGTGGATTGTCTGATCGGGGCCTGCGGAGGGTGTTCGCCATCGTCTTGAACATGGCGCTTCCTTTTTCTCGAAGCCCGTTCTGACACAGGCATAGCATGACCTTTCTCGTCGCGCCTGACTTGGACGGGCTTGGCTAAGGTGACGGAAATTTTAGACATGCGAACGAAGGACCTGTTGAAATATTGAACCGCGCTCTTAGCTTGTTCGTGGGTCGAGAACCCGACAAAGGCCATGCGGCGGTCTGGAATGACATGAGCATCTGTGACGGTGTACTTTCCTGCAGCCCCAAAATGCGACCACACTTGGTCTTTGGTCGTCGAAGGCGGGAGTCCCGAAACATAGATTCGGGTGACCGAAGAGTCATCGTGTTCCTCCGCTGCTGCCATCTTGTTTTACACTGACGGTGCCAAAGAAGAAATTGACACGGAGGAGAGCCTTTTGGCCTCGAAAAAAATACGAGGTAGCCAAGAAGAACCGAAATTTCCCCGCATGATCCTGGTCGCTGGTTGCGTCTGCACATGCGCAGCAAGGCTCCAAAGCATCGTGTGATCGTGAATCCACCTCTTTGTTCACAAGCAAACCGTTTCCGCGGCGTTTCTCTTGTACAGTCTCGTCCTTGAAGTCCTCGATACACCGAATCCATCGACACAGGTGAACCCTACCGTCGCCATGGCCGCCCCGGAACCCAACCCAGAGAAGAAGGTCAAATTGGAGCGTGAGTCTGATAAATGCACTTGCAGATGTTCGGCTGATGTCCGCGAAGCCCAGATCAAGTCTGTCGACATGGTAAGATATGCCGGAGTGAGAGAATGCCGCAGCGCTGTTGACGAGTCTCCAAGAGCGAGGATATGCAACAAGAAGCCATTGAAGTCGGTATGGAATGCACAGCGCAGGAAGAGCGAGAACAACGGAGATACTGATAGGTGGTCTAGCACAAGACGCAATGGAGAAGTTCAGTGTCGAAAAGGTATACTGTTGAAACAATCGAGTCAGTGTCGGCGGCCTACTGATTTGGATACAGGACATTGCTCAACACATCAAGCGAGAGGTATCCCTTCTTCGGGACCCAGCCCATCACCCCCTTCGCGTCTAACGGTTTCCCCGCGCAGTTCGATTCGAAAAAGGGTGCCACATGGCATTGCATAGTGGGAAGGAACTTTGGCAGCTTCGTCACGCATGGTACGCATTGAACGCTTCGCGCATAACACATGATTGCGACGGATTCTGAACCCCTTGAACTGGAGACTGACATGTCCTGGATAGAAACGAAGCACTTCATCTACTTCTACCTAGGCCATGTCGCAATACTACTGTTCAAGACGCAGTAATCAGGCAGACGCTGGACGTGCACGGGCGCCATGGAATTTCGACAACTTTGGCGCTACAGGCTTCGACGACTATTGCTCTTCTGCGGATAATGAATCGCTAGGCGCATGAAAAGCTCTGGATGTATTTACTCGGCTCTTAGTACATAGAGTAACAACGGGAGAAGAGTGGTTGTCGGATATCCCGCCTGCCATCAATAGTTGCAAATTGCGTCCCTTGGGTGGTTTTTGTTCCGTTTCCGAGAATTTCAGCTCGCTCAGGCTCTGCTTTGCGTCCAACCTTGCCTTCCCTCAGCACCGATCAATCTGGCTACTAGTACGAGTTACTGCCATGACTACAAGAAAGATCCCAGTGGGGGATGAATCTGGGGACACTCACCGGGGACTGAAAGGCTATTGGTCGCCTACCGGAAATACACCCGGAAGGCACACGAATAATGTTGCAAAGCAGAATCCGGGGAAACGATATGCGACATTCAATGATTTTACTTTCCTCCCCTCCATAAACGTCAAGATGATATCAGAGCGCCCGGACGAGTCCACGTGGGGAACTCCAGCGTCGAATGGTAGGTCATTCATTCTCTTCTTGTCTTCTCTTGTACTCCCAAATCTTGGTCTCACCACAGCCTTTTAATCTTTGACATCTGTGTTAACCGACCCCTCGATTCAATACCTCTTTGCACAATGAGATCCCTCCGCTTGTCAACCTCGACTCTGAGGACCACAACCTCGAGCACATTCCACCGCACCATTCCACAATCCACCCTCCTCCTCACACGCAATCGTTCAACCACTCCACTCCCTCGTCCCTCGACGCAACGCCAAACTCAAACTCAAGCTCAGCCTGAATCTCAACCCGAACCTGAACCTCAACTTCAAACTCGACCCATATCCCAATCCCAACGAGACGTCCAATCCAAACGCTCCGCCCAGCAAGCCCGCACAATCATCGACCGCCAATCCACCGAATATACCAACTCAGGCACCGACGACGCAGTCGCCGCCCAACAAGCATCCTACAACTCCACCAGCAACCCCGACGAAGCAATCGCCCAAGCTGCCGAAGGAGCACAAGAACAACACGCGCAAGCACACGCACAAGCGGGTTCGGATTTGAATTTCAACCCGCTTGAGATATCGCCCGCCAACACGGCCCTCTCGCAGACGTCGGCGTACGAGGAAGGGAGCTCTATCTCCGTCGCCCGTGGCGGAGACCAGCTCCCCACCCCGGAGCCCCCAAAGACATACACGGGCACGACGACGCAGAAGAGCAAGACCGAGAGTGCTGCGCAACGCACGATATCGAGGACCAGCGCGAAGAAGAGGACCTTCGCCGGAAGCGATACGAGGAAGGATGTCCGACCTGGTGCCGAGCAGCGCGAGCTGGAGCAGCGGAAGGGCAAGGGGCCTGTTATGCGTCCGGGACCAAGGTGAGGCGAGGAGAGGGGATGTCAATTGAGGTGAGAGGATGGAGCGGGGGAAGGAATTGACGAGAGAGGGGAGCGAGAGAGAGAAGAGAGTCAATCAAGCATCGCATTAGTGAAGCATCACTCATAAAAGTGAGGACTATTCGACATTCTCATGGGGGAACAATAGTCTTTGGAGTTTAGGAAACATTCGACATTCTCAGGAGGGAACAATAGTCTTTGGAGTTTAGGAAACATTCGATATTCTCACGAGGGATCAACAGTCCCTAGAGTTCAGGAACAGGGCGACATAGGATCTACCTATCTACCTATCTACCTCCCTGCCTCCCTGCCTGCCTCCCTGCCTGCCTCCCTGCCTGCCTCCCTGCCTGCCTCCCTGTCTGTTACTTATTTCTCGCCCCGCAACGAGATGACAGGGAGGCAAGGCACCGCGTTGACCACACGGCTCAGAGATCAGAGAACTGAGGATAGGAACCGAGATTCCGAAATATTCACTCTCGCCGGAGTCGGGAGTATTCATTTTCTTTTTTTTTGGGAGTCCGATTTGAACGGAGGCATTCATTGGAATCGAGGCGGTTCCCGAGGAAAGGGGGGAGGGGTCACGCGCGAAAAGGCCACCTCATTTTATACAGATCTACGTTCTTCCCACCTCACTTATCCCTTACACCCTTGCTGGGGGAGGTGGGGTTAAGTTAGGGGTCGGGGTTCAGTGATCGGATTTCAGGAAATCATGGATCCAAATAAAAAAATGAGAGTACCGCATCCATCCAGTGACTTGATTCAAGTTCTTGACTAAATCTCTCCCTGCACATAGGCAGCCACGCAGGCTACTTCAACCCCCCGGTCAGCAAAATACTCTGCCCTGTCAGATAACCGGTTCGACAAAGCATGGTTACCACATTGGCGCACTCCTGCGGTGTCCCCAGCCTGCCCACAGGAATGTTCCTCACATCTCCGGGCGTGCCCTCGAGGTATTTCGCGTCGGGGATCATGCCCGTCTCGCCGATCATGGCGGGGGCCACGTCGTTCACGGTGATGCCATCCTTGGCCAGCTTGATGGCAAGGTTGCGCATCATGCCCGTCAGGCCAGCCTTTGAGGCCGCGTAGTGACATCCGTTGATCCCGCCGCCGTAGCCGGCAATGCTGGACATCATGATAATGCGGCCCCATTTCTGCTGCGCCATGTGCGGCACTGCGAGCTTTGCGAGAATGAAGGGTGCACGCAGATTGACCTGGATGGTATAGTCAAACTCCTCGTACGTGATGTCGACTATCTGCGGAACTCGCTTGCCATAACCTGCGTTGGCGATGAGAATGTCTGGTCCGTGGCCGTGTTCTGATTCAATCTCTTTGTATAATCTTTCCATGTCTTCCGTTGAGGCCATATCTACTTGATGCGAGGAGATTTTGAGATTCGAGGGCGAAGAGGACGATTGCAGCTCGGAGATGAGAGAGTCGACATTGGCTTTGTTCTTCGAGTAAGTTAGGGCGAGATGGCAGCCGTTCTTGTATAGGTCTCGTGCGCAGCCAGCGCCGATTCTGTTCCAGTCAGCCAAAACTCACTCGAGAACTTAGTTGGGAAACTGTACCCTCCTGATGCGCCAGTGATTAAAGCCAATCGGCCTTTGATCTCGTTGTCGACGGACATAGTGGAGGAAGGTCTGTTGGAAATCGATGCTGCTGCGCTGCTCGCGTGTGATGTCAGCTGGGTCAGTCGTTGTCTTGTATTCATTCCTTGGACTGGAGGGCAGCCTGCGTTCAATTGTAAGTCTCCCCCACAGAAGAGACCCAATTGTATAGCCGCGGCGACTGCACTGTTAATGAGCAGAGAGCTACTGGCATCGGTTGGTGCGGGGAAGTTCAAGTGCTGCCCACATCGGCTTCTGCGAAAGGTTATCTCAGTCGCCGACATTAGCCTGAGGCGGACGGAACTGCGCTGGGGTCTTTCTCCAAAGAGACGAACCGTGTACCGGACATGTGTTCAGAAGAACAGGTTGCCGTTCCAGTCCGTTGGCCAGTTCACGCCATTGTTGGTCGTCTGCTGCCATTGCATATTTTGACCCTGGGGCGTAAAGGGCGACGTGTTGTCGAAACCTGCCATCGGAGCAAGAATGTTCATGCCATTGCCGGGCATTTGGTCGCCCGACACATAGTCTCCGACGGCCTCAAGATCGAGCCAGGAGAAGTCGTTGGCAGGGCTGAATTGCATGTAGCCCTGTGCATCGACGCGAACACTGCCGCTCGACGACAACGGCCCGTCCGAGGTGGCTGGAGATTGCACTGGTGGATGCGCCAGCTGTGCAGGCGGCTTGTGCGGCTTCATCCACAGCAACTCCAGCAATCTTGCATACCGTGATCCAGGATCCTGAGCGGATACCGAGGCTCGTTTGAGGACCTCCATGGTCTGCAAGACCAGTTGTCGAACTTGTCGTTCCTCCATGTCAGCCATCACACCGAATGACCGGGCCTTGTACAGGAATACAGCAGAGTAGATGCAATACAAATAGTACCTCAAAGGCATATATCGCAGGTACTTGCTCGGATCAATCTGTGTGCTGAGTAGAGTCAGGTAAGCCTTCGCAGCGCCCACACTTGCCCAGATGAAGCGTGCGTCCGGCATGGCACCAACGTTGCTGAAGACGCTTCGGAGATGGTCTCGTAGCGAATGTGCCTCACTCTTTGGCTTACTGGCGATGGCCTGGGCTATGGCAGCCTGGAAAGCGAAGGCATTCGTGTAGAGACACAGGTATTCGTACGACATTTGGAGAGTGACCTTGATGTACGGCGAACACTCTAATTTGCCCCAAGTGGTATTCCACCTGGCAATGGCAGTCCGAAAATCGTCCACATACTTGACATATTCGCCCATCAGCATCATCTGGCCGCTAGTGCGCATCCCTGAGTAGAGTACGTCGTGAACGTTCGAATAAAGCTGTGTCAAGTCGAGTGTTGCTTGCATTATTTTGGCGTGGTCCTCGTCGCCGGGGCTCAGTGGTTGCAGTGATGGGAAGTCTTGCGATGAGAGTCCCGTCATAGGCCCTGGTCCCCTCGACCAGAATGCCTTCCCGATTCTGACCGAGATCAATCGATCAGAGACATAGCAATGGGCCCATGCCAGTCGCTTCCGTCCGTCGGTCCTGGCTTCTTCTGCAGACTCCTGCCGGAAAGACGTCCGGTCCAGACCCAAGAAGTAGCCCGTCCGGAGAGCCATCCCCACGTGCATCCATGCTGAGCGGTCTTCTTCGCCTCTCCCTACAGCTTCAATGCGGTTTCGCAGACCTTGCGGCTCCCATTCAGCCAGCAGGAGTAGCGCCTCAACCGCCTCGACGTCGCAGTCGTGGCCGCCCGCTATTCCGGAGATAAGATCATGCATATACCTGGAACAGCAGGTGTGAATGTTTGGCTGCTCAATAAGATCTTTGGATGAGATGGTGATGACGGCAGTGAGAAGGTGCTTGTCATTGACAGCGAAGACATCGAGTTGGCTCTGATCGAAATACTTGCGCGGGACCAAGGGCAGATATGGATGATAATGCTCGGCGAATCGCCTGACCAGCATCTGGATGATTTCGGCGGTCAAATAGCCTTCGCGCACCAGACGGTACGTCGAAATGCCAGCGTGTATGCCGTTGATAGATCCTCTGGGCTCGGACAGGTGCCCATTCTGTAGCATTTGGGTCCCAGGGTCGTGCTGGAGATTGGCTGCTGCGGTTGCCCTGAGATGATCTGCCTCCCGATTTGCTACATCTTTCAACAGCTGCCAGGCATCTGACGGATTCCTGGGTATAGTGTTGCCGATTGTGCTGTCTGCAGTCGACGCAGAATCGTCATCTTCGCCGACATTTGCGGTCAGGGTGGGACCGCCGTTGCTGTTTTGCCGGCCTGCGCCTGCGCCCCCAGTGGTGGAATCCTGTAGCGGGGAGGGTTGCGAAAAGGCGGGCGGGCGTGGTCGTGAATCGGCGGTGGGAGAGGTGTCAAGGATAGCTTCGTGGAGAGTTGCCAACGGCGGAGGGTTGGACAGTGTGGACAAGTTGCTGGTAGACAGAGTCTTCTTCCTCACTCGGCTGCCGCCCCGGTTCGAGGTGCCCAGGATACATTCCCGATTTTCCTTCCTGCACCGCGCGCATGGCGGTTGGCCGCCTGACGCTTCTCTACCCAGTGGTCAGTCAGTGTTACGATGGATGCGACACAAGATCAAGGTCGTGAGACCTTTTGCCGACGGCGGCAATTGCAGCTTGTGAGAGGTGTGTGGATAGCCGGTATGGACGACCCGCGCAGACGCCTCTCAGTCGACAAGACCAGGCTCCGCTAACCGCGACAAGCGGCGCACGGGCTGCATGGGTGGGCAAGAGGTCGACCGGCGATATGTGATACACAGATGAGAAGGCTTACAGTTCGCATCGCGACTTCCGGGCACGACAGAAAGTGCAGGCCCTTGACACGCGCTTCATGGCCGTCGGCGGGCTTTGTTGTTCGTCCGCCATCCCGGTTGACGTCGAATGGGTGGATTCGGATACGAGTCGAGGGTCGTGACCGGAAATGCTTCAGTCCTGCTCATCGATCATCCCGGGCTTCAGGTATCGACGGTACCTCGATATCATCTGTCTCACGATTCGGGATCAGACACATAGTCTGAGAACTTTCAAGCATCGCATCCAATGCCGACTCGGGGGAAACGGTAGAGAGAAGATTCGAACGAGCTCAGTGTCTACGGATATGCCGTGGGCTGAGTACTGTGCCCCGGCTCGCTTCTAAAGAGGCGCCGAGTGCCCGCCAGGCACCCAACGGGGAGGCCTAGAGGACTGAGGGGATTGAGGGGGTGCTCCATACACCCCCGGGGCCCTTGCCGTGTCCTCTACTGCACCGTAGAGTACTGTATGTACGTACGTCAGCTGTTACTGTATCTAGCCGCCTACTAATAACAGGTTTAGGTGACTCTATCTCAACCCAAACCATGCTTAGAGTGGTGGTACTTGGATATTTCCAAAATCAAGTTATCTGGCTACCTATGTAAGACTACTCACTGTAGATACGTGTGCTGAGGTGATGTGCCTCTTGAACAAGCTGAATATATGACATCCTCTTGTCATCGTCGTGTTCGTAGCAGCACCTTTCCCGTCAGTATTCTTAGTAGGCTCGATGCATCTTTTGGCTCCCTACGGCGCCACCGGCGCCAACACTGATATTGCCTGTAGGCTCAGATGAGGCGATGGTGTGCGTTGTATCCGGGACTGGTTGAAGGCTGCTCGTGCTGCTGGAAGAGGTGCCGCTAGATGTCAAAGAACTGGTTGGTGTCGGACATACCGCTCCAGTGCCAGTCCCGAATACTGTTGTGCCACTTGTCCCATTGCTGAAAGGCCCAGCAGGGGTACCAACCCCTTGCGGAGGGAGCAACCATGTCACGACCGTGGCATTGGGTACAGTCCCTTGCCAGACATCAGTCTCGCTGTTGGTGAAGGACAACACGACATCCTGGTCGCTGCCGATATTGTTCATGAAGATAACCGCCCAGCTAGAGTCCAGATTGCGAACAGCCATGGTGTAGAACTGGTTGTCTCCTCTCGCATCGCCTTCGTTCCCGTCACCCAGGATCCGGTAATTCACACTGCCACGGCGGACAAACCGTGAGAACTGCCCGACCATGTAATAGTCGTTGGTGAGCGTATATTGACTTGAAGAATTGACTATAACACTTCCCAAACACCCGGCACATCCGCCGTATGGAGAGTGTGGCCCATAATTCTCATCTGTGGCCATAACCCACATTGCAGCTGCCGAAGCACCGTGCGTAACAGGGGGAATGAAATTCGAGGCCACCTCGAAATTCCAGCTCCCAGATTGAGGCAGGTAGTTGGAACACTCTGTCATGAATTGTAGAGTGTTTGGAAAAGCATAATGGAAGTCATCCATGACACTGTAGTTTGCGACCGGACCAGCATAACAGTGCCACGCTGCAGCGTCTGTCAGGCCACCCTCACCACCAGTCCCTTGAATGACCCGAGCGGGGTACACCGGCTGATCGGTATTGTGGTCCTGGCGGTAGGGCAGGTATTTAGCAGACTGGAGGTGTACCGGTGAGACCAGATGTGCACTTACATATGCCATGATGATAACGCCCCGATCGTGCATTGCCTGTCCTAGACCCTGGGCAATCAAACTCGCTGCGTCGACTGGATCAAGGAGCATGCAGGGATATCCGCCTTGGTAGTTCAACGGCTCATTCATAGGCGTAATGCCATTCACTTGAACCCCTAAGTCGCGAAAGGCGTCAACATACTTGGAAAAGTAACCGACCATCTGTGGGATGTATGCTGGATTGAAGCTGTTGTTCAGAATGTTGTAGCTTCCTCCCCCATTGACATTCAAATTTGGAGCAATAAAGAGATCGTTGTACTTCGTCCATCCAGGATACGACCACGGTGAACCGAACAGGAAGACGTCGCCCTTGACAGAGCCCATTCTGGCAATGAATTGCGCTTGAGCCGTGCCGTACGGGCCAAGACCGAAATGGGACAGGTCGAGGTCCGGCTCACCCTCGTTGAAGCTGGGACCGTTGTCGTCGTACGTGTATTGTTCGCCGGAAAGGTCTGATGACCCTATAGTATGACGCATGAAACCCATATTGTTGCCGTTTTGCCCGAAGAGGTCGTCGAGGACTTTAGCAAGCGTGGCATTGTTAAGCGTGTTGAAAACGGAGGTAGCACTGTCGGTCCAGGCATGTCCAAAGCCAACCATCTCCTGCCGAGCACCGTTGGCAGTGTCGATGATGACGTTTCGACGGGGTGGACATGATGCGGTGGTAGCCGGAGATGCTGCGAGACGAACGGGTGCAGGGCCGGGTGCCAGTTGACGCGTGCTGTTCGGTGTCAAGGGAACCAGGGCGTCCGTGATAAAGGACTGAGGAACCAAGACTGGATGAGCCCCGTCACCGATGCCACCTCGTGGGCCACATTGTTGAGCACCAGCAATGCATGAGACGCCGAGGTTTCGGATGGACTGTGCAGCGACGAGGGTGAGGGGGAATGTGGTCAGGAGGAAGAAGAGCATAATGGCAAACATCTTCGAGAGGGCTGCGAGGCTCGTCCAAGAATCCAACATCCAAAATCCGAAGCCCCGAGCACCTCGCCTTTTGAGTGAGCGGGTAAGTGAGGTATAAAGAGGTGCAGAGGTCGATCTTCTCCATGTCGAAGGTCAGGCAATGCATTAAGAAGCAACCTTCCGTTTCTGTATTCAGGCGACTGCCCGGTGAGGAGATCATCAGATCGTCATGCAGGAACGATTCAGAATTATGCTTGCCGTCGTGTATAGAGGCAGGAATAACACCGACCGGCGTTGGATGAGACGAGTCATTGTGCGAGGGCAAAGCAGGCGCAACTAGGGCCTAGACGAAATGGACCAAGAAGTCAAGCCCGTGACGATAGCTGAACAACAGTATGTGTTGTCAGATGATTCATGACACGGCCTCTACTACTGTGCTTCCGCTCCGTCGCAGCCATGAAGAAGGATCAGCAAGTTGTTGATGTACGGGAGAGAGAGCCGCAGGATGTTGCAGCGAACCTGGACGTGACGTTCACACCGAATGCGGGGTTGATTCCTTGACATTCGTTTCCGACACTCCGCGCATGCACGGGATCTTACAGAAAGGAATACGTACTGAGGTTTGTGAATCGAATCATTCATGTGGTCCACAAATGCTACCTCCGCTCTGCATTCCGTGAGGCGTGGACAATGTGCATGGTCAACACTCAGAGGTAAATAGAAAGAAAAGGGAACATAACCAAGTTGCTTTTTGATATTAAAAATACCCGGGACCGTACAACTGACGTTCACACAACCCTCACTTCGTCCACAAAGCTGCTGGACGTCAACCAGAGTTGACAGTGGTTAAGACACACGTTTCAGGGCGTTGTTGAGCTTGGGCTAAGTGAGCTCTACCACCTACGAAGATATTTTACCCAATGCGCAAAGCCCCTGTAAACGATCACGCTTCCGCCTCTTCATCTCTACCTCACCTGTCGCTATCCACAGACAAGGCTGAACAGTCTGTTCAGCAATTTTCACGCCTAGTAGTGTCTGTGCTGATGTCGGTTTCGCTGGAAGATCAATGCCGGCATCAATGGTGAACTCTTTGCTTACCTGCCGAAATATGTTCTCTTCGGACAAAGCTGACGGTGCGACTGAAAGTTCAGCCACGGGGTGCTCTTCTTTTGTGTCGTCCGCCTCGGTCTTAAGCTCACCCACCCACTGATTCATCTTTTCCAACTTCTCCTGGAGGGCTTGGACATCCCGCTCAGTCTTGTTGCATGTCAGAAGATCATCAGCGGAATCAGGAATGACAAACTCTCGGCGGCCCTTCTTGCTTCCGAGGCGTCGCAGGCCAGGGACCTTCGACGCGACGTTCCGAACGGCGGAAGTGACCTTGCTGGCCTTGCTCCTGACCTTCTTCAAGCTGACTTTAACCGGTTCTGCGGAAACGAATGATGCGAAAGACCCCCTGCTAGCATGGGAGGAGATGGAAGAGCGCTTGAGGGGGGAATTCGGGGGAGGCGTGGTCGGTGATGGCATTGGCGTCCTCACCTTGGCGGCTTTGACCTTCATGTCAGCCTTCTTTCGCTCAGCCAGCTGTTCTTGCACGAGCGCAGCTTCGTATTGAACTGGATAGGAATTGCGCAGCATGGTCAATGCATCGACAACCTTCTCTCGGTTAAACGCGCCAGGATGTGTACGCTTCATGGTACGGCCACGCTCAAACTCGCATGCACTGAGAGGCTTGTAGATGAAGTCGTGGCCAAACTCATCTGCGTACTTGTTCGCTTTTTCGACTCCATCAACGAACTGGGACTTCAGTCGCTCCCTCAAAAGAGCCCGAGGTTCTGGCTCCTTACCATTGACATAAGGGAATGCGTACTGACCTCTGTTTCTCACTAGCCAGCGCTTGTTGCCACGATTCAACGCGGCACGACGGTTTTCTCCATATTCGATCAATTCTGACAGCGCCACACCGACCCGGGGGCTGTCTTCGCTATGCTTGATGTGACCAGAGTATGTGATACGTGACATGAGGGAAGTGAGTCGTAAGTTTCTAGCCTCCACAGCGAGCGCGGTGTGACGGAGATAGAGTGCGTCAATGAGGTTGCTTCGCTCGATGATGAGGGTCTTTTCTGGGCCTTCGAACATGGGGAATGGCTCTTCTTGCTCGTTGGTGCGACCACGGGTAGGAATGCGATAAGGGTCGTCTGGGATGTGCCAAAAGGCATGGCTCGGACGTGTAGGTTGCAAAAACCCAGCAGAGTTTCGTCGTGAGGATGCGCGAGAAGGCATTGTAGCTTGTAAAAGAGTGATATATCGATGTGAGCTACTACGGGCGGCTACAGTATCAACACTGTCCCGTCTGGTGGTATTTGAATACCTGGATATGGAAAAATGTGGTGGTCAAAAGGACAAAAATCCTGCCAATTGTAAGGCTGTGACGATGAAGACGGTAGATCAGATCCTGGTATGACACACGAGTCGCAACCGCATGGTCAGCTGTGTATATCAAAAGCAGGCATGAAAGCAGTTGGACCCTCGAAGTGACAAAGACACTGACAATGGGGCGCCAAATTTGACAAAGGAACCCGATCAGAAGGGAGCGAGACCGACCAAGGATTCAAAGGACTGTCTTTGTTGGATGGCGACACTGAGCATTACATTGTTCCAAGTGCTGAATGTACCTAAGGAGTCGAAGTTTCGTGCCGAGCCACCCTGGCACGGTGTAGCTCTGCCACCCTCAACCTTCACCAGGATCGGCGTAATCGGGATCTGTCTCTCGCTGCCTTGCCCAAAGTCGCTGGATCTGTTTTCTCTGTGCTTCGTCTTCGACTTCTTGGCCTTCTTTCTCTTTTCTCACTTTCAGTCTCAGTCGTCCTTGAGATCCACGGTCACTAAAATCCAACTGCCATTCCAGCGGTAACTTCCCTTTCGGAGCGCCATCACGGGTGTCCTCGGCGTCGGAACTGAGCCAGCTGTAGCCGGCCTTCAAAATGACATTCGCATATATCGTGAAGTAGCCCCATCCCAACCGTGTGACGGCGTAGGGTGGTCTGTCAAGCACAATAATGGGGTTTCTGAACGTGGGATGCTAAAAGTTACAAGTTGGCGAGCTCAAATTGCCCTGGGGGAACGTGCGAAACTTACCAGAAAGATTTGAATTTCTTCGATCAGGTCAGTTCTTGAAGGGCGGACAAAGAACTTCCACTGATGCTTGTTATTGGAGCCTTCGGCCGCCCTGATCTCTGTATGCTCGTTCCCGATGTAGACGGTCAAGGTCTCGACGGTTGAACCGAAGTCGTCTTCCTCGCCTGCCTTGGACTCGATCTCTCGTGCCTGGTAGGATGAGGGATAGTCACGCTGAAGACCCCTTTCCCTAGTTGGATCGGGTACGGAATTGGTGGATGTCCGACACATGGGACAGCGGGTTTCGACGTCATGAGGAAGGAAGACCGTAGCCTCGTCGTCCAAGCCGACATGAGCCAGCTGAGAGGAAATTGAGACATCTGCCCATTGAGCCATACAAGACTCGCACATTGTATGATTACATCTTGTGCGGACCGGCTTGTATAGGAGTAAATGGCAGATGGGACAAAGGTCATCATGGTCGATGTTTTTCTCCCCCGCGGCTGTCGTGGCGTCACTCGCCGACGCCACGCTCACATCCGAAGACTCGGCTTTCCGCTTCATTATGAGAGAGGAGGGATATATCACAGGCCTCAGAGCGTGGATGAGTTTCTTTGTCGCCGCCAATTTGTTTTGTACTTGGGATTAGGCAGAAGGATGTAGGAGAGCAATGGTCGGGCTGTTGCCTCCTTTGCCGCCTTTGAGATTTCATTGCGCTTGAGGCTCGTCCGGCTCGCCGTATACACTGCATTATGTAATAGTACGAGAAGACGGAATACGATGATTGGCGTCATTTGTGGAGTGACTTCTGGGCGCCGGCTGCGGAAGGCACCGGCATTCTGGGCCCCCTAAATCACGCGCGATTGGGTGCTGAGGACACGCGTGGGTGCCTGGGAGGCCCCCTAAAAATTGCAGTTTGTTGCATGACATCCAGACCGAAATCACGACGAGGCAAAATCGACAAAGCATAAACCCAGCGACCTGTCAGCGTCTCATCTTGCTCCCAATGCTAAGATTGCAGCTCTTCATTCATTTCTAGCCCTGATTCCTGTTTGTGCGGTCGATCTTGTGGCCACTTGTCGTCCTGGTCCCCGCCAACCACCTCCCACAATGCCTGGCCGAACGCTCCCTACCATCACCCGCGCCGAGGTGGAACAGCATAACAACAAGGAGTCGTGCTATGTCACGATAGGCGAGAAGGTGTTTGATGTGACCGACTTCATTGACGACCACCCGGGTGGTGGCGAACTCATACTGGAATTTGCGGGCAAAGATGTCAGGGCCATCATGGAAGACGAGGCGTCGCATTTCCACACCGAAACTGCGTACGAAATCCTGGACGAAAGTCTTGTTGGCTTTATGCCTACAGAACCGGTCCTGAAGACCGCAGTCGATGCTTCACATCCCGACCAGATTGTTCCGCTCCCAGCCACGAAAGAAGGCAACGAGCAATTGAAGGCCCATGGCGTCGATACCGATGGCCTACCGTCCCGACCGCTGTACGCTTCGACAGGCATGTCCTCGGAGGACGATCTCTCGAAAGAGACGGATTTAAATCAAGATTGGAAAACGCACAAGTTTCTGGACCTAAACCGACCCCTCTTCCCACAGATGCTCTTCAGCAAGTTCTCGAAGCAGTTTTATCTTGAGCAGATCCACCGACCGCGACACTACAAGGGCGGCGATTCCGCACCCCTGTTCGGAAACTTCCTCGAACCTTTGAGCAAGACGGCCTGGTTTGTCGTGCCAACTCTGTGGCTGCCACCGGTCATATATGGGTCATATCTAGGCATCAGCAATCTCACATATCCGGCCGAGGGCGTTGGGTATTGGTGCCTGGGGCTCTTCCTGTGGACACTTGTCGAATACCTCCTCCATCGGTTTCTATTCCACCTCGACTACTACTTGCCCGATCACCCGGTCTTTCTGACGCTGCATTTCCTCCTCCACGGCATTCATCACTATCTTCCCATGGACAAATACCGGCTAGTTATGCCGCCGACGCTGTTCCTCGTCTTGGCCACGCCGTTCTACAAGCTCGCGCACGCGGTCTTCTGGTATAACTGGTACGCCGCCATCACGGTGTTCTCCGGTGGCATTTTCGGATACATCTGCTACGACTGCACGCACTACTGGCTCCACCACCATCAATTGCCGGCTTACGTGCGCGAGTTGAAGAAATACCATCTCGCACACCATTACCAAGACTTTGAACTCGGGTAAGCACACCATAAACAGATATCCTGACCTTTTGATGAATGAAGCAAAGTGGCTGACCGACCGACTTCTTTTAGGTTTGGCGTAACATCCAAATTCTGGGACTACATCTGGGGCACGGAGCTGAAGTACGCGAAACCCATCAAGTCGTCGTGAGGGCGAGCCGCGCTCTCCTCTCTTCGATACGCACAGAGGAAATAACTCGTCCCTCACTTATACTTGTACGATACTGTTTTTTTGGAGCGATAGAACAGCGGCGGCATACCGATTGGATGGATGACCATGCAAATGGATGCTAATTAGATTCTGAATTCGAGGGCGGCGCTAGGGCGAGACTGGTGGACTGACGGTCTATCTATGTATACTGTACTGTACCTATGCCCTTCGAGAAGAGCAAGGACACACCCACACCCACTCCCACGCTCACGCTCTCACCCACATGCATGCCACTCCGGTTGAACACAAGCATAATACAATAATACTACCTTAATGCTAGAATGAATCTCGACACAAGCTACTCACGTTCTTCCTGCTCCGGGTTACACACAGAAGGACAACCGATTGGGGCTCACGCGTACTATTCATGGTAGGTGAAGCACCTTAGCTACATACTCGAATGCAAGCTTCAGCCTTCATATCTAGTCATATGTGCGTGTGTATGTGTGCACGCATGTTATGTATGTAGATCATGCAATCAAGATCGAATCTGATCGTCTCGTCTCGTCTCGTCCAGTCAAACCTCACCTCACTTCGCTGTGACTCGTTTGGGCAGAGCCAGCCAGTCGCTCAGCTCCCTCTCATCGTGCCGGTTGTCCTGTCGTGTCGTGTCGTGTCCAGCCAGCCAGTCCAGCTACTTCAGCCCGCACGGTATGGTACGGCACGGTACGATGCATACAAGCTCGGCACTCCATTCTCCTCACTCCTCGATCCTCACTATCAATTATGAGGAAGATGACGTCGTCTTCGCGTCCTCTGCCGACATCCATCCTAGGAGGACGAAGGGGTTTCTTGCTCGGAGACGGAAGGCGGCGTGATCTGTTGATACAGGCGCAGGTGCGGGAGTTGGTTCAGGATCTGGAATTGGCATGATTGTTAGTGACTGCGGTTGCTGCTGCTCGGAGGATGATAATGATGACGGTAATGATGCAGAGACGGGCAATGACAATGTGGATGTGGATGTGGTGGGAATGACTGTGGTGGTAGCTGTGTATGTGAATGTGGAGGTGGACGACATGGACTCAGTGGTTGGGAGAGCTTGGAAGGGTGAGGCAGAGATGGGCGTGAACTCGACAGCAGCGGCAGGCGAAGAGGCAGATGGCATATACGTCGTCAAGCTGACAATGCTTTGGACAATGATATTAGTTTGGTCGGTTGTCGTTGTCGTTGTCGTATAGTCCCTGCCGCCGTTGCCATGTCCACTGATGCTGTCATTCTGCTCTGGCCATCCCGTAGGTCGACCGTGAGGCCGATGAGTCCTTAAAGCCCGCGCACCAGTGACCCATGGCGGTGGAGCACCAGAATGGGTGAAATTCAGGTTTGGCCACGTCGTCGGAGCGCGAAGGAACGGTGAAGTTGGAGGGGAAGAAAAACCAACGGACGCAAGGGTAGGAGCGGCGGGATATGACTTACCTGCACTACGCTTGGTGTACTTGGTCACGTAGACAGTCTGCAGGAGAGTTTGAGTGACTGACTCGTACTCTGTGAAAGTCGCCACTTGCTGAGCGTTGCCGACTGCGTTGGGTGTTCCCGTCACTTGAGGTCCTGACGAGTCGACCAAGTCAGTAGGGGCTTTCTTAAACCACTTCAAAAGTGACTTCACGAAAGCAGGGGGAAGAGACAACATACTGTTGTTATCGCCGCCACGGTCACCACGACCATTTCCATCGGCGTCACCAGTAGGTTGAGCTGAATCGGTTGTGGTCACGCCAATGGGAATAACGGTGAAGGTCTGCGTCTCAAGGCCTGGTCCATCGGACGAGCCAGTGTGGACGGACAAGAATGCGGGAATGGCTGTGTCAGTCGCAACGGCGGCAGCGGAGATACTAGCTTCGCTGGCACCACCAGCGACGGGACCGGTAGCCGAGGCAGAGAATGCAATTGTGGAACCTGTGGGGGACGAAAAGGTCAGCAATGGGGTGGTGATTGTCGCCGAGGGGACGATGCTCGTGAGGAAGGTAGAGGGAGCGTTCGAGAAAGGGATGGTCTGACCTGTGACTGCAGTCGGGTTGGCAATGTCAGACATTTGATCGGGCACAGCAGCATTGTCATACGGCTGGCCTTGGGCAAAGTTGACTTGCGCCTTGGACACGGGAACAATGCCAGAGTCACCAACAATATCAATATCCATGCAAGTCGTGTAGATTTCCTGCTTGCCATTTGGAAAGCCAAAAGTGCCTGGCATAGTGGGCCAATCCCACACCCAATAGAGTGTGTACGGTTGGCCGGTTGCGATGTCAGCTGGAAGTTGGATATCTTGTTGGCACCAGAGATCATTGCCCATCACCATATCGAATGGATGGTTGAACTGTTGCTGACGTTGTTGGGAGATCGGACCACCGTTGGTTTGATAGCATTGACCATCGTCGAAGTTGCGGGTGGAAAGAAGGCGACCACGACCATCACCACCCTTACCATCAGGAGTCCACATACGGTGGATGGCGAGGAAGGAGTCGTCAGGGCTGGGTTGGCTGGTGCCATAGACGTAGATTGTGCCACGATTCTGTGGCTTGCCAGGTTGGTTGTCTGGCAAAGTCACATGGCCGTTCTCTTGAAATCGCAACGCAACAGCGTCCCCAGGAGCCGCCTGCAGTCTGGGAGAACCATCGGTCTGGGTCTGAGAAGTCTGAGATGATTTGCACATGAGGTCAGACGGTACGATCTGGTTGATAGTGCGACCATCTGGTGGAATGAGATTGACCATGGTCGGATCGCTGAACCCAGGAGTACCGCGTAAGACATTCCCACGAGGGAAGCCAGGCTCACCGACCAACGTCCCATTCGGTGCGATAACCATCAATTGTTCAACCCAACTGTGCGCCGACACGAGTGGTGCTGAAGCAATCAACCCGACGAGGGCGCTGCTGAGAATAGATTTGATCGGCATGGCGAGCTTGGAAGATTTGCAGGAATCTCTGGATTGAGAAAGGTTGCTTCTGGCCGGAGAAGGATATAGTTGTCGAACTTGACCAGCAAGATGAGTTGTACAGGCGTTGGGTATTCGCAAGAGTGTTGTGGTCGTAGATCGAAAGACTTGGGAGAGACCGAATGTACTCACTGAGTATCTGAAAGGATTGGTTTGTTCGAAACTGGTCGAAGCTCAAGTAGCAGTAAAGAAGTGAACGACCCGGTCGTTGCGCAAAGAGTTGTCAAAGAACAAACGAAGGAAGTGAGATACAAAGGAGTGACAATCGGTCACATTGACCTTGGGAGAACAAAGAGTGTCCTACAATGCCTGCGCAAGCATTGTTGTTGCTTGGTCGTGTGAACAATGGTAAGAAACGGCTGGACGACAAGCGAGCGACTTCACCTGCGGTTTGCGGTCAGCGGACGCCTGAGGGTCAGGCAGAAAAGACGACTGCGCGCAGTTCACGAGGACAAGAGCGTTCGACCAGCAGATGAGCGAGTGGAGCATGGATATGGGAAACCCGATCGCCATCTAAGCGCAAGGGGCGATGGAGCCGTTCGCACGGATGAAGCTTGATCCATGAAGATAGATCCCTTTCTGGGGAGAAGCCTGCGGGAGAGTCGCTGCCTCTGCCTTCTACAGACGTAAAGGGACCTGGACTGAGTGCATGGTTGCGCAACCTTTCCAATGGTGTGGCAACGGATAGCCAATACTTGACTGCCTGCAGTATCACCATGCAGAGCAAAGGGTCTAGATCCGAAGGAGATGGTGTTTCAGGAGCTTGATTTTCGCGTGGCGCGCCAGGGTGCCGGAGAGGCAGTCGGTTGGCGCGGAGCATTTCGTCGATCTTGTGATAAGGTGATAAAGCTTTGTGGAGAGACCTTGGCCAACGAGCTGCCAGTACTCTGTCTTGCTCATTATTTGCACTTCACTTTTGAACAATATCACCGAGTTCAGAGCTCATGTGAGGCTGGATGTGGTGTTGTGAGCGACATCGATGCCGCGTGATCGACGGGCGCGCGAATATCTTCCCAGTCGTTGCGCAATATCCTGGACAGTGGTGGGACAAACAAGGAAGTCCTTGTAGCCCCTCTCAATCTCGACCTCCCAAGGTGTGAGAGACAACAGACGACAAAGAGAAAAGGGGCGGAGACTTGGAAGCGGAGTCGCTTCAAACATTAGCGTGTGTTTCAAATCGGTCCTAGCGCTTCGCTAAGATGAGCCCGGGCCATCCCAGCCAATCATTGTCTGCAAGGCTCTCCTTCCTGCAGCTCTGCATGTCCCTCGCCCGCATTGCTGCCGGCCTCGCTTCTTGCATTCGGGCCCGCCTTGGAGCGTGGAAGCACCTTCATCTTATTTCTACGAGGTATGTACATGCTCACACCCAATGGATAGATATTGGCATCCAACGGTTGTACAGCTGTGAGCACTTCCGATGGAGCGCACCTCGCGCCTGAATGGCTTGTGTAGCCAAGGACTTGGTGAGACACTCATCATCAAAGCAACAAACCTTGCAAGTAAGCTTCGAATGGACTCGTATGCATTCCAGCATTCTGCACAACTACTCGTGGGTGCTCGTAGGCCTTCAATGGTGACGTAGACATGCAGCTGATCGTGCACAGATAGATTGCAGGTCGCCGGCCCGTCACTGATCTACATGCTCCATACCAATATTATTCAATCAAAATTCGAGATGAGATGTTGGCGCGCCTATGGATATACATTTCCCAGCACTTCAGCGCCACGACTGGTTAAGGAGACATGATTGCGATCAACATTACCGCGTTCCAAAACTTATCGCTTGAAACCACTCTCCTCTCGCAGGTATCCCTCGAAATCGAGCATTTTCTCATTCAGCCTCCGACACTGGGCCAGGTCCGCGCCATATCCTTCCTCTCTGAACCATTTGAACATTGTTCCCATTTCGGGTATCATATACAGGAGGAGATTGCTGACGAAGTCGTATGCACGTGGCATTGGGCGCCCCAAGACTTTCCAAAAGATTTCCTCCGCCTGTGCCTGGGTGAGGTCGCAGCCGGCGAGGCTGATTGCCGTATTTCTGTACTCGCCCGCGTCGGACTTGGCGAATGCCAAAGCTGCGAAGACACCAATGTCCTTGACAGCGACCAGTTGAAGGGGTTTATCGCCCAAGGTGTGCCATGTCGCAGCGAAGATTCGTCCGCCAACGTTCGGTTTGAGATTATCCATGAAAGCTACCGGCCTCAGGATGGTGTATGTCATGTCTGAGGCATGAGTCACTTCTTTCAGATGCTTCTCAACTTTGTACTGGGGACAGTAAGCCCGTGCACATTCCTCAAGTTATGGGGTTTGGACATACTTTAGACACGAAATGCGGGACATAAGTAGCGTTGACTTCAGACTTGTCGACCCCGCCGCGGTCGACTGAGGTGTAGACAAAGTGCTTGACATTGTTTTCGATCGCGGCATCGATCAATCTGATGCCCTGCTCGGTTTCCAGACCCTCGACCTTGCTCTTGAGGTTTGGGATGGTCACGCAGAACACGCCCCATACTGCGCCAACACCGCCGGCCTTTTTGAATATAGCTGCGCAGTCCTCCAAATCGCCTTCAATCAGGCTAACTTTAGGATGCGATGCTAAGGCTTTGGCTGAATTCGAGGTAGTCTTGCGGGTGAGGGCGAGAATTTCGTAGTCGAACGGGGGAGGATCGGCGAGTAGGGCTTTGACAACAGCTCCGCCTTGCTTGCCCGTTGCCCCCGAAATCAATATTCTTCGCACAGACATCTTGGGCGATGAGGAGATTCCGCGACCAAAAATGGTTCGGATTAGTCGTGTGTATTGTGTGGTAACACCACAGGTAACTCCTATCTGGGCGCAGGAAACAACCGAACCTTATGACAGCAGGTGACAGACCGACGCGACGAGCGTGTGCCTGGATGACGTCACCGCGCAGGAGGCGCATTCAGCTACTTGCAGCTCCCTCTGCTTTTGCGTGTTCGAAGCAGTCGATATCGGTGCAGAGAACAAAGCTTTTTCTTATATCACGAATTGATGACGACCTTCACCGGCACCCTTCCTTCGTCCTCGCCCTGCTTTGCTTGATTCGAGGCCAATCTAAAAGCCTTCTCTCCGTCCGCGAGGGCAACACGGTGTGTGACAAGGTCTTCCGCAACCCCGTCTAACTTGCCACTGGCAAAGAGTGCTATAGCTGCGGGATAGCAATTGGCATAGCGGAAGACGCCGATGATGTCGACTTCTCTCAGCGCAGCCGCTCCTAGAGGAAGGGTCTGTGTCGGGGTGCCCATTCCGACGAGTACCAGCTTTCCGCCTGCAGTTGTTGCAAAAATGCCCAGCTGCACACATGAGGGGACACCGGTGCATTCAAATACCCGATCGAATCCTGAACCTAGTCCTGCCGATGTGCTCACCTCTGCCGCAAGCTCTTGAGCTCCAGCCAATGTCTCCTCAATCGTGGGGGCGGGTGCTTTTCGAGGAAGGTGAAATGTTTTCAGCTTGAACCGACCTCCGCCCAACCCTGCAGCAATCTTCAACCTCGGAGCGTCAATATCTGCAATCACAATCTCAGCCACACCGGCGACTGACAGCGCAGCAGCTGTCAGCATTCCCACAGCGCCCGCGCCGAGGACCAAAGCCGTCGAGCCGACCAAAGGAACTCCGACGCCCGACCCTGCACTCTGACTTCTGTTTAGCGCATGTAAACAAACAGCCAAGGGCTCGACGAGGGCTCCTTGCTCGAAAGTGACATTCTCCGGCAATCGATGACACATGCTGGCTGGTTGTGAGATCAGCGTCTGCAGCGTGCCATCTGCGTGCGGGAAAGTCTTTGCCGAGGACCTAAATAAGAGAGTTGGACACAGGTTGTATTTGCCAATAGAGCATAAATTGCACGATCGACAGGGAACGCCGACTTCCACGGCCACCCTGTCGCCCACTTTGAGAGTGGACAGAGGGAGTGCACCGTTCGTGGCACCATCCGTGAGTTCTGGGACGGCGGTCACGACGCCTGATGCTTCGTGGCCGAGCACAAGCGGTGCCTGGATGACAAAGTTTCCATTACGGCCGTGGGTGTAGTAGTGCAGATCTGAACCGCATATGCCCGTGGCTTTCACTGCTATGTGAACTTCTCCGGGTCGCAGGGCGGGTGGTTGTCTTGTCTCCTGTCCAGGGCAAGACTCTGTCAGCCTCTTGCTTTCCGTGGAATGGTTTGCGTTCTTCTCACCAGCCGAAGGTCTTTCGGACCATGCAGCACCAGTGCTTGCACTGTTTGTGCCGTCGTCATTATGTCAACCTTGAAGAGCGCTGTGTAGCCAGAGGGAATATTTTATGATCTTTTCCACGTAATTGCGATTCCCTTTAGTGCCAAAAGCTTTGCCAACACTGAGTACCCCGTTACGCTGAAGTAGTGTAATTATTGGTAGCGCAATTGAAGTTGAATCGTATGCTGTGAGTTGGGCCCTCCCCACGGGTATTATCACCGACGACTGGAGGGCTTCGCTTTGCCCAACCCCCATGGCTGAGACTTTCGCGAACTCGTATAACGGGCCTTTCTCCGACCCTTGAGCGGCTCCTTCAGGTAAAAGTCGGCGAACCTCAGGCGCTCTCCGACCCCGAGCCTGTCAAAACTTGCTGCAAAGTCGTGGGGAGTGTGGGGGTGGTGAGTGCAGCCCCTCGGTGGCAGCAACACCGAACATCGACTGCCAAACTGGTGCGGGGCTTCCAAAATAATTCCCCTCGCAGATGCGGATTGCGATTTTCGCAGTTCAAAGGCCGACGGTCCTCAATCCGGCCCACTGTCGCGATGACCGGGGGAATATATCCCGCAACGTGGTAATGGCTGCGGCTGGTTTCCATGTGAGCGCAGTTTTTGGTTATGTTTGCTCGATTCTCTTCTCTCAGCCTCACGCGTTCACGTCCAATCGTGTCCCCAAGAATCGTATTTCGCGGTCGTTACCAGGGATTGGCTACTACTCGTTTTGACAGCATCATGACGAAACCCACTGTCCTCCTGATCGGAGGACTGGCACACACGAATAAGGAGTGGGAGGAATTGGGCTCGAAATACAATCTGAAAGAGTTCCGCAAAGGCACGCGGGAACAGTTCCTCTCCAAATGCAAGAGCGGTGAATACGACGATGTGGTTGCGCTCTACCGCTCGAACATGTCCACGTCGCAAACGGGCCTTTTCAACGACGAACTCGTCTCTTTGCTACCGGCATCGCTGAAATTCATCTGTCACAACGGCGCTGGATATGACAACATCGATGTAGATGCATGCACAAGAAGAGGGCTGAAGGTTTCCAGCACCCCGATCGCGGTCGACGACGCCACTGCCGACATTGGCCTCTTCCTCATGCTGGGCGCTCTAAGACTTGCTTGGGTGCCAATGGTGGCCATCAGAGAGGGCAAATGGCGGGGGAAGACACAGCTCGGGCACGACCCCAAGGGCAAGACACTGGGCATTCTGGGAATGGGTGGAATCGGGCGAGTAAGAAACACCCCGTAGAGCATTTGACGAACGAACACACTGACGGGCGCAGGCAATGGCACATCGAGCACGTGCGTTCGGTATGAAGATCGTATATCACAACCGATCGAGGCTCTCAAAGGAGCTTGAAGGCGACGCCGTATATCTCAGCTTCGACGAACTGCTGGCACAGTCCGACGTCCTGAGTCTGAACCTCGCACTTAATGCGAAAACACGACATATCATCTCTGCGCCCGAGTTCGCGAAGATGAAGGATGGCGTTGTTATCGTCAACACAGCTCGAGGAGCCCTGATCAACGAGAAGGATCTTGTGTCAGCACTGGACAGCGGAAAGGTTGCCTCGGCAGGGTTGGATGTGTTTGAAGAGGAGCCCAAGGTGGAAGAAGGGTTGTTGAAGAACGAAAGGGCGTTCATTGTTCCGCATCTTGGCACCAACACGTACGAGACGCAGAAGGAAATGGAACTGCTGGTCTTACAGAATCTGCAGAGCGCGGTCGATAAAGGCACTCTTTTGACGCCGATCGCAGAGCAGAAGGCTAGGGCGAACGGACATTTATAAGAGCTGGCACAAGATAGAGATAACATAGACCATAAACATGCCGAAGACAACCTTGCGTCGCTGGCTCTGCTACGGTGATGCGAGTAGGTGTTGAGATGCTGCCATTGGAATCGATATGGCCTGCAGTAGCAGACCTCGGGCGTTAGTGGCATTCCATTCACATGCGCGCAGTCCGTCGTCATCTCCGGAACCTCAACTCGGCCATTCACACATGTCACTGAGCTGTGATACTGTCATCGTTCGCCGAAGGGAGCGCATCCTGCGCATCAGTATACCATGAGGTCTCTCTTCCCTTCCAGATGATGCCAGCATCTCCACCACGGTCACAATGGCGGTTCACTCGAAGGAGGACCCTTTGATGGTGCTCTACAACCACTATCGCAACCTCTTCCGCTCTCATGTCCCTCGAACGCCCAGGTCCGTCAAACTCGCTGCGACAGCCGCCCTGATCCTCTCCATACTGTCGTCCAGCTATGGCGGCTTCAAATGGTGGCGGGCGCGGTCGAAAGAGAAGGCCCAAGGCCGTGCGTTGGTGCGGAAGAACAGTGGGCTAAGAGGAAAGGGAGGAGAGCGTATCATATACGTGCCCAAGGGCGACACTACATCGAGAGTGGTTATTCATCCCATCCGTCCTACCACGTTCGACGCCCATCGACGGCTCTTCTTGACCCCTCCGCGAGTGACCCGCCTCAGCAGCGGCACATCAACGCCAGCATATGGTCCTCCGCCTGCTCAGACCAAGCCCGGTCTGAACCTAGCCTTCCTCCACCAATTTCTCAGTCTGGCAAATATCATGGTTCCAAGATTCCGAAGCAAGGAGACTGCATTGCTGCTGAGCCATGCGCTTTTTCTGATATTGCGGACATACTTGTCTCTGCTGGTGGCCAGACTGGACGGCGCGATTGTTCGGGACTTGGTAGGCGGCAATGGGAAGCAGTTTCTGCTGGGTCTTTTGAGGTGGTTGTCCATTGGGACCTTGGCCTCCTACACCAATTCCACCATCAAGTTCTTGCAATCCAAAATCTCCATCGCGTTTCGCACGAGGTTGACGCGCTACATCCACGACTTATATCTGAACTCGAATCTCACCTACTATAAACTTTCGAACTTGGACGGAGGAGTGGAAGGCGCAGACCAGTTCATCACCCAGGATTTGACGCTCTTCTGTACGGCTGCAGCCTCACTGTACTCTTCCCTTGGGAAACCCCTTGTCGACATATTCGTCTTCAATTACCAATTGTACCGCTCATTGGGCCCACTGGCCCTGACTGGTCTTCTGGTCAATTACTTTGGCACCGCCACCATGCTCCGAAGACTCTCTCCTCCATTCGGAAAGCTGAAAGCCGTCGAGGGGAAGAAAGAGGGCGAGTTCCGCGCCCTGCATTCGAGATTGATAGCCAATGCAGAAGAAGTCGCTTTTTACGGTGGCGCTGATGTTGAGAAGGTCTATCTCGACAGGTCCTTCAAGGAGCTCCGGAGTTGGATGGAAGGCATCTACAACGTCAAGGTCAGGTACAACATGCTGGAGGATTTTATTCTGAAGTACTCGTGGTCCGCGTTTGGCTACGTCATCACGTCAATACCTGTCTATCTACCAGCCTGGGCGGGTCTGAATAGCATGCTCGAGGCCTCGGCTGCCACAGGCACAGAAGTCTCGGAATCAAGCCGCTCGGGAACACATATGAAGGAGTTTACGACCAACAAGCGTCTTATGCTCTCTTTGGCTGACGCCGGTGGCAGAATGATGTACAGCATCAAGGACCTGTCCGAGTTGGCCGGCTACACTTCTCGAGTGTACCAGTTGATCTCCACCCTTCACCGTGTACACGCCAATGCGTACGGCCCCCACCATCGCCGTGCGTCACAGAGGATCGAGCTCTACTCGCTCGCGGATGTCCAAGGCACCATACATTACGGTTTCGACGGTGTGAGACTGGAAGATGTCCCTGTGGTCGCACCAGGCCTGTGGCCTTACGGCGGAGAGGATCTCATTGAGTCTCTCTCTTTTCACGTCCACAGCGGCGAGCACCTCCTCATCTCGGGCTCCAACGGCGTGGGCAAATCGGCCATAGCCCGTATTGTCGGTGGATTGTGGCCTGTGTACCGGGGACTGGTGTCTCGACCTCGTAACAATGGAGCAGACGGCATCATGTTCTTGCCGCAGAGACCGTATCTCAGCATTGGCACGCTGAGGGATCAGGTCATCTACCCCCACACAGAAATGGACATGCAGGAGAACAACCGTCGTGACAGCGATCTGGAGCGGATTCTCGAGGAAGCAAAGCTCGGACATCTGCTTGCTCGCGAAGGCGGATGGGACACGCGCAAGGAATGGAAAGACGTCCTCAGCGGCGGGGAGAAGCAGCGCATGGGTATTGCGCGGCTATTCTATCACGAGCCGAAGTACGCGTTCCTGGACGAAGGCACCTCGGCCGTCTCGTCCGACGTGGAAGGTCTTCTGTACGAACGGTGCAAGGAGAAGGGAATCACCATCATCACCATCTCCACCCGCGCCAGTTTGAGAAAGTATCACACATTTAATCTGATTCTCGGCCTCGGAGAAGAGGGCTATGATTGGGAAATGGTGCGCATTGGCACGGAAGAGGAGAAATCGGGTGTAGAGAAGGAGATTTCCGAGTTGAAGGAGAAGCTCTCCATGGTCCCGGAGTGGGAGAGACGACGAGCAGAGATTCAAGCCGAGCTGAGTCAAGTGCTCGTGTCTGGGATCCGGGAGGGCAGCAGCACCGGCGGCAGTAGTATCGGTTCTGGATATCTCGAGGGACCACGGAACGTGGACGAGCAACAGGATCCCCAAGTCTAGATAAGAGTAGACATGATTTGTAGCATTACGTTGATGTGTTATGGTCGCTCACCGATTACTATCACCACATTACTCTCCTGCTTCTTTCCTCTGGGCCGGTATAGTACGAGCAGTGTCGACAAGCTCTACACGGGCGTCTACAGTACCTCCTCCTCGAGGTTGTGCTGAACTGGTGCTATAGATAGATAGCTCTACCGAATGACGCCAGGAATGATCCTAAAGATGGAAGTATACTTGTAAATGTTTGTAAACGTTTGTAAATCTACGTGTCAGTGCATTTAAATCTACGTGTCCATACATTCGTTTAAAGGTGATAAAATATATGTGTTGAGTGCTGTTCCGTAAGGTTATAATATATACACGGACAAGATAGGACAGCACAGCACAGCACAGGACAAGAATGTACATGCCGTTTGTCTCCCCACACCAGAGCCTTTGCCAGCCGACCTGCTTTTACGCTTTACGCGGTATTATTCGCACTAGATGGAGGGATTGGTTAATTAAGTGATTGACTGACCGACTGATCAAGATAATGGATTAACCAATTGTTGAACCACTTGATGAACTATTGATTGATCGATGGTTGATTGTTTAGTTGGCGGCCAGTACGTACGTGTGTGATGGACGTCTGCCCAACTGATTCCAGTATTGTACCATGCCGACTCGAATCAAGCGACCCGCCCTCTCACCTGTTTGAGATCCTTGACGTAAATGTCGCGCCAGACCGCGACCGACACCAGGGCCAGGGCCAGGAACGCGGTCGACGCAATGAGCATGTACCGCTGACAATCGCCGTACGCCCTGTTGATGGCGTCCCGGGTCGGGGATCCCCAGGGATAGCTCGCCTGGGTGACGAGATCGCCGTAGATGAGGTCGACATCCCCCCGCGATCCGGCGGGCAGATACTGCAGGAGCTTGTCGCGGAACTGGCCGGTCCAGATGGCGGTGGCGATGGTGGAGCCGATGGCGCCGCCGACGGAGGAGAACATGCCCTCGACGGCCAGGACGACGGCGATGTGCTGGTGCGAGGCCGCGGCCATGACGGCGATTTGTTCGCAGATGACGAGCACGCCGCCCCCGACGGCGATGAAGACCTGGCACATGGCGATGTAGCCGATGTAGGTGTCCGGGCGGCGGAACTGCAGCATGAGCGCCACGCCCAGGATGGTAATGGGCAGGCCGAAGTAGAGGGAGATGTTCTTGAAGCGGCCGCGCCAGCGGATGTAGAGGCCGACGGGGATGGCGAAGAAGCAGGCCACGATGCTGTAGATGTTGGTGATGTACGAGGCGTGGGTGACGGACTGGTTATTCACCACGATCAGGAAGGAGTAGAAGAATGCGTTCCAGATGTAGAAGCTCACAAACAAGACGGCGGCGAGGATGTTAGCGCCCAGCACGGTCCGGTCGGTGAGGAGTTCCCAGGGAATGAACTTTTTGGGCGCCAGGTATTTCTCCCATAGGCCGAATGCGATGAGCAGGAGAATGCCGAGGACGATCATGCAGATGATCATCGGCGAACGCCACCCGTCCGCCTGGTACGAGTAAAGAGAGAAGGGCAGCAGGAACAGTGCCAGACCGGCGGTGATGAGCAGCAGGCCGAACAAGTCGAATTCGACGGCGTAGTGCTGGAGCGACTGGAGAATCGTCCTGTTATGCTCGCGCGCGGGCATCAGCCCTGCTTTTTTGGCTTTGCGGTAGTTGAAGATCAAGAGGAAGAAGAGCAGCGAGCAGACCACCGGAGTGACAATGGCAAAGGTTCCAAATCCCCACCTGAAGCCTGCGCCGTCGAGGAAGCTCTCCGCTGCCGGGCCACCGATCCAGGTTGTCGCAATGTACGGCGACGACGCAAAGGCATACATCAGGCCACGGTTCTTGAGGTGGGAGGTATCGGCGATGAAGATGGACAGGGCATAGCCAATCCCGTTGTAGCCCACCCAATAGAATACTTGGGCGGCAGCGTATGTCTCGACATTTTGACAAGCCGCCATCATGATGAGACCGATGACGAGCAAACAGACCATAATGATGAAGCCTTGCGGACGGCCCCAAACGTCCAGGATCTTCGCGAGTGGTAGTTTCGAGAGACCGCCGATGATCTGGGAAAGAATGCGAGTCGTGGCAGTCAGCGAATGGAGTTGGAAGCTGCTAGTTACGTAGGGTGTCAAGACGCCGGTGATCTGTTGCTGCATCGAGTCGATGAAGTAGATGAGAAATATCCTGCGTTTAGCCATCAGCTGGTTGCTCAGAGCGGAAGCCTGCAGGTGTGGCATACAAGATGTAGGCAATAATTAGCTGATTCTTGCTCCAGGCCGATGTGGTTGCCTCGATCTTCTGAACGCCGGCCTGGGCAGTTTTGTCGACGCCATCAGAGTCCGAATCGGCCGTGACAGGGCCGTCCGAGGTCACTCCGATCTCTTTGTCTCCGGGGTCGCATGATCGAGTAGCCGCCTCTGAGTCGTTTTCCTTTTCAGGCACGGCAACCGGCTCAAAGGCTGCCGGCGTGGTCCGGCCTATACTGAACCTCATTCTGCTGCTCGACGTCGCCAAGGCAGAACTTGAGAAAGGAGAATTGAATGGGAGCTTGATCAAGGATTCTGACCATCCAGCGATGGTAAGATCTTGACAGGGCGAAGAAGAGCATCGGAAGCTGCTGGCCAGTTATTATAAGTGGCCTGAATTTGCCGTGCTCTCTGTCTCTTGCCGGGGGCAAATCCCTGGACCTGGCCATTGCATTATGCCCAGCTAGGAGGCTACGTTGCATCGTCGCCAGAGTCAAGGATTATCCAAGCTTCAGATGACCGTCGGCCGATATCCTGACCTTAGCGGAGCCCTAACTGCGAGCGGTTGCAACTCCGTTGTCGCTGGGTGCTTAGCTCTGAGCGGAGCAGAACGTGGTCTTACCTGGCTCTCTGCCCACAGCGGGGCTTGGTCTAAGACGCATGGCATCTTGGTGTTCGAGAATGCGAGGGTGCGCAAGCCCTGGTTGGGCGGGAAACATCTTACAAGAGTCAGAGAGGAAGTCGCTAGAGGAGGAAAGTGGAGGACAGTGGCAGGCGGTGGTGAGGCGGGTGTGAGGACAAGACGCCAACGCTCGCCGCGACGGGTGATCGGGGCTGCATCAGGCTAAGCGTCGAAAATTTTATCTTATCAAATGTGATTGTCTTGATCTAATCTGATTGCGAGCAAGATTACCGCCGATGTCTCCTGCTTCGATTGACGGGGTTACGTTTGACCACCCACCGAGCATCGGATCCCTCATATATCAAATAGGGCGCCTTGGCCCGTGTCAGCGAGCGTAGATTGGGATGTGCGCTCCATACCGATGGCGCGATCCCTTCCACAGCTGTGATTTTGGTGTCTTGACTTGGTCGGGAGGAGCACTGAGCGGCTTCGGAGCCTGCGAGATGAGGTGGCTGCGTTCACAGTACCAAGCCACTGCCCTTCGTGGAAACGTGGCACCGTGGCAATGAAGAAGTCTATCGATGGTTCCCATTGCTCATGTGGCCAGCGCCACCATCTTGCGCCAAGATATGCATTTTATAGCGGACCCTGCCACAGCTCTGCGTCTCGACACATTCCATTTCGATCCCATCAACCGACTCGACGTATCTTTCATCTCCGCGTGGCAAAATGAATTCCAATTCTCTCCAGGGAGGGAGAAAGAGATTGTTGAGGGCCGGAGTGAACGACACGACCACTTTCTCCGCCGTACAACTGTATGAAACGCTGAAGGATGATATGTCTGGGTGGAGAGACATGCCGTCGTCTTCATACCACGTAGTCGTAAAAGTCGTACCGTGCGAGCTTCCTTTCGGGGGAAATATCTCAATGCCCCGATAGTCGTCTTCAGGGAGCGACTGGCACGCAGGCTTCGTATCCCCTGGCATCCTTGTTTGGACGCTTCTTCCCACAGGAATCGCGCCACCAACTTTGGCGAAGATGGGTATGCTTTCCCTCCAAGGGGAGGGTACCGTCACCCACTGGCCGGATGCAAGGTACTCATATGGCGCGTTTAGATTGACATAACCATAGTCAAAACCGCCATCGACTCGTCGGGGTAAATACATTCTGGCGGTGTCGACTCCTGGCTGGTAGACTCCGCCGATCAACAGTGTGTCGCCAAACCAATACTGCTCCTCACCAGACTTCAGCGGTTTCGTCCAGACTTCCGGATCTGACTCGTATCCCCAACCAATCCATCTTTGGGGCGGGCTTGCTGCCAAGTGACTTTCAAGGCCGAGGGAGTAGATGTAAGGCATTATTTCGTAACGTCGCTTAATCGCTTTACGTACCAGCGGTGTAATCTCCGGATACATCCACGGCTCAATCACGTCTCCTGCTTGGTTGTCTTGTGGTGACGTCTTGAAGCAATTGATGGCGAAGCGGATTTGGTGGCATCCGAGTTGAATCCAACGAAGCAGCAATTCGGGAGAAGGTTGAGGGCCCTCGAAGCCACCGATGTCGTGACCATAACAGTGCATCAAGCTGATCCCAGCGTTTAGAGATATCGCATTCGCCGCCTTCATCGACTCCCAAGATGTCACTGTTCTACTGTTAGATTCGCACACCCGATCGGGAAAATCCAAAGTTTAGCAGATACGAGCTGGGCCTTGAGGAGCACTCACTGTTGTCACCGCTCCATGAACTAGACGCATATCGCAGAGTCCCGATGCTCGCGCTGCGGGTCAGGACGAAGGGTCGTACGCCAGGCTCCGCTCGTAGGAGACCTTCGTACGACGCCTTTGCCATCAATTCGGTGTGCATAGCACGCCCCCAGAGCCCAAGCCTGTTCGGTGTGTCGGTCTTGGGCGTCGGGATCGTTTCGCGAGCCAATTGCCAGTCATCATTGGGCAGGGGGTACTCGTTGTTGTCATTCCACATGCCATCAATGCCTTGTTCTTTCAATCTCTCGACGCCTCGAGCCCACCATTCATATGCTGCCGCCGAAGTGAAGTCAAGGTGGCCACCAATCCCGCTCTCGCCGCCACCAGCACTCCAGAGCCGCATTTCCGCGTTCTTCTTACTTCTGGGATCCGTGAACAGGCCAGTGTTCTTCACCAGATACTCGTAATCAGGGTGCGACGCAAGGACAAATGGTTTGATATTCGTCAATAGCCTGATCCCTTGGGCGTGATACTGCCGAATCCACTCTTCGGGATCTGGAAACCGATGTTTGTTCCAAGTAAAGACATTGCGCACTCTGGGTTCGGTTTCGGCTATAGAGTAACCGGAGCTCATCTGATGGCCAGAGCACGGGAGATCGTGTTTCTTGAGCTTCTCTGCAAAGTCCAGAAGCGCCTTGTGTGCAGGAGGTTCATCGAGCGCGGTGTACCTGTAGCCACCGGAGATGTAACCGTATGCCCACCGTGGCGATAGAAGCGGGAATCCAGCCAGCTGCGCATACCTATACACCACATCCTTCAATGTGCGCCCGACGATCAGATACTCTTCCAGCCCGCCATAGTCTTGCCTGTAGACCTTGAAGTGGCCCCACAACCCATCGATTTCGGAGCCCACTGACCACGAACCTCTCGAGTGGCTTGTAGAGACCATCGCAATGCAGCCACTAGATGTTGCTTTCACCAACAGGGGCATCATCTTATACATCGGATCAGTCGCGTAAGCTTCGTAGCCGAAGCAATCCGTTGCCGACAACTGAAAATGACGGGCCGTTAGGTCCATTGGTGCCGCTTTCTCTCCAAGTCCAACATGCAAGGCTTTTCGATCATGTTGCGTATAGTGAGCAACGCCCGGACCATCGACAACATACGAACGAAATGCGAGATCAGAATGCAGAACCTCGTTCGAGTCCTGCCAGGTCAGGCTCACCACAGGAGCATGACTCCACTCGACTGATGCCCTGACGTTGCCAACTTCAGTCACGCAGCTTTGCTTGCTTGGCCGGAACGACGTGATCTTGGCTCCAGAGATATTGCTTGTCGGCGGGGATATGGACGGGTATGGCGGCAGCGGGTGTGATGTAGAAGAGAATGTGGTTCTGAACACATTGGGGAATACCGCCTCAAAGGTGAAGTCGAATTTGGTGTCTAGATCGTCAGATTGAAGATGAACTTCTCCAGGTCTCTTCGACTTGGTGTCCACCTGCCTGTAGGACTTTGGTATACTTTCTAGCTGTGGCATACTGTAGTCTTGGAAAGCAATAGGCACGAAGTGGAAGAAGCTGTTAACGAGCAAACACGGTCCCAACAGAAAAAGGGCGTTGCGGATGAAAGATACTCAAGGACAGTACTTAACTTGGAGGCTCTCAGATGCTTCAGAGTCAGCTGTTCGGAAATGTCTGCGACGTGTCCGTCGGGTCATGAAGGCGATGAATTGCACAAGCAATCGAGCTGCTACAGGAGGCGACGAAGGATGAGGGAGGCATCGGAGTTCGGCTGCCAAGTGCGATCCTTGCAATCGGGTTGCTGCTCTACCAATCCAGGGTAGTGCTGCTTCCTTTAGCCTCGCCACTGGCGCTGACAGCTCCGACGACGATTGCCCTCTTCTTCGCGTGATTTCCCCGCGCTGGTGGTGCCGCAGATCGTCCCCGGTCATGCGTGACCGTTCCTGGACAGCGGAATCAGTCAACCTATCCACTCTGCAGGGGCGTGGAGGGCAATGGTCCCCGGAAATCATGGACGGTATGGGGTATAGCAAGTCGAGATCGGATGGCGACCCCGATTCCAAGTCGATGCAACCTCTCGCCTAGGGAGTATTTATGATAGTTGGATCTCCGGCCGTCAGAGCCAGGGATGCTTCAAAAGTCTTCTCGAGATTCGGCCGCCCAGCAACCAAGATGGAAGACCCCGGCGTCAAAGCTCCCATCGACCATGTCGAAAGCAAGACTGACATTGATGACCTGCTGAAGAACGACAAAGCCAACAAGATTCTCAGCGATGCGGGAGGCCAACGCATTGTCCTCACCCCGGAGAACAACTCCCGAGTCCTGAAAAAGATCGACCTGTTCATCCTACCCGTCGTGCTTGGGATATACTTCCTGCAAGCCCTGGACAAGGCCACTCTTGCATACGCCTCGGTATTCGGCCTGGTCGACGATGCCAACCTGGTCGGCCACCAATATTCCTGGCTGGGCTCTGTTGTCTATCTGGCCCAGCTGGTCGCACAGCCCTTGATCGCGTACATTCTCGTGAAATTGCCCTTGGGCAAGTTCCTGGCTGTCATCGTTCTGCTGTGGGGAATCGCCCTGAGCAGCATGCCGGCTGCGCATAATTTCGGAGGGCTGTTGGTATGTCGACTATTCCTCGGACTGTTTGAGGCTGGCGTGGGTAAGAAAGAGTCTTTCTGTCACGCAGCACCTTGAGTTGCTCACATTTCTGCAGCCCCGGCCTTCATCGCTCTTACTCAAATGTGGTGGCGGCGACGCGAACAGCCCGTGAGGCTTGGAGCCTGGTACGCCATGAATGGCATAACTAATATATTCGGCTCGCTGTTGACCTACGGCATTGGTCATATACACTCAAGCCTTCTCCAACCTTACCAGGTGCGTTGAGACCCCTTGACATGGTTTGCCACTGCTAACACGTCGCAGATTATCTTCTTGTTCTTCGGCCTGATCACCGTGGTATTTTCCGTGGTGGTATGGTTCTTCCTTCCCGACTCCCCGCTCACTGCTCGTTTCCTGAAAGGCGACGATAGATTGGTTGCCATCGAGAGGTGAGACAGCCAACCCGGGTGACACAAAATCACACGCTGATAATGCTAGGCTGAGAGCAAACAACCAGGGCGTCGAGGGCACCCAGTGGAAGTGGACACACGTGAAGGAATCCGCTCTTGACCTCAAGACCTGGCTATGGTGTGCAATGATGTTCGCCATCTCCGTACCGAGCGGCGGCGTATCGACTTTTGGACCTCTTATCGTGAAGAACTTTGGCTTTGACCAGTTTGAGACGATTCTACTCAACATGCCATTTGGTGCAGTCCAGCTCGTCGCGACGATGGGCGGTGCTTGGGCAGCGACGGCCTTGAAGATGAAAAGTCCTGTGCTGGCGTTCCTCAGCCTTCCCCCGATCGCGGGATGCGCCATGCTTCTGCATCTGCCGCGAGATGCATCAGCTAAGGCGCCTTTGTTGGTGGCGTATTACTTGGTGGGTTCCGCCATTTCTCTTCCAGCGGTTCGAGGCTGACAGGAACAGATATCTGTGTATCCCGGAATCAGTATGTACTGCCTCGAACTGACCTTGTCTGACAATACTAATCGAATTAGCACCTCTGATATACTCGTGGTCCGCGGCCAACACTGCGGGAGAGACGAAGAAGAAGGTAATCTCTAATATTTGACCTCAGCGGCCAACTGCTGACGCTCATGCTTTGTAGGTCACCACCGGAGCACTGTTCATCGCGCAATGCGCTGGTAATGTGCTCGGACCCAATCTGTACACGACGGGGGAAGCACCACTCTACCATCGAGGATTACTCTCAAAGTAAGAAGGCTGGTATCGTCCACCGAGCCAAATGCTGACTGTGAAAAAACAGTCTTGCCTTGTTTGTCGTCCTCATCGGACTGTATGCCGCCCAAGTTTTCTACCTCATGATCCTCAACAAGAAGCATTCAAGCACCCGTGAACGCCTGGGGAAGCCTGCGATCATCAAGGATGTGTCAATGAGCCGGGTGAAGGCGAGAGCAGCCTTCGCTGACGAGGGTCAAGAAGAAGATGTGACAGGCCGTCATGCTTTCCATGACAAGACCGACTGGGAGAACGAGGATTTCATTTTCGTATATTAGCTATGCGCAGAAGCTGTGTATTTGCTCAAGTACAGGCGCCTGTTGGGCATGATGTCCCTGCCTTACTGATATGCTATGCACTTGAGTCCTCTGTGTAGGTACATATGCGGCTGCGCAGTCTTCAGCCTTTCAGCTACTCAAAAAAAGGGGTATCATGTGCTGTAGATGTCCAGTTTTCTAACGCTCTGGGGAAACGGACAAGGAGTCCACCTTATCCTGCCATCATCAGTCGTATTCCCATGGGCGTGAGCCTGCAGCCGGTTCTATTTCATGTCTAGGGGTAATATGCCGAGTCATAACGGATCCGTCATGCTCCACTTGAGAGTATCGCGTGGCTGAAAGCCACGATATGTTGTGATTGAGGTTAACGCCTCTGTTTGCTGATGGTGGCTTCTGACAAGGCGAGGTTGTTCAAATGCTGTTGAGTCCAAAAAGGTAACCCAATTCTCGCACACCAAGTCGAGATACTTGGCGGCCTGCGGATTCGTCGAGCGCTGTTTCGACAAGGCGACGTTTCTTCTCTTGGAGGTTTAATATTCGATCCTCGACGGTATATCCCACTGAAGGGTCTGTCGGCGCTCCATTCCCGGTCAGAGGATTGCCGTCCTGGAGGTCACCCTGGCCTATAAGGACCCTGTGGACAGTGACTGGACGCTGCTGTCCAATGCGATAGCAACGGTCCGCTGCCTGGTATTCGACAAAGGGATTCCAGAAAGGGTCCAGCATGATGACATGGTTCGCGGCTGTTAGATTCAAGCCTGCGTTTCCAGACCGTAGACTGACCAAGATTACACCGCAATTTGGGTTGTCCGTAAACTCCAGGACGGCGTCATTTCGTTCATTGCTACTCATCGACCCATCGTAACGGACATAGTTACTGAGTGTTCTGTGATCGTAAAGCGTGGTCTCAATGATGTCTAGGAAAGAAGTGAAGTTAGAGAAGACGATGGTCTTCTCACCTTCTCCGCGATCCTTGATCTCCTCGAGGAGTTCTAAGGTCCGTATTGTCTTTGCCGAGGGTTCGAAGGTCTTCTTCAAGCGTCGAAGATACCTTCTCCTTGCGCTCTTGTTACGCATGCCTTCCTTGCGAAGTTGCCCAAGGCTTTTGGGTGGAGGCTTCGGACGTGCTCGGGACTTGGGATCAGAACGCCTCTTGCTCTTCTTGCGTCGTTGCGACGGTTTTCGCGAGCTAGACTCGACGTCCGGGTCCGAGTCGTAGACGATGAAGCCACCGAGATCGCCTCCTTCATCGCAATCGTCGCTTTCACTATCTGAGTCGGAGTCGGAGTCTGAGGCAGACTCCGATTCCCTAGGTAGATCAAGCTCCTGCAATGACTCGTGCTCTGGACAATGGACGCGCAGAAAACTGGTGAAATCTGTGACATTGTTGACGTCGATGTCGGCGCGGCATTGTGGACATTTCGGTCTGCCGCCATTGTTGTTTCCGTCTTCAGTCAACCTACTGAGACAATCTCCGCATATCTGCAAGAGCTTATTAGCATGCAACGTATTGACAGAACGGAATCTCAAAATACTCACGGCATGCCCGCAGAAGAACAGGGAGGGATTCTCAGTGACGTCAAAGCAGATTGGACATTCGTAGGCGTCAAGTTGCTTCAGACGTTCGACAACCTTGATATCGAGTTGTGCAGCATTTCGCATCAGAGCTTCCGTGTTCAATTCTCCACCAGGGAGCTGAACAAAATCCTTGCTTGCAGTGACCAGAAAGGGATGACATGCTGCTTGACGGAGACGAAGCAGCAAGACCAATATATTGGCATAGTGTCGGCCCACGGTCCCCCTCTGTAGATATCTGTTCATCTGAATTTGAGCACTGTTTTCCAGGGCAAAATAAAATTCGCGTTGGTCCTCTCCAAACACAACTCGATCTTCCCTCGTTTCTCTCGGAGGGAGTTGAAGAATCGGCTGGCCATGGATGTTCGATTGCTTTGTCCGTCGGAGCAGGATGGCACGCAGCAGAGCTTGAAGAGTTGCCATCCCCCGTTCCTGTGGGGCCTCATGTCTTCTCTTCAGGGGAGCCGCGATGTCTTTGCGAAACCTTTCCCAGTCGCAATAAGGACGGATTCGACAAAACTTGACCAAGCTGAACATTTCTTCCGTCTCATTCATCATGGGCGTGCCTGTCAAACACCAACGATACTCGGCCTGTATACGGCAAGCTGCGTGAGCAGCCTTTGTGCTTCTGTTCTTGATATTGTGTGCCTCATCTAGTATGACGCGGTGAAAGTGAGATCTGTCGCCCAAAACCGGGCAGTCCTCGGCAGGGGTGGGCACGTAGTTCTGCAATCGCTTGGCCTTCTCATCGAGGACGGCCTTGCGTTTGAGTTCAGAAGCGAGCAGTCCGTAGGTGGTTATTATAATATCATAAGCCCTCAGACTCGACCAGGTCGCTTTCCTGGTCTCACCGTGAAGGATGAAGACGTTCATACGGTGACGTGGTCGAACCATTTTCTCAATCTCACGCTTCCACTGATGCATAAGTGCGACGGGCGCCACAACGAGCGTCGGTCGATGCTTGTTCTCGGGAGGCGGGCGCTCGAGCATCAACGCGATGCTTTGAAGAGTCTTTCCAAGGCCCATGTCGTCAGCCAAAATGCCTCCCTTATTGGTGCCCTCCTCCATGCGCTTCATCCAAGCTAAGCCACTAAGTTGATGTGGCATCAAGGATACTTTCAGACCGTGAGGCTGCTCCGGCATCTGGTCTGCAGTGAGCTCTTCGTCAGGGCGAATATGTTGCAAAAGCTGTCTCAATTCGGCTTGAGTCTGCGCATGTTCCCGGGATCCATCATAGGAACGCTCGAAGCCACTGGGGAGGGCGTCGCCTTCAGAATCTGTATCCAAGTGGCCACGGTGCTGTGGGTATCGGTCTAGACTGTCAGAACCCTGTCCAGCAGCAGCTCGGCCGTTGTACACAGAAAGCCCACCGAGGCTATCATAGGATTGATCCGGCGGGAGTGCGCCCGGAAATGCTCCAGGCATGGACGATGAGGGACCCATGCCGGGTTCATGTTTGACGTTGAAAGTGGCACGTCCCAGCGGTTCATGCTTGATAGGAACTCTCAAGGTGGTGGGGTTCTTCAGTATTCTTGATGGAGACCCGTCGACCGTAGCTGGGTCTGCTTTGATGGTGATCGAGCGGTTAGTACTGCTGGAGGGCTCTGACTTGACGAATGAGCCATCGGGCCTAAGGAACGACTGTGTGTAGTCTGACCGATATGGAAGAGTGGGCTGTGTTGGCTCCGTGGTCAGTCCAACCCCCCACTCTTGAGAGAGACTCAGGGCGATTTTCTCATCGTTCTCTTCCTGCTGTTTCTGTCTCCAGAACTCCTGGTTGTGTTCCAGCTCCTCTTTTGACAAGCCTCCAAACAACGAGTCGAGGAAAGGATCATCAAGGCTGTCCAGGCTAGCAGACGTCGCTGCCGGCGAAGGAGCTGTGAGGGTGGAGTTAGGTGTTGTCCGTCGGGACTTGAAGGATTCTTGTCTCTCATCATCGGAGAGTGCGCGTTGTCGCTTGCGACTCGCCGGGTCATATCGGGTCGAAGGTGAAAGATGGTCTGATCGGTAGGCAGGCTGTGGTGGACGACTGACAGTACGGTAGTCAGACTCTTTTTCAGGTGTCTGGTCAAGGGCTTGCGAAGGATCGAGATCGTCCTCCTCATCTTTTGACGCAGGCTCCAGAACACGAAGATGCTTGCGTAGTCTCTTGAGTTCCTTCCTGGCCGTCTTCCTCAGCTCCTCGTCGTCAGAGCCGTTGCCATTGTCATTGAGGCTTTCGAGAATGGCCTCCTTAAGAGCAATCTCGTCGCGAAGGTCTTCTATCTCAGGGAGCAGTGCGGGATCTGAGGGGCCGTCCATGTTGGAGATATGAGAAGTGTTGGAAGTGAATGTGGTCTAGAGCCTTGGTGCAGTTAAAGAGGTACAGGCAAATGTGGCGCAGAAGGCATCCAGCGAGCTGAGGCAGGCCGCGAGCATGGGGCGCGGCTTGACAGCCTCAGCGAGTACATTCATCAGACGAAGAGAGCGATATGAGAGTTTTAGGCTGTGGATCAGGCGAAGGCGAAAAAAGGATCTGGAGTCGATTAATGCGATGCGTTCCAACTTTGGTTGGAACACAATGTTTTCCAGCTTCAGTTATGTGTCACGGTTCAGCTGTGGACACCGTCACTTTTGTACTTTTGAGATCTCCTCCACATCCAACCCGACATGATCCATTCTGTAACAGAACTTCCTTCACCTCCCCGCCTGACCTGCATTTGCTCTTGCATTTGCGGTGCAGGATCGAACGCGTCGAGTTCATGCGTCAGTGGCGCGTTTGGTGTACCGTATTGTTGGCTTTTCCCAAAAATATTGACACCAAAATCCTGTGGCAACGTTGAGCCATGTGGCCATGTGAATATTCTCTTCCTAGCCTACATCTACTTGGCACTGCGTTCCTTAAAAGTCTTCATGAGCTTGAATGTATGAGACCGCTCCCTGGAGCGTCCGTCAACTCACAATACAGTGAATCCACAACGCCCGGAGAAAACACCATCTTCGTAGCTGCCCCCGTTTTGCTCTTGCAACATTCCTCTACAACCTAGCCTCCATATTTCGAGCCCTTATCACTAATCAATACCCGTTGATTGATTGCACGCCCTGGGAACACACTTTCAGCCTCCTATAGACATCACAGGATGGTTTCCTGGTTGATAGTCTACCTGCGTCCCTCTGGAATGCAAGTCTACCGCTTCTGCTTGGTGAACTACCGGATGGAAAAAACTGTGCTCCGTGCAATGCATGCTGTTGCAGTTTACTAGGGCCGGAAGAATGACTGCAACTCCGGTGATGCCAGGAGTTTGGATTGAGAGTTTTCTCATCAGGCAGCGTTCTGCGCGGGAGGCAGCCTCGGTATTCCGGACTCCGCCCGTAACCGGCGGAATCTGCTTATAGTAGGTCAATACGAAGGGTGTCGGCTCAGGTACGAGCTGCTCGCGCGATGCGAGCCCCGTGATGTCTGCTCTTACTCTCCGCCGGCTGAAGCGCGCAGCCAATCCTAAGGCTTCCGCCTAGAGTGGAGTGCTACTGGCTTGCGCGGCCGATCATACCATCACCAACGACGGTGGCAGCAGCACGAAGATTGCGTGGCAATCTCTATTAACATTTGCCCATGTGGCCGGAGTGCAACGAAGACTTTGCCTTGCAGGGAAGAATCGTATTCGGCTTTAACCGTTGCACCATGATCAATGCGATCACTTGCTGCTATTCCTGTGGTGGCTGCTCCTCAACCTCGAAAAGGAATAACAGACCGTCGGCTCCGGATCGAAGGTTGACAATGCTAACTACGTCAACATGAATGGTATGTTCAATCAGAATGGCAGCGGCGATAAAAGGGACCCTTCCCAGCCCCGATCAGCCTTTCGAATTGGCTTCTGCCTACATATCATCGACTCACACAATTCTACAAAAGCAAGAGAATCTTTTCTGGGCTGCGGTTGGAGTTGTACGCTAGAACCTGCAGTATGAATTCACGTCGACAGGAAGTCGCACACGACGACAACACTTCGTTTCGAGCCAAACGCCCTGCTAGCACATCGCCAAAACCCAGGAGTCCGCCCAAAAAGCAAACTGGAAGTCCAGGGTCGCCCAAACCGATGCTCTCTGAACAGCTGGGAAGAGGGCTCGCAGCCTTGCTAACGTCGCCCACCAAAGATCTCGAGTCCATGAATATTATCCAACGGTTGCAAGTCTTGAAGCAGGACGCATTCCTGAACCCGGAATCCCATCAATTGCGCCGGAGCAGCACGATGATACTGAGCACTTCTGTCACTACACATGATATTGTCTCTCACGGTGGCCAGTGTAGCCACCAAAGCCATTACGTCTCGACATCAATGAGCGCCAGCATCACCTCACCTAGCACGACCAGCTTGAAGGAGGCTTCTGCCGAACTGAAACGAAAGAAGAACGATATTTATACCTTCACGCTGTATGACTTCAAGGCAGTCGCGGCTCTGAGCTCTCTTGTCGAACGATTCGGGCGAGTGTCACATATGGGCGTCTTGGACGCATCCTACTCGTTCTTCATGACGAAAGACCACCAAGCAGCACTCTACTATAAGGTTAGAAACAACGTGGCTGTGGTAGGAGGCGACCCTTTGTGCGATCCGTCCCATTATGACCGAATCCTGAAAGAGTTCCGGGGCCTTCGCAAACGACGACGCTGGGGTGTCGTATTCCTGGGTGCCGCAGATGACTTCGCTGCATACGCAAGCAAGCGGCGATGGGTCACCATGCGCTTTGGCACCGAGCGCGTCCTCAACCCTCTCACCAATCCAGTTCTACACGAGAAGGAGCAGAAGAGAATGCTGGCCCAGCACCGACAGTTACTCGATCCGGAGAGAGGCGGTGTCTCAGTACACGCATACGCACCTGCCCACACCCGCGATGAGGTTCTTGAGCAGAAACTGCGACAGGTATACGATTCGTGGCGGGAGACTCGCAACCAGTCCGGCCAGCCTCAGGCTTTCATGACGGTGTTTGATCCCTTTGCCATCCCGGCCCTGATGACCTATCTTTACACTACAGACCGGCACGGGAACTGTATTGGCTTCGCGGCATTGCGCAAGATTGGTGCGAATAACGGGTATCACATTGATCCGTACTGCGCGACGCCAGACGCACCCAAAGGCATCACCGACTTACTGATCTTCTCTGCCATGTCCCTTCTTCAGCAGGCCGGGATCGGATACCTGAGTCTTGGTTTCGAGCCGGCGGTCCAGCTCGGTGAGGTCAGCGGGCTCTCCCGTCCAATGGCTGCCATCACAAAGACTTGCTACCGACACGCTTTCCGCCATCTGCCAATCGGCGGCAAGAAGGCATATCATGACAAGTTCCGTCCAGACCCTGCCCTGGACTCGGGGCTACATATCGTCTACCCCGACGGCGCCCCGGGCGTGCAGGATGCATTGGCGACCCTCCACTTTGCGAACATCGAAGTAGCAGGGCTCCTGAAGCGGGAGATTTTCGGCGGATGGATGAACAAGCGGGACCCAAAGAAGGAGGCTCAGAACCAAACAGGTTCAGCATCACGAATCTCAGAAGAGACAGGCTGATAGCTCACGAGGCTATGCCGCAGAACTTCGCTTCGTTATGCCATACCAAAGGACAAGTACACAGTAGGGATGTGGGCTAAGCCTGTAGGGCGCCCTACGTCCTTACGCGGATTAGGCCGGGCGCAGCCATGCAGCGATCTGCACCATTCCTAACGCGGTATGTTCTACGACAGCCTGCCAACCGTCACCTACGAACCATTCCCACTGGCCAGTCAGTTATCTGTGGTCCTGTTCGACGCTGTGGCTTGCATGCCTGCTTACTGTATCTCTCAATGCTTAGCCCAAAGCTTGAGCCTGGGGGGGCTGTGAGGGCTAGTTGAGCCCTGTCCGGGTATTCTGCACGTATCTTCATCGCGCGTTCGCCAACCAACCATTCTTTCCTTGCGTTCTAGCGAATGTGGGAAGTGGAGAATCTCATCCTTCAGCTTTTTGCTTCAGCTTCACGTTGTCGTCATAAACAAAGGGGTTCTCGCAGATAGAGACACAACGGGAAAGCCGATGCGTGGTGTCTTGTGTTGTACTCGAACAACCATAATATACGGCGCATGTGCACACAGATAGTATTTAAATGTTGCGGTCCCCCGCGCAATCCAGTCCAAACTAAATCGTATACACTTTTACAATCTGCCACCTCCCGTTCTACTGTATTGTATCTGCGGTAGAGTCCTTAAGAGTCGTGATCGACGATTCGACATTCGCTGCGCCCGCCCGCACCATGAGTTTTGAAAAATCAGACGCGGGCTTTCGCTCGCCTCGTTACAATGACTTCCCACTGCGCGGACAATTGCAACCACAGCCACAGCCGCAGCAGCAGTCCTACACCAGCTACTACCCCCGCCCATACCAGTCCGGGGCCCGAGCTTCGGACTACGAAGCGCAGCCGCCTGCGTATGAAGAAGCAACGTATACACAAGTACATCCGGGGCCAGGTGTCTGTGCAGGTAGACACCCACACGCAAGTGTCGAGTACGGGGACCGATCCGACCGACCCGACCGAAAGGCGCAGAGCCCATCCATCAACCAGGACCAACCACTTTGGCAGACACAGCGGCGGGAAGGATATGGGGAACCCCGGTCGCCTTCAACGAGGCGGCTAGCGAAGCCGATCGCCATCCCCGCGACGGTCGCGGAATACGGCTCGCCCTTCCTGCGTGCCTACCCGCCTTGTCTGGCCTCGTACGGCATCGGGGCCGAGACGTTCCTCTCGTTCCTCGACACGGTCAACCGCGTGGCCGTCAAGTCGCCGCCCTTACAGGTGCTCGGGCTCGCGGGCAACATCGTCGGCTTCGTGCCGAGCGCGGCGGCCCAGATCGCTGGCGGCGTCATCAACGTCACGGCCGGGGTGGCCGCGGGGGTGATCCAGCATGGGCGCACGGAGATAGAGCTGAAGCGGGCAAACGCAGACATCTTCGCGCCCCGGGGGCTGAAAGTCGAGATCGCGAAGACGGAAGCCCTGGTCAAGCTGCTGGGCGTGCCGGGCGCCTTGACCGCGGACGGCAAGTTGGACAAGAACGCCAGGTTGTTGACGCGTCTCGAACCGGGGGGCGGCGGGATGGAGCGCGACGACGACGACGTCAACCCACTCGACGTGAGTGCGCAGCAGAGGCGGCTGGATGCGTTGAAGCCCTGGATTGCGGAGCTAGATGTGGCGCCCTTGCCGGCGATTGAGGCGCCGGACAATGCGCTGAGCCGGTTGAGCGTCAAAGTCAGTGAGCGGAACAGGGCGAAAGGGGAGAAGAAGTTGCTCGAGAAGCGCGGCAAGGCGCATCAGGAGTACCGCAAGGAGGCGCGGAAAGCGCAAGAGGAGTTTGAGCGGGAAATGGGCAAGATCGAGAAGGGCAAGGGCAAGGAACTGCGTGAGATTGATGCCAAGTTGGAAAATGCCGGTAGGAAGCAGAAGGCCCGAGACGTGGCTAAGTTGGAGAGGGAGAAGGCGAAAGTATCGGCCGAGTATGAGAGAGATAGGTCAAGGGCCGAGAAGAGGTACAACAAGGAGATGAACGAGATTGAAGATGATCGACTGAGTGGTGACGAGGAGGAGAAGAGTCTCCGAAAGCTGTACTGGCTGGTCATTAGGGAGAAGGACGCCCCAAGTGGCTGGGGCCCGAACCCGGATCTTCCAGGCTCGTATGTAGGTTGATATCGTTCTGAAGCGCTAGTTTCTCTTGGCCATCTGCTCCTGTACCTGGCGCACCATTCGAATGATCATCATCTCCTGCAGCCAGGTTGGCAGACTCTTGACCAAGCCGAATTGCAGCCAATGTCCGATATACGGCGTGATTTTGGTATCCCCCCAGCCCACCTTTGCCAAGCTCGCCCGGACGAACGTCTGCGTGCTAGGCATGACGAAGGAGATGTCCTTCTCGGACCTGCCCGACGACGCCGTGGCCACCATCCCCGTCGTCAGAGACTTCACCTCAATGTCGTGGCCTTGCATTTTCATCTCTAGCTTCAGACATTTCGCCAGCCCCTCGAGATACTGCTTCGACCCGGTGTACAGGGAGACCCCCGGCGACGGCACCTCTGTCACGGCACTGCTGACGAACAGCATCAGGCCGGGCTGGCTTTTCAGCAAGACCGGCAGAAGCAGCCGGGTGAGGTGTGTGGTGAAGCGAACGTTGACGTTGATCCAGCCGTCACACTGCTTGGCCGAGAGGTCTTCGAACATGGGCATTTCGACCTGTGCCTCACCACTCCCGGCGATATTGTGGATCACAACCGTCAAATTGAGGCCCCGGACGGCTGAGAAGACAGTTTCCTCAAACTCCGGGGAAGCCGGCGTGGTGGCGTCGAGTACGAGCAGTCTGAAGCTGGTCTTGTATTTCGGCTGTACCTCTGAGAGCACCTTCTTCAACTTAGTCTCATTGCGGCCGTGCAGAATAACGTTGAAGCCGTGCAGGGCGAGTTCGTTCACGAATGCCAGCCCGATACCGTCACTGGCGCCGGTTACCAGAGCCCAGGGTTCGGCACCATGGTGATAACGCTGCAGCTTGGAGGAGTGTAGGTGGAAACGAAGAGCAGAGAGGGCCTTGAAGGAAACGTAGCTGAGTGTGGAAGCACCTACGACGGCGCAGGCGTTGTAAAGGGACACCGACATGCTGAAACCTGTGTGTCCCGTGAGGAGGAAGAGTGAAAGGGAGAACCTACAAGCAATGTGAGAGTGACTGAGCCGTCAGTCATAAAGGACGGTTCGAAGAGTCCATGTCAGGCGTCGCTCAAGCAATGTTGACTGGTGGCCTAATGCCCGCGCATTTCCTTTGAGGTTTAGTTTCCGCACGCGAAGACGCCTTGAGGGCGTATTCAGACCAGATCAGATCAGATCAGACTGAGTTGCGAGCTCGACCGCCATGTTCGGCCGATGGGAAAGTAGGTTGCGACAATGTCTTGGTGGGCGGTCCAAGTGGGAGAGGAAATGTCTCCGGTTCGTGAGCAAAGACTTGTATGTGACCCCGCTTGAAGCCACGAAAAAGTGAGATGCAGCAAAGGGAATCCGGAGGAACAACGGAGGAAAGAATCCATCCCTGACAAGTACGGCGGGGTGTTGCCCACAGCGCCTAGAGCAGCCTCGTTAGCTTGTCCAGGCCCCCGAAGACTTGGTGCCCAGGCCTCGTCCAGTTAAATTCGCTGCTATGTACATTCTGTAATCCAAGCGACGAGGTTTCCACATCCCGAATTCTACTTATCCGATCACACATTGTATCAGTCACCAGTACATTGTATCGCTTTGGATACATTTCCTTTAGCTTTCACCCTCTACTCTGGGGTATAGTCTTGTGTCCTGAGTATCTCTAAAAGCTATGCCCACACAACACTCGACCCCAGAAAATGGAGGGGGCCGCAGCGTCCACCTCTACAGCCTCCGCGAAAAAGAGGATTCCAGTGAGCACACAAGTTTCCCTGGCTCCGCACGACGTTGATTTGACTTCCCGGACAGAAGGCATGCGGCGCATGTAGGTTTTCCAAGGTGCGCTGCGATGGAGGGAGGCCGTGCTCCCGGTGAGGAGTCAAGGTGACCTGGCGACCAATGCTGTGGTTGACATTCTCCAGATGCCGCAATCTGAAAAAGGCGTGTGTCTTTGTCGAGAAGCCTCCGGATCCACATGAGCAGTATGCTTCCCATTCCTATGAGCGCTGGGTCCTCTTGCATGTATACTGACTTTCCTGCCAGGAAGATTGAGAACCTGGAACGAGAAGTGTCGGCACTGAAACAACGGCTGGAAGCACAACAGAATGTCCTCCCTACAAGCCTCAGTGTTCAGGATGCCGCGGCGATTACTACTAGTCTATCTGCCGTCACTGCGCCCGATCAAACAGCAAGCATGGCCCTGGCAAGCCCGGATACACAATCAAGCCCAGGCACGCTGCGACGCAAACGCACGAGGTCCCAGTTCGAAGTCGAGATGGTGTCTGTCCCCAACTTTGTCGCCAAAGGTCTGATCACGTATGAACAAGCTCAATTGTTCTTCGGGGCGTTCTTCCAGGGTTGCGACCGCTACGTCCCGATATTTGACCCCCTGCACGATACTTTCGACTCTATCAGCTCGAGAAGTGCGTTGCTCTTCAACGCCATCATCACCATTGGCTGCGGCGTGCTCAGCGATGCTGATTCGCAGATCTGTCACCTGCTCAATTTCCACCTCAAGAAGATGCTCAACCTCGTCATCGTCAGCCCTGACCTCACTTCTCTGGAGACTGTGCAGGCTCTGCTGGTGACTGCCTGTTATGTCTCCGAGCGATCGTTGCTGTTAGCCTTTGCAACCCGGATGGCGCTTGACCTCCAACTGCCTGATGCATACGAAGAGCTGAGGAGGAAACTCGTGAGCAGAGGATCATCATCATCCGGGAAGACGGATCCCTCGGTGTATGACGAGAGTGATGCAACGCTGATGCGGCGCGCTCGGGGATGGTTCCAGCTCATGGTCCTCGAGCAGATCCTTCACGTCGATGCCGGTAATCTGCGCAGTTTTCAACTGAAGGGAGACGCCAGGAGGTGCCGTATACTGTTGAACAGGCCCTTTACCAATGATCTAGACCTCCGCTTACTGTCGCAAGTTGAGCTCAATGCCCTGCGGGGGAAAGTCCATGACTCCATCTCAGGGATGGAGCAATTTGACGAGGAGGAGGTCATGGACATTCTCCACGACGTCCAGGTTGACATTGACGTCTGGTACAATGACTGGAAGAACATTATGCAAGCGGCGGGCCCCACCACAGAAACACCAGTCCTCCTGGTCAACCTGGAGGTCCAGAAGTGCTGGTCCCAGACAGTTGCGTTATGTCGAGCAATACGAGCCCTGGGAAAGGACGATATAGCGGGAATGTCCCCAGCACAGCGTGATCTTCTCCTCATGGCGAAGGACTCCCTCCAACGGCATCTTCGAGTCATTCTCGACCAACCTCAGCATTACCTGTCCAAGTTCTGTTATGCGACGGATTTTGTCTGGGCTAAATGTGCATTCTGCTTCTTGCTGCTCCTGAAGCTGACCCGGCTGTTACCGGATGCGGACGAGGAATCCAAGAGACAGCTGCTCGAAGACGGGAACAAGCTTCTGAAGGAATTGAACAAAGCAGCAGGTGGATGGACAAGTGGAGGCAGAACCACCACCAGCAGGATGTACCTGCAAGTGTTGCACCAGAGCATTCAGAAGTACGGGCGAGCGCTGGAAAGCGACTGCGCAGCGCCAGGTCAGAATGACCACGCCAACAACGTGGGACGAGATTCTCAATCACCCCTCAATTACTTCTGGACCGCAGGCGGCAATGCGGCAGCCAACGAAATCGACAGCTTTATTCCAGAGCAGTTCGTGACGGAATGGGACTTCCCAGGGCTTGAGTTCTCGGCCGGCGGGCCAGTTATTGGCGATGGCTTCTTTGACGAGTTCCTGATCGCAAATCTCTTCAGCGACACCATATTCCCGTAATGTTAACCTGGGCTGCGGCGCGGGCGCGAGGAACGTGTCGAGTGCGCTGGGAGTGTGTTCTGTGTCCATAAGCCAGATGTGCCGCTCGACATCAGATCTCGATATCCTGAGGGATACAGCTATGCCAGTGGGGACTCAAGTTCTGTCTCACGGTCTGCAGGAGTCTTCGGGTCCGTCCTTGGAAATACCAGTTTGACTCTATTCGACGAAGAATGAGGGTATAGTGTGCCAACAATATCAAACCCGCCGGATGCTGGTCTTTGAGCAAACGCACGAACCCGTCCGAAATCCTCATGGGCCACAGTCTTATCGCGTCCCAGGTGGTGAAGGATAGTGGGCTCGAATCCGAACACGCGAACGCGAGAGCCAGCTCAGCCGCCGCTTCATGGTACATTTCGTGGACACCGTGTGACCATGCTTCTGGAGAGTTGGACACCGGAACTGCGGCAAGCAAAGATTCAGACACGACCTTCTTCCGCGCCTCGTTGATCTGGAACGGCGCATCCCACCTGCGAGCCAGATCCTGACATGGGCCCGCTTCAACGTCAGCCCACACAGCACAGAGCATGCTACAACTGTTGCGAATGAAGTATAACCACGGGGGTACCACGTCGTCGTCGCCGTCTCCGGTCACCAACAGCAGATTGTCATCCTGCTGCTCGGCGGTAAAGGTGTTAAGGATGAGGAAATGGCTAAACAGCAGTATTGCATGACAATTTTCGCTGTTGGGGTTCGCAACGGCGTCTCTGAATAAAGGCATTGCCTGGCCTTGGTACTCGTTTGCCTGCATGGTCAGTGCCCTCCGCCGCTCGGGTAATAGGTACGCTAGATGCAGCGACGTGATCGATAGGACTGCCAGCATGAGATACGGCTGCGACCGAGCGATCAGAAGCACGGTGTCTCGCCAAAACAGCCCGTCTTTAGCGTCCGTGGCAATAGTCCGACACGTCGAATTCTGGTAATGCTGCAACAAATCCACAACATTCGGATCCAGCCCAAAGGTTCGAATGTCCGGAGCGGAGGCGCCGAGCATTCGGCTCGCCTTGAATGCCGATGCCGGCGGCCAGGCTCCCTGCCAGTTGGGATCAACGAACCTCCATACCAGCGCCGGGGGCTCAACGGACCCGACACTTTCCGAGTCCATGCTTCCACTGGACTCGACCGGACCGGAGAAATACTTGAGCATGTTCCCCCGGAAGAACGTCTGAACCTGCACCGGCACAGCAGAGCAGTCCAAACGCGCCGCCATCCCCGAATGTTCAGGCCCTGCAGAGGAGGCAGCATGTGCCGCATTCCAGTGCTGTCTCATCCGCTTCTCCGTCAAGCATAGATGCCCACAGTCCTGGCAAGTGCACCTCAGGCCGTTGTACACCGGGAGTTCTGCGACAGGGAACTCGGCATGCGTTGGCGGAACCACGTCGTCTGGCTCACACACGTCGAGACCGTCCATCCAGTCGATGAAGGGTTGGCGAGCCGAAGACCCGAGCCGATGGATCTCCTTGAGATGTCGGGACACAGCCTTCCGAGGAACTGCGTAGTGGCATTCATTGCAGACAAGCACGCGATAGCGCGGCAAGTAGGAGAACAGGTCGTGTGGGAGCGTCATTGCGCTGCTTTGGATGGCTCGTCTCGTGCGCAGAGTGTAGCGGGACAAGTATTTCGATTGTTTACAGGCGGAAGAGATATTTCGATCATCTGAATTGTAGCCGTACAGATATTTTTCAATCGTCTGAAGTCTAGCGTGACAGTTAATCCGATTGTCTGAATTGTAGCGGAACAGATACTTTCGATCGTCTTCTCTGTTTGATCAGTTCACGACTTGGCCTCGTCATGGACCACGGCCTAGGACAAGAAGCTCCCGTACGTCTTGCATGGGAGACAGGTTTCTGTTCGAACGGTTCGGACCTGTCTACTTGTAAGTCCGGAGCCCGAGTCAGCGTCTGTTGTTGTTCTGGCGAGGCCACTAAATATCTCATCGAAGAGAGGTTAGGAATCCAAGATGTAGTCTCGTAATCAAAGACACTTGCGTGCTACCGAGCGGGAACAAGTCCTCCGTATTTACGAGTGACGGAGAACAGCTCGCTAAGAGCATTCACGACGGGGCGCCTGGCGTCCACGCCGCCCCAACCTGCATCGCTAACGTTAGCGCAGCGACGGTGCCGTTCCCAATCATATTGCGCCGGGCACGGGGAGTGGATCAGTTCTGGGGGGAGTTGAGGGCTCGTTGCTCCGCATCCATGGGCTGCCAGAGGTGGGAAGGCCAGCCTAGTGCCACGGAGGGACTGATTGTCCGTGTCTGTCTGCCTCGTGTGTGCCTCGACTTTGAAGAAGTATAGACGTCTATATATGTGAGAAGTTATCGTTGGTGTAGGAGTCTCTTCTCTCTCTGCAGTTCGAGACACCGCAGCCGCGGGAGACACAATATCGCGCGCTCAGAAAACAGAATCTCTAATCATGTCTGCATACACACATTCAGTCCTCGTCACTGGAGGCACCACCGGCATTGGCTTCTACGCTGCTATGGAGATCGCGCGGCAACGTCCAGACCACTGCGTCGTCATTGCATCTCGCAAAGATACGGCTCAGAGCGCAATGGCCATCAACCAAAAGCTCCGTCAGACCAATGTCCAGTTCTTGCCGCTAGACCTGGGCGACCTGAAGAACGTCAGGTCCTTCGTCAAAACCTGGGGGGGGAAGAAATTCCCACCCCTCGCAATCCTGCTTCTCAATGCAGGGCTGCAATTCCCTGCCGAAATCCACTATACCGCCGACGGTTTCGAAGCGACCTTCGGCGTCAACCATGTGGGCCACGCCCTGCTGTTCCATCTGCTCCAACCATACCTCGCAGACGAGGCTCGCATTGTCGTCACAGCCAGTGGAACACATGATCCGGCCCAGAAGAGCGGCCTACCCGACGCCAAATACACCACCGCTGAAGAACTGGCACACCCCGCCGGGGAGGAACTCACCGTCGACGGGAAGGGCCGATACTCCACCAGTAAACTGTGCAATATCCTGTGGACATACGCTCTGGCTCGGCGCCTGAAGCAAGTGCCGGAGAAGAAATGGACGGTGGTGGCCTTCGATCCAGGTCTCATGCCTGGAACCGGTCTCGCCAGGGAATATAACCCAATTCTCCGCTTCATCTGGAATCGAATCATGCCCGCGGTGGTCCCGCTGCTGCGGCTGATAATATCAAGCAATATTCACAAGCCACAAGAATCCGGTGCCTCTCTGGCGTACACGGCGTTGAATGAGAAGGAGAGGGCGACCAACGGAGTGTACTATGAGGGGAGAAAGCAGATCAAGTCGAGTGTAGATAGCTATGACGAGGCTAAGCAGGAAGACTTGTGGGCTTGGACGGTGAAGACGTTGGCGGCCGATGATCAAGAGAGGCATCGGTTTGAGGTTGTCGCATGACTTTGAGCGAGCGTTGTGCGTCCGTGCTGCCGGGCTTGAGTACACCTCGGCGAAGTAAGGGCCGGAGTGAACAGACGGAGGGGTGACTCAGTCTCGAGCACTCATGGAGCGGCATGCAGTTTGGCGGTATAGTTGGGCCTGGAAGGAGGTGCGTTGTTGAGCGAGTACCGCCACTGGGGGGCTCGCCGACCATCAGAGATCCTCACGATAGCTGGCCAGATAGACTTCCACCCCGTCCAAAGCGGCTTCTTGGTTTTGCCCGGCCCTTACCATTGCCCTCCAAAGGATGGTTCTTCTCCCATTCCTCATCCGCCTTGAAAGCCTCCACGGCGATTTCCAAGTTGTGATCACTGCCCTTGAGGTACAGCTGGGCCACATTGTAGTCCGCGCATTTGGTAGCCACCATCCATCTGCGCAGTTTCGTCTTTCTCTCCTCCTCCGCCGGGTCAGGAGGTGTTGACAAAGCAGGGCCGCTGTAGTGAGATCGGGGTATAAGGATCCATTTCCGAGCCTGAAGCAGTTGATCTGAGTAGAGGTGATTGTGCCTGCGCAGTACGGGGATCGGCACCCCGTATGCGAGCGAAAGGGCCGGCAGCGAGTCATCCGAGCCGACGAAATGTACAGTGTCTTCAGTATCAGCTGGAGGCTCAGCGCCTTGCTCAGGCACTCGCTTGGGGGTCAACGAGTCGTCATAGGACGGCGGTGGCGATTCTGCCCTCGAAGCATTCCTCGCGCGCGCAGTTTGCGTGTAGGACGGAGGTAGTCGAAGGCCTTCTCTCGGTAAGGCCGAAGGGCCAGAGGATATCTGACAGAATGGACAGTAATCTTGAAATCGCGGATTCTTATATTGACATCCGGTGCAGATGTATCGCGCACAGCAGTCGAGTCGTCGATTGTGCAGCAGCGATTTCTCAGACTCAGGGTCGTAAGGAATCTTTGCGTCGCTGAGCAGCGTCGCACACGTGCAGCAAGAATCGGCCAGCGACATTTTGACGGTCAACTGATCCAGCCTGAAGAATAGAAGGGAATATGGTTGGAGAGCATTCGACGAGGGCGAGGCGGTTAGAGAGTGGCTCACTGTGGCTTGCTCACCGAGTCAATGCACACATCGATGACATCAACGAACACCGGCGGGAGAATTGCGTTTCCGTACTTGGGATGCCTCTTTATTTCGTCCTCTCCATCATCTCCCATGGCAGTGCTGCGTGCAAGCGGCGGACATTGGCAGCTCCCACTCAAACGTCCTGTCCATCCACTGTTTACCGTGCCATCTACTGTATGTGTTTCCAGAATGTGTATTGTTCCAAGGGCTTCCGATGTCATTCTCCATCATGCCAGGCAGGTTCAATGCAGTTCGGTCTCGGGCGCATATTATGCCTCCTTCCGCGACACCTTTCGTCGCCGCTGAACATTGATATCGTCCTGCTCAACGACTCGATCGCTACTGCCCGGATGATTCTGGCAGGAGCAATAGGTCGGCTATACCTTCGTTGTACCTTGTCCAATCTTTCCTTGTGTTGACGCAGCTTTGACTTCCTGCTTGCTCGCTCCCCGCTTGAAGCGTGAGTAGGCTGTGATCATTCTGTTTTCTTGTCTCGATTTTGGTGTTCTGGAATTTTTGGAAGAGATCCTGGTCCCAGATAACTCTTCGAACCGTTTCCTTCCTGTTCGTTGGCCTGTCACTGGCCGAATGCTTGTTCATGCTCAGTTCGTGCCTTCATCCCACCTCTTTTGAGCTCAAATCCTAGACCTTACGGGCTTTCCCTCTATCGCGAATCTCCCACCATGTCCTGGAAGCTGGCAGAGCTGAGATGGCGCCATGACGTGGGCCTCAATGAGAGGGGCTGGAAAAGAGACCAGGAATCGGGACAAGATGGCGAAATGGGATCTCCGAGGGGCGTTGGACGCATACGAATGAAGCATGTCCGATCGTACAGTGCTCCTTGGTGCCATGTGGTGCAAGACAGCGACCTTTTTAAGCCCTCCGTCCACAGTTCCATACGGCCGGACCCATCATCACTAGCGCTGTCGCCTGGTCGTTCAGAGACTTCCACAACCCCGCTCCTGAAAAAGACACAAAGCAGGACAAACACCATCGCGGACCATTGTTGTGCGCTTCCTCTCGGTGAGCAGGACGAGAAAGAGTCAGAATTGTCCCTCAGCCATTTGCAAACTCCGCTTCAACCAGACTCGTTTCTAAGCAAGCACATCCTATGTTCGCAATTTGACGGAGTGCGAAGGATTGTCTCGCCACAAGAAGGCATGTAATCGTGCCTCGTATTGACAAGGAGATTGCTGACGTGCTCAGACTGCGTGGCTTCGCTCAGGGTCACAACGCCGTCCTCAGCCTCCAGTGGGAAGAGCGGAGATAATCTGGTGAAAGAGCATCTCAACACACCGCATCGACCGTTGTCTGCTGTGAGTACATGTACTGCTCTGTCTTCTCAACCTGACAAGGCCGAATAGGGATTCAAGTCGACTTCTGATGGCCCAACCCCCTTCGAATTCGAATTCGCCAGTACTCCGAGTTTTGGCCTCCACTTCTATCAGAACAATCAACTTGTCGATCAAAAGCATAACGCCCACATCCTGAACCCGGAACACCCAGGTCTCTGGACGAGAACTCAGTCGCTGTCACCGTTCATTCGGCGCACCTCGCTGGAGTCGACACACCATTCGGATTCAGCTCTCCTGCAGAAGATCAGCATGGATATTCCAACGTGTTATTCCAGCCCAGACCGCCGCGCCACCCGTCCGATATTCCCAGATCTGCCTTCTGCGTATGCCCAGATCCAAGGTCGCCGAGCAGTAAGCCTCCAGCCAACGTCGTCAAGCCCAAGTGGGACCCGATTCCCTCTCAGTCCATCAAGCTCGTCATCTGACGAAGACCTGCCCGTGCCATCGTCTCTCGGTAGCGATGGCATAAGGCTAAGAAACCTGCGGTGTCGGAAAGTCCGCTCGGCACATATTGTTCTCCACGAGGCTGATCACCACCCTGAATCAAGTGCAATCTTCGAAACTTCAGATGAAAATACCGAGCCCAAGCGGAGGAAAGGTCGAGCTTCTACCACGCTGGAAGAAATCGTTTCCCAGTACGCAGACACCAGTCCTTCGGAGTCGGCCTTGCTGAGCGACAGATTTGATCTTGGAAGGCAGGGTGACCAAAGACCGGTGGTGGGACACGGTCAAGCCAACGCCGCCGAGGCGGACCCCTTTCACGTTGGATCATCACGACCGAGTGATATCGATTCAGCCATCGAGCATTATCAACTGTATGAACAGGGAGGTGAGCCCATTGCTGTTCCACCCCATAGAACCGATGGAGAGATGGAAGACGATGAATGCTGGGAGGAGGGACCCGAGAGTAGTCGCAGTGGATTCTTCACGCCATCAAAGCTACGGTTTCGCCTGCGGAAGAGAAAAACTGTTGACACATGCACGTCACTCATGACCGGCAGAACTCCTGTATCGCCTTGGGATCCGCTCTCAAACTCGACACAGTCCAAACCGTCCAGACCGCGCCCACATCTTCATCACAAAGGCCACCTGAATCACGCTCACAGTCCGCTTACCCCAGACCGACAAGGACACAGAGACTATTCAGCAGAGAACAAACAAACGAGCACAACAACAGCGAGCTCTGGAGCCACAAGCAAGCAGAGAAAAGTCACTGACGGACATCGCTGTCGCTCAAACTCTACGCGTGCCCCTCTTGCAAGTCCATTTGATCATTCAACTCTGACTTCGAGACCTCTGAACCACAGCACTTCGAGATCCGTCACCTCGGAATCTCTTTCACGACACTCCTCTGCGCTGTTGATATCCCATGCTCTTGCGTCAAGCTCTCTGCTGCCCAAGATCCCAGACAACGCTTGTGCCCCGAGACTCGTGTCACCGAGCACCATGAACTCTTCAACCGAAACACCACCACGCGCGCTAGCAGGCGATTCAACGTCTGAACTGCCCTATCTGGGCGCAAATGTCCTCAATGGCGACTTTGAAAGATACAAAAGCTTTGCTGCTGCCTCTCCTCACCGTGAAAACACCACTCGCCATGTCGGAGATCCTGTGGAAGCACCCATTGAAGCTGTTCAATCTGCTGCCACCACCTTTGACACTCTCATTCCACGCTTGAACACGGACTCCTACGTAAGCCACAATGTCATACACCCGTACACGACTCAGGACGAAGCACTGTTGGCGCGGCATCTCTACGAAGGCGGATACACACTGAACGACCGTGACCTTTCCAGATTCCTTCGAGACAGTCGGCACCTTCGCCATGGGCTCGAAACTGCACAAAGTTTCATCGACAATCACAGTGTGTTGGGCCATCGAGCGTTTGGCACCAATGGAAGCAGCCTAGCAAATATCTCTTCCAATTCAAGCACTCTCAACCGATTGCATGTCACCCATGCCTCAAGCTCTGGTAGCCATTACTCAGACGATGACGACGACGAACAGCTTCGAATCGGAAGCCAACCTGCGCGCAGAGTCCTTTTGGGCAGCGCCAGCAACACTGCCGAGCATTGGAGCTTGGAGAACGTTCGGGCGGTCTTGGTCTGCAACGAGGTGCCCATCAGCGCCGACGAGCGGGTTGTCCAGCGTACAGCTGGCACCCTGCTGTTGGCGTTTGGTGTGGTGGCGTATTTGCCGGGCGGGTGGATGTTGATCCACTCGATGGGAGAAGGAGGTCCTCTGGCCACGACGGCCATGGCCGAGTTGACACGGGTCCTGGTGGGGACCGAGGAGGGTGTTGTTTGCTGCGTGCATCCAACGGATGCTGCAATGGCTCGCGCCATTGAGAGAGCGGTGCTGGTGCTGGTGGCCGTGGCGGCGTTTTCTTGGTTGGCCGTGGCCGCATGGGCGGCAACCTGGTGATGAGCCAGGGGGTTGGCGATGGCGACGGCGGTGGTGGTGCTGGCACTTGGCTGGTTGAAATTGGCGGGCGAAAGCCCTCAAAGTAATCTTTATGGATAGGAAATGAATTGATGACCAACAGGATCTTGTTGTCTCGGAGTTGCTTAAGGCGTCAAGTTTCGTCTTCGTTGGGCACTGCACGAAACGTAACATCACACTTGACGGCGTTGTTGGCGTGATGTGTTCTCGCAGGGGACAATGAGGCCCTCCAACTATTGTCCACCACGGCCCTTGTGCAGAAGGATTCATTTATTCAAGGCCGTATTGATACACTACACTACACTGCACCACGCTATACTGCACAGCATCACACTCCTCAGGGCTAACCCTCCTCCTGGTCAAGTACATACCCCAGAGCTTGACCCATCTTGATCTTCTGGCCCTTCTCGACGGCCCACTTCAAGCCGGGCCTGCCTTCCTTGCCCGCGGGCGCCTCGAAGACGAGCACGATACTGCTGCCCAAGCGAAAGCCGCCCATCTCCTCGCCCCGGCGCAGCGCGTGGCCACCCAGGATCTTGCTCGCGTTCTGGTACGTGGCCTCGCTGAAGCCCGAGTAGGGCTCGCCGCGCTCGGCGGCCAGGGCGGCCTGGCGATCGGCCTCGGTGTCGGTTGTGAGCGAGTTTGTGCGCAGCTCCTTGTCGAAGTTGATGACGACGGAGCCGACGTTGGTGGCCCCCACGGCGACGTAGCTGTGGAAGCCGTGTTTCCAGCGGCCCAGGAGCACGACCCGTTCGTTCAGCGTGAAGAGGCCCGGGAGCGTGCGCTGCACGTACGGACTCACCGAGTAGAGCTCGCCCGCGAAGTGGCGGCGCGTGGTGCACACCCAGCTGACGGGCGAGTGGAAGCGGTGGTAGTCGCCCGGCGCCAGGTAGACGACCGCGTAGTACAGGCTGGACTTTCGCGTAGGCTGCGAGAAGGGCGACCACCACGGTTGTTGTTGCGTCGCCAGGTCGGCTGAGACGGCGGCTTCGGAGGAGGGAGCCGACTGGGTGGATGCGTCTTCGAGACGGCGAGTGGAGGATTGGGTTTGCGACGATGACGAGGACGAGGAGGCGGACGAGCCAGAGAACAGGCCCGGCAAAGTGTACGAGATGCCGTTCACGTTGGCAAACTCTTCGTCCGCGGAGACGTCTTCGGACGTGTCTGCCTTGGACTGTGTGTCTTTGTCCTTGGGAGATGAGGGCGCGAAGATATTAAACGGGGCCTGTGGGTTCGGCGACTGAGGCGCAATCTTCCCTAGGAGGGCATCGACGCTGTACGTCATGCCCTTGACCTGTTCGACCTCGCCGTTCTCGATGGTCCCAAACTGCAGGACTTTGGCGTCCGCGGGGGACAGCACAGCATTGGGGTTAGGATCCAGCGGGCGAATCCCCGGCTTGAGTTCACGATAGAAGAACGCGGCCAGGTTAGGATAGACGTGGAGATCCGGCTCTGCAACCTCGTCGAAATTCACCCCGAAAATCCAGCCGTAGAGCTTGAACCCCGGCACGCGCAGGTAGTACGGGATGGTGAGCTCATTGAAGCGGCCCCAGACCCGAGAGATGGCCTTGAGAGGCAGGGTGGACATGATCTGGACCTGCCAGCCGCCGCCGGAGGGGTAGATTCTCTGACGCTTCGGGGGACGCGGTTCGTCGCCATAGGCACCGCCTTCGCGGCGACGCATGCGCACAAACTGGAAGACCCCCAGGAATGCGATGCCCAGGCCGACGGGGATGGGCTTCCATTCTATCTTTGTCGAGCGCCATGCTTTGCCCAGGCGGGATGTGAAGCTCTCGTTGCTTTTCTGTTCCTTCTGTTCCTTCTGCTCTTCAAATAACCGCCTGGTGTTCGAGAAGCATCGTCGTTGTTGTGGATGTGGTGGACGGCGGAGGTGGAGGTGGAGCGGGCGTGTAGGTTGCGTAGGATAGCGGAGAGCTTCGAATAGGAATCGTCCTCCGTCGAGGTCACAAACCGACCGGCGGTAGAGACACGACCTGCCTACTCGAGTCGCCGTGGCAGCCATTGTCGCAGTGCCGCATGGTCATAACAGCATGGAACAGAGCCAATTTTGGAGGAACAGGGAGTGAAAAGCAAGAATAGCGTCAGTATCTCCTCCTGCTGCACAATGACGCAGCTCTCAAAATGACCGAATCGGGCAGACGGAAAGTACCTTCGGTACCACTAATTGGCTAGTATCGATACAGAACGAAATTGACGAAGGCGACAAAGATGACGATGATGAGGCCTCGAATTAGAGCGGATAAAGCACACTTGTCTTCCAAATCCCCTACATTTTCAGATTCAGTACGGAGTATCGTGATGCGAGAACAACTCTCATCCCGAGCTTCTGCCCGTCCTGCTGATGGAGTTCTTCAGCATTAGATCCTATTCCGCAGCTCTCCAGTATCGGCTTCCTGCCTGGCCTCGACAGAACTCGAGGTACTCTGCTCTCCAGGCCCACTAAGGTTGACCTCCGATTTCTCTCCAGCAGACTGCCTACCTGGCTCATTGGCTTTGGCTTCTTCCTGCAACCCATTCGGGTTCTCCACTGCTGCTGCTGCCGCCGCCGCCGCCGCCTCCGCACGCCTTCGTTCCTCTTCCCGTCGTTGCTCTTCTCTTGCTCTGACATGGCGCTCGCCCACACCCGGGATCAGACTTGCCAGAAATAGAGCCACACTCTGCTCAACGCGGTACAACACGTCTCTCCAGAAGCTCGGCTGGCGATCTTGGTCATTTTGCCGTCCTGCTATGATTCGTGCCGCTGCCTCTTCTGGGGTCATCTGGACGGCGCCACGAACATTTGCCGGTCTTTGCGCAGAAGCTTCGTTTGGAGGACTAGCAGGAAGGGGCTGACCTGCCTGATCGATACGCGGTGGAGCTACCGCTGGCCGCGGGGGTGGACCAACAAGGGCGTCAAAGTGTCGCCGAGCTGCCCTTATCAAGCGAATGAAAGGGCCGTTTCGTGGCTGGAGACAAACAATGGCGGCCAGAATGATCATGAGCCAACGTTTCCACGTTCCTGGTTCGGAGAAGACGAACATGAACAGATAAAGCCTCAGGAATAGCCATCCACGATTAATCAAGAACGCGAACGGGTCATTTTCTTGGCCGTTTTGGGGTGCTTGCCCCAGTGCTACTGCAGGCTGAGGTTGGTCGGCTCTGATGACTGCACGATCCGCACCTTGTTGGTCCTCATTGGCCTCCTGATCCGGCTCAAAGACAGGCATTGAATTTGTATTGCTCGTTCGACTCTCAGAGTTTGGTGCTCCACCAGTCTGTTGTCGTTGAGCTGCCACGGGTGACAAAGAAGAAAAGTAACCGTGGCCCGGCGCAAAGAGCAACGCTCTCGGCCCGTCCGGCGAAGACACCAGCCATGCTGTAGTGGTCGAAGGGTGCAGGTTGCTCACATGAGGTTGCGGAAAAGGTCGCGGGACAGGAATGGGCGGCATTGTCATTGAAGGAAATAAGTTGAAACCGGGAGCCGTTGAGGCTGGGGCAGGTGCCGAGGTGTTGGCTTGTGACGTGTGAGGTGGGATGTTCCCTCGTTGCTGGGACGGCAGCGGAGGGCGCTGTCCAGGAGCGGAGGAAGGACGGTGGGTTGCATCTTGGAAACTTAACGTCTCGGTCACCACGGTCATCCGTTGCGAGTACGGTCCGGGACCGTTCTGGTGCGTGGGATTCCGCATGGAGTTGCCAACACCTGTCGGATGCTGTGCGAGCGAAGCTGGAGTTGTGTTTGAAGGCTGTCGAGGATGATGCGGAGTTCGAGCGGGAGGTCGTTGCATTTGTTGCGGCGGGTCGAATGGAAGTCCAAATTGAAGGTTCATGGCGAAGCCAGGCGGCAGGATATTGGGCGTTGGCTGACCATTCGCATTGACATGCGCAGCCATGGGAGGGCCAGCCAGATTTGTGTGTTGAAGAGCTATTCTCTGTTGCACCGATCTTAGGTCTGCACGATTCGCCTCGAGTTGTTCTTGGAGACGGACAAGCGACTCTTGCAGTCTGTTCGCCGAGTTCTCAGCCGCTCGAAAAGGGTTGGCCGCATCTGCATGTAGATGCTGGTATTGCAGTTGATTCGTCGCAGGAAGAGAGGCTGGGGGAGGAGGAGGTTGAGGAGCGGGTTGAGGGTTTTGTATGACGATGTGGATGGTAAATGGAAGCGGACCGGGTTCTTGTCCAGCCTGGGAAGACAATTAGACCAAACCGGGTCGTCGATGTAGTCAGATTAGAACATACCTCGATTCTAAGCACATCTCGCAAGGTGGCTTCGTTTCGAAGCAGAGGACGGCCCTGGTAGATGAGCCTCTGCTCAGCGGGGGCAGGGTGCTCTGGGAGCTCGGATTGGATCTTCGCCCTCAGCCCAGCGACGGTGGTGTTGAGATGTACATTTCCGAGAGAATGAGGAGGCCGCGGGTTTCCCGTAACCAGGTACGTGACGCGCAGGTTGACATGGTCTTTCTCCAGTGGGCGCTGGTCTTGCGGCGGAGGAGTGGGAGCCGATGAGGAGGCCATGTTGGCGGCGGACAAGAGAATCTCACCAAGTCATGTCGGCGCGGAGAAGGTAGATGTACGTTGGGTCTGAGTCGGCGGGACGCACGTTGAGAGTGTGAGTGCTTTGTCCACTGAAAGAACTAGAGAGAGGCGTGGTAGGAGTCGCAGGCGCGGTGAAGTAGGAGACGTGGTACATATGTATGCAGGAAGCGCCAGGAACTCCGACACACTGACCAGAGTGGAGCATCAAAGACGCCACGCTTGCTCTGTACAACAACGGCGGCAGCATGCATACTCCGTACAGCTCCATTCTTACCCATGATAATATGGTTCCTACAAAGTAGATATTGCCTGGTAACTCCCCAGGTTTGTAATACATTCTAGGAAACCGTTACAGCTAAACATGCCCGATCGCTAATTACCACAGCTGGAATCTTCGCGGCAACGACACCCTGGTAAACCCCCGTCACAGCTTTGCAAGGACACCATTGCTCTGCAGGATTGACAAGTGCCCGCGATTGATCTCGGCGATGCTTTTGCACCTACACTGGCCATCAGCGGGGGTCTTGTGATGAATCCTTAGCAAATCAACGTACCCGGAAAGCCCCATAGTCAACCTGAATTCATCATACAGCAGCTGGATGGCAAGCTCGACGCCTTTGTGGCCGTTGTACTTGAGACTCCGTCAGAGTAGCAAATGAACTCTACAACCGGCAAACTTACAGCCAGAGCCCAGATCGGGATTCTTCCAGCAAAGCAGAAGTCTGCGCCCAGTGCGAGGGCTTTGAAGATGTCGGTTCCACGTCGGATCCCTCCATCAATGGCAATTTTGATCTTGCCTTTCGCCACTGGAGCACATTCGCGCAGGGCATCCAAGGTCGCGGGGACGCTGTCAAGTTGCCTTCCGCCATGATTCGAGATCACGACGCCGTCCAGACCATACTGGATGGCCGTCACCACATCTTCGGCTGTGTACACTGGGGGATTGTCACTGGCATGGTCTTCCACCCCGAGAGAGATTGACTCACGTCCTTTGATCCAGAGTTCCAGATCCGTGTGGCTCTTGACGAACGAGATCGCCTCTTCCCAATCCAGGCCATTTTCTGTCAATCGATTAGCAACCCAAGAGCATCACTAACAATCCCCATGGAACAAATGCGATGGACCGTACCATATGCCAGTTCGTTATCACCTCCCTCCAAATTGCTCATATCGACCCCAGGTGCGATGTTGGGATATGTGGTGCCCTTCGGCATGCAGAATGCGTTCCGGAACTCGTTCAGACGCCGCCCCAGCATGGGGGCGTCCACTGTCAACAGAATGGCTTTATATCCCGCCTCTTGAGACTATGATCAGTAAGCTGCAAAATCATTCTCTCGGACCCGGGAACTCGATTTTAGCCCGTCCAGCCTGACGGGACACACTCACTCTCGGCTCGTTTCAGCAACCGTATCGTCAGGTGTTGACTCTTCAACAGGCTGACCTGCATCGCATAAGGATTCGTCTGCAAGCTCGATGGACAAATCCGACCCGTCTGTCGCCTGAAGAGACAGAGAGAACGGGCAAGACTTGTCCCAATAGCAGTGAATATGAACACATCGTTGCGTTGTCGAAGCCAATGTCTTGATTGGTGCCACCGGCAACACTTGTTGACCCTCGGCCTCCTAGGAGTCTGAGAGATGATCTGAAAAGTGACTTCGTTTCTAAGGCTGGCATCGACTGCGCCTATTCGATGATGAAGGTGATATTCAAAGAAGAGACCACCCCAATGCTTAGCAATGCTTCGCTCGAGTCGAATCCCAAGAACCAAATACCTGGTACAGTATTCCTGTGAACGAGAAGGTCAAAGGGGGGATAATACATGCTCCGCCTGAACCAGCCTAGGACGCCCTCATCGAGACACAGGTATATGTATCACGGGTTCCGTCAGCCAAACATCACATCTCCTCATTGACCTGATTGATGGGTGCCTGGGCTGCGTGGTGGTATGTGAGGTGTTGCGCTCCCTTCTCTCTGTCTCTGCCTTGTGCCAATGCAACCCTCAAGGTGGATGGACGGACGGGTGGATGGATGGATGGATCGCAAGAATCGCAGGTTGTGGTTGCATGGGACCGTGTGTAGTGCGTACGGACGAGGCCATCAGTCAGGATATTATGTTCCTGAGACGGCCGAGTTGAAGATGACGGCCCCCCTCTCGCCCACGCAGGATGATGCATGATCTGCGAAAGATGTACAGTATGTATGTAGGAGAGCGTTTCCTTTGACGGTCCACCTTCGTCCTTCCGGGGCTGCCTGGCGTTCGTTTACTGCCTACTGAATAGAAGAACAAAGAATCGGAAATGTTCAATGAACATGTCAAATATATACACACCGTTTCAATCTTTGTTGTACATTAAATTATTTTACTTCAGTCATTATTTGGGCCGGGCGTCAATCCTGAAAGATCCAGGGAGCTCAAATCTTTCCCCGTCGCTAGATGAATGCAGCTGGTCCTCATCAATTCTTGGGGACTTCCCGGTCTGGCTTCCTCTCCGCCAGGTGTCGGCCGGTTCCTGGAATTTGTCCCACCATCCCATTCGGAACATCTCACTTTGCCATACGCCACTCTTCTCCCATTCCTCATCTGACCAGTATTCAGACCCTGGGGGAACCATGCCGGACCTTGGGTCGACAATTCGGGAGCCTGCTAGCAAGCTTGCCACTGCGGCGATGCTTCCGATGGGCTTGGGCAAGACATTGCGCATGTCAATGGTAATGAAGACGACCAGTGCACAAAGCAACAAGGCACCGACAACGCCTGCCAGCAAATGGGTTGACAATGGCGATTGCTTCAGCCTGTAATGATACGGATTCGTGTAGCTCGCCTGTAGAGGGTTGACGACCGTTTCAGTTGCGTTGTTTGAAAGAGCGGAGAAATCCGCTCGAAGGTAGATGTTGACGACTTGAGCCATGTACTGTCGGTATAAGTGAGTGTATGATTCGATGAGGGTGGTGTCGTTTAGGAGCTCGTTCGTTGGAACGCCATCCTTGCCATACACCATAGCATTGAAAGTGTCATCCAGCTCGTCGTCAGCAGATGTAACGTTCAAGACCTGCAGAGTCGGAAACCCGGTGTAGAAACTGGAAAAGTTGACAGCGGAGTTTTCGTACGTCGTCGGTTCGGCAGGGATGGAGTAGCCCGGGAGATCGAAAGTCACGTTGGCCTGGACTCGCTCCAAGTATTGTGTACACAGCACAGCAGTAAAGTTGTCAATCTCGTTGTTGGCGACATGGCCGTAGTACAATGCAAGCGTGGGGCAAGTTTCCAGGAAGCCAAGTACCAGTGAAGAGCCAAAGTAACCCGAGGCATTAACAGGTACTTGGTTGGTATTACCGAGCCAGAGATTAGGTCCACCTCCAAATGCCGAGTTTCCACAACCATCAGGGGTACTGATGTTCGAGGTGAGGTACCCGCCTAAAATGGTGGTGTTGATGATGCGGTCTTGAGGAATCACACTACACTTGACACCCCCTCGGATTGCGGGCGTATCGACAGAGAGGGAGCCACCCTGGACAAGCAGCTCATTCGCGTTATCGCCAACGAGATTCAGTCTGGGAACTGCAAGTTCCGAATAGGTCCATTGAGGATATGACATGTTGCCTTCGATGACGAGGAGTGGGATGTTTGTGGATGGGTTTGTCAAAGTCGTGGTGTTGAACCAATCCAATGCATTAACTCCCACCGGTATACCTTGGATTGTAGGCTTGGTAGTGAAGAGACCGGACACAACAATGGTCAGGAGAGGCGCTAGAATAGCAGAGACCGACGCTGCGGTCAAAGCAAATCTGCTGTGTTTTAGACCACTGTAGGTGGCGTGTAATGACACGTGTCGCAACGGGTACCAGAGCATGGAGGATCGTGCGTCGCAATCCGCTTTCGCCAGAGCATGGAAAGATTCGGTAAACTCAACTTCGAAGTCCATGATGTTGAACAAGGTGGCCAACAAGAGGAAGACCAATACCGGCACGTAGAGCCACGAGTACCTGGTCGCACTACCGTCGTCCACGCTGCCAAGGCCGTTGTGTTTTTGGGACTGCGACAAGAGAACCTCGAGAGCAATGATGGCGGCGATAGAGGCCAGAATGGTGAGTGATATGCCAATCCGGCGTAGAATGAACGGCTTGATCCATTTGATGTTGGGAAGAATTGAGTCATCCTGGTTAGAGACTTTGGCCAGGTCGGTTCCAGTGCTGCTGAGTGTGCGAATCGAGAAAGTCCGGGCTCCATCCTCATAGCCGGTGCTCGTCTGGTATTTGTGAGGGGCAAGGATTTCGCGGAGCTCGTCCAAGCTCTTATGTCCAGTGCCTCGAAGACGAGCCTCCAGTCCAGGGCTCCGAGCAAGAATTGCCGCAACCGCTGCAATGGAATCGACACTCCTCGGCACAACCCCTCGTGGTCGAATGAACAGCATGATCACAACAAGCAGAAGCATGACAGCGGCGACGGCTTGCATGATTCTGATCGGCGTTTGCCTAGCAATCAGTCGGCTTTCGTCTTTGGAAACCGTGCCTTCGACGACTGACTGCGAATCCTTCGTGCTATCCGAAAGCAGATACAAGTTCGCGACTTGCGCTGCAACCTTCCCGTAGACCTTATTTCCAGTGCTGTTCAAATAAGCGGGATCGAGAAGTTGTTTCGCATTGAAATCGACCGTCTCCTGCTGCATCATGGTCGTGAAGACATCCAGTGCGATGCTGGAACTGGAATAATCGGAGATTGAAGATGCCTGCTGGCTAGTTGAGAACACGCCATCAGCAATATCAACAGCGCTGAGTCCATTGAGTTCACGGACTTTTCCAGTCACATTGACAGACTGCACATTGCCTCGAGTGTCAAGTGTGACCATGGCTGACTGCACCGAGTAGGATGGAATGCAAACAATATTGGAAGAATTGAGCAATGTGTTGTCGTCTTGGCCTGCACCCTCTGAATAGGCGGCCGAGATCATGTACCGAAATCTTGTAGGGTCGTTTGGTGCAAGATTCACACAAGTCACATTCTGCAAAGATGCTCTGTAGCCAAAGCGGTGAGCAGTGTCGTTTTGTTGGTAATACCAATCCGGTGCATCAAGGTATGCGCCGATAATTTGACAGTCAGGAAGGGTCACGGTACTGTTATAGTAGGCGGCCACCGGTGCGGTACTGCTTCGATCAAAGGATGTAGTGTAATTGAGTTTGCCGGTCTCACACGACGAGAGACTGGCGCTGAACACGTCGACCGGTGCAGAGTATGTCAAGCTGCCGTTGACGATCCCATCGCTTGGAGCGAACCCCTGCACAGCGTACCGATCCGTGCTGCCTATCGGCAAGCTGATATTGTACTGCTTGTGGCCATACGCCACGAAAGCTGCCCTTGAATCCACGGCTGCCGCATGCTGAAAGTTTGACGCATCGAACGTGTTGTTCAATGCCATGGAAGTTGGCACATCGTGCCTTTGCACGCTCTGCAAGCTGAATATGCCGGTGCTAAGCACTGTGATGACCTTGATAAGAACGAAAACGCCGATGCTAATCGAGACTGTGAAATGGCGCCTCTTCAGAGACCTCCAAAATGACAATATCTGAAGCGGAGTCACATAATCCAGAAGAAGACTGTTCTTGGCTGGCTGAGGACTCACGGCCATGTTCGCCCACGGCTGGATTGATTTGGCGGCATAGTCGACCTGGCGCCAGAGGACCGTCACGATCACAAAGACAGCCGTGGGGCCATACGTCCATAAGTAGTGGTGCTCGTCACTGCTCGTCGCGATCCCATGATGGCTCTGCGAGACGCTGTAGACCACTTGCAGTCCAGCAATGACTGCAGCGAAGAATACGGCAAACGCGATCAATACCCAGCTCCTCAAGAAGAAAGGGTCCCAATGTGTATTTAAGCTTCGTTCCCTCTCTTCAGACCGTATAATTTCCGACGAGACGAAAAATGGCGCGTTCGGGGAGGGTTCATGGTGCGAGACTCCTTGCGGGTTGGGAGAGCTGTTCAACTCGATTTCGCTGTTGTCCCGCTTTATCTTTTGATTGCTGAAGTTGAGACGCGAGTACCCTCCCAGCCAAAAGCGGTCCATCACCGAGGAGGGCTGAGGGACGAGTCGCGCGGCGCGGTTATCTGTGTCGACTCGAGGGCATTATATGAAATGGGAAGAAACGAGCGTGTTGGCTTCCTCCGCAACGAGTGGCTGTAGGAAAGGTTGTAAACGCAAAGGAGCGGAGTGTTTTGCTCGCGCACGACGATCTTGTAGCGGGCCATGGCAGCAAAAGATGGACTGGATCGCTGTCGACTGCGCTACAGAATCAGCGTTTCGACGAACAACGAGCGCGACGAAAGGCAGCCTTGGTGGCCTGGGGTTGCAGTTCGGCTTTATTTTTAGGCTGGCAAAGCCTGAGAAGGTTTCCCTCAGCCACGCCCACGAAAGCTTGAGTTCGTTCAACGCCAATTGGTCGTCCTCTTTGCTGTCACGGCCATTTAGAGAATGCAAACACGACCGTTTCCAGCACCTGACATCTTGGGTGACTTCTGGTTGACATCTTTGACTCGGTTGCTGATATAGTCAATTCCTTCAAGAGAAGGCAACTAGGTGGAAGGCACAAACCTACACTGCCGTCTCCAGTAGTCAATCGAGTAGCTTTTTGTGCTCGGGTGAGTGCTTATTATACCCAATTGCTGAACCAGTCTTTGACCTGTACGAACCCAGGTCAAGAGTGAAACACCTATACAGTGATTGGTAGCTTGGATCTCGCCCGATGCCCAGATGGTTGCAGTGACTCTGCTGTTGAATCCCAAATTCCAATCCATTACGGTCAAAGTTGCCGAAGGTCTCACTCCATCAGCAGAGCCCACCATGTTCAATAGCCGTTGCATCTAGATGGTGAGTGTGACTGGACCCCGCTGCCGAACGTCTGGTTGCTCCTCCAAACGGGATCCCGTCGCACTAGCCTCAGGAGGCATGACCCCCAGCTCGGTTTCCGCCTGGGCTTTGCGTTGTTTGCGCCGCATCCGACGAAGCCAGGCAATGAATCCGTTGCTCCTTATTGGGCTTCCAGTGGGGTCGCCAAACCAAGTCGTCGCTCTACGGGCGGCTTGACTGATGATCACCTTCATCTCCCCTTCGGGCGTGACAGCACCGACAAGATGTGTGTCTTCAACGCGGCCCGTGTCGAAATTTATGGTGCTGTGTACATCGAACCCAATATGTCTCTTATCCTCGTCGTCTGTGTAGTGACCAAACATGAACCTGTCGCCGGAAAGGAGGATGCGAGCCTCCATGACGTCCTTCGATGGAGTGCGCCTTGGGTCGGCAAAGTCGAGGTAGCGCCGTCGGAGGAAGGTAGACTTGTGGCACATTGCCATCAAATCAGCCATACTGTAAAATTGACGAGGAAGAAGTCGCTTCTGGACAGGATATGCGAGAGGCATCGCAAGTAGCCACGCGGAAAGGAAGACCATGATTCCAATATATGCCGACAGCGAAAAGTTGAACATGACTGTGTTGGTCTCACGTTTGTCAGTCAGCGTCAAGAGCCCACCGATGAAGATTGGGAAGAGCGGTGAAACAGTATTCAGGGTCGAGAAAACTGCGACCCGATAATGACCCTTGTCGATCGCGGTTATCGGGACTTGAAGTGGCGACGTTGTGATGTACGCCAGTAAGACAGTGTCCGCGGCATCGCCGTGTTTACCAAACATGTTGATGAATGGTTGCATAAATCGCATGTTCAGATCGACCCATTCGACAACGGTACCTGTGAACATTCCGGCCACATACACCGGAGCTGAGCGGAATACCAAAGCATACGCAACAAGCTGCGATTCCGGATCCGTGGGGTCGATGGGTGGCAGCTCGATCGTGTGTTTCCCGGCACTGACTGACATGTTCGAGGGGAGGCTCCAGTCCTTTTGCAGAGGGAACCCCTGGAAGACGACGCCATTAACGAGACCATAGATGGCCAGACAAAGAGCAGCCACAACGAGGAGCCATGCGAACACAATCCAACCCTTTCCGCAACCGGGACTATGTCGGTAGGGATAGTGTTCACAGCTTGGCCACGTCCCCTGGTTGCAAGATACAGGTAAATTGGTGTTTCGGTAGTTCCCACAGTCGTCGACCGGGCTAGGAGCCTTGTTGTACCCCATCATTCGTTCGTACAAGCTGGGCTTGTAGACATCCAACGCACGCTCTGTGAAGCTGTAAGTATGTGTTGACGAGGAGGACCCCGCGTACCGTACCCGCTGCGCTGTACGTTGTGCCAATGCCGTACACTATACTCTCCGGCGATCCGGGACTTTCTTTCTTCCAATAGCCCAGCCGAAACAGATGATTCGTCGATAAGACGTGCTTGGCGCTGCGGTAATGGAGGAGCTCGAGTGCCGAGAAGTATTCGGCAACATTACATTCGGCAAACAGGGCGCAATAGTCGGCAATCGTGATGGGATCCCATCTGAGGCCAGTCGACTTTCCAGCGTTCAAATAAGCGACCCAGAGCACGTAAGCGGACATAACAATATGCCCAATAATAAGAAAGAAAGCTGGCCATACCCGGACCGTCAAAGTCCAGCCCGCACCGCCATCATGGGCGGGACCGCTCGCAAGCAGCGCGACCTTTAAGCTGACAACGAAACCAACCATGAATTGACATAGTAGGGAGATGGTCGATGTCAGTCCTCGCGTGACGGAAAAATCCTGCCATGGGAAGAAAGCCCCGCTGACGCTTTTACTCGGCCGCTGTCCCGGGCTAGGCTTCCCGGGCTGGTCTGCCATTGCAACAAATGGTTTCATTCGGATAAACTCGCGAACCAGGTGGCGGAAGAGAATAACATTGAGAGTGCCTAGGGCGGACGGGAAGTAGCGTGATATCATGCGAACATTTTCGCTCGACAGGTGGTATTGTCCGTTCGTCCCTGCAGCGAGCCAGAGTGCCACAATTCCGCCGGCCGTCCCGAGATACAAGACTGTCAGGAACAGCGTCGAGTACCATTTCAAGATCGGCGGCCAGAAGCTTAATTCTGCGACACGGTCATCACTGGTGTCGGAGAAGGCTGTGAATTTGACTGTGGAAGGTCCAATTAGTCTACCGCCTGGCTGTTATCAGTACACTGACCTTGGGTATCCCTGGGTGAGTGAGGCCCGTTTCTGGTGAAATTGTGACGGGAAGGAAAGACAGCTTCGGGCGCAGTTTCATCATTCCCGCTGGGCAAGAGTGGGACGTCCGACGAGCTGCCGGGCTGGGAATCGGGTAGCCGCCCGAGGGAAGAAGCTGACGGGTAGGCAACTGGGCCGGGCCGTGAGTCTGGTCTTGCGAATTCTGGCCTTGCAAACCGTGCCCCAGCCATTAAAGCTGAAATCGGATCAATTGTTTGGGACGTCAAGGTGCCCTTGGAAACAAGCACGTAATGGCTGAAGAGAAGATGGATGGATGGATTCCATCGCGATGGAACAGAGGGGTTATGAGGCTGAAGGGCCCTCCAGGACCGCATCATGATGGAGGGTGGAACGTATCTCAATTCGGAAGGTTCTGCAAGTAGGCGACAATCTGCAGGGCAGCTTCACGAGTCATCCAATGGGACATGCTGCTAATGCAAGCCACATGCACTGGTTAGCCGGAGCCCGATGGGAGCCTTTTCGCAAACCTCGAGGAAATGTAATCGAACAAGGAACTCGGGAGTTGTGTCGATGCGTCGAGTTGCTCATTAGGCCATCAATTCTGCCTTCCTGCGACGTCCGCGAACCAAAGGAGCGGTGCGAGGGACAGGGGCTGTTGGGAACTTTTGCGATCAGGCTGAAAAGCGGCCAAGCAAGTTAACGTAGCAGAGGAGATTCGCACGGCAGAGCAAGTCATCCTCTGCCCCCGTCGCAACGATGCTGGATTATGTGCGATGCCTCCGACCACATTCTTCAGACTCGGCTCACCTTTCCCCTGCTCAATCCACCCTCTCTCGCGTTCTCCGCACGACGTCGGCTATCATAGCTATATCCGAGATAAAGCTCCCACGATAAGGGCTTTATATGCACACCTTTCGCAGAGTCGCTTGAACGTCTGCCAAGGGAAGGACGGTCGGCGAGCTGGAGTAGCAGGACGTATCGTGCGCGTGTGCACAACCTCGACTTTGTTTCTGCAAGAGGCGAAGAAGTGAAGCTGACGGATGTGGCAACTAGGCCGAGGAGCTGACCTCCTCCACTTATCTAAGATGTCATTTGAAAAAAGTCCATGGCCCCCCTTCGTACATGTAAACACCCTGACCCTCTCACCCTTGAAGTATTCTCATAAGTTTCTTGTTACTTCCTGGCGAAAACTTCGAATATATTACGAGTTCTGCTATTAGCATATTGTATGGTACCACTGATGTGTAATCCAGAGGGTCCATCCACCGAGGTGCCCGAGGCCCCAGAATCAGGTTGGCATGGTCAAAGGCATCCGTCCCCTTCGAGGAGTTGGACGAACCCCTTACTGTCTTTGAAGGAGAACTGTTCCTGGTCACCAGTGATGGCCTGACGGTTTGCCTGGTATAAGACAAGTCGATCCGGTGGATGATTAAAGAGGGTCAGGACTGATATGGGGATGGACCAGGTCTACTGGGAAGCGATCTTCGGATCGAGGGAAGAGACTCTCCAAAACAGCAGCACTGGCTGCCAAACTATTCCTGCGTTGAGATGAACTTCTCAGAGCGGTCAGCCTCCCATTGCATGTGCATGGGCATGGGCATGGGCATCAGCGTCGGCGGTTTGGACGTCAAATTTCGAGGTGGCCAGATCGAATGTTCGGTGGATGAGTCGGCGCCACATAAGCAGAACACTGGCAGCATCAACTCCCTGCCCATTGTGAGGCCTCCCTGTGCTGGAACATCTTCTAACCGGCGCCATCTCCTTTGTTGTTCTCTTCTATTGCACTTCGGACTAGTTCAATCTCAACGACAGCCCGATGTTTTACCTTGTCCGCCAATCCATTGTCATCTTTGTCGAAATACAAGTTCCAGCATTCTTCGTCCTCTTGGACCGCAACAAATCCCTCCCAACCATCAAAGGCCACCCGCCACTCATTTTCACCGCCAACCAGTCTCATCGGACCGGTCCATTGAGCCTGAGCCTCCGCACGAACCCCGTACTGCAATCGATAGCTATCTTTGTTGATGAAGATCCAATTGAGCATATTGTCAGCGTCGATCGTGCTGACGAGGCCGTCGTACGACTTCTCTGGGAATGGTAGCAGATAGCCGGTGAACGGGTGCTTCCGACTTGCAGCTTTTGGCTCCAGCTGCAGATATCCATCTTGCAGGACAACCTTCATGTCCTTGAATTGCTCTTGTCGCTTGGCGCTCATCCTCCCTGTCGCTCGCCCGTTGAGGTGGCACTTCTCCGTCTTCAGCTGAAGCTCGGTTCCTTCTTGTTTGCCTTGTGATTGCTCTTGCAGCTGAATCGCACTAGTTGCGAGCAGAGGCACGGTGGCTGCAAGAGTGACAAAAGAGAGCACCATCGCCGGCGAAGGGGATATAACCAAGGGGAGCTCTTGACTTGTGTGGTAATTCGATGTGAGCTGGTCTGGCTCGCTTGGCGAAAGTGGTATTAAAGTACTGCCAATCGTTTACATCAAACACCCAAGGTTCCCTCTGGTTTCGGTTCTTTCAGATCGGAATACTCGTGATCGCATATTCGCATCTTGTTTGCTCTGTTATTGACCCGTCCTACCATAACTGATCCCCAGCATATAACCGGTGTCGAGTTGGTGTCGACCCGGAAAAGTTGGCATCGCGTCTCGGGATCTCATGTCCGGTGCCACGACGCGACGATATGCGGGGACAGCACCAACACCACAACTTTTATCTTCGTGACGCAATGCTAGCCCGCCATTTCCAACTCTACTCGTTACTCTGCAGTCCGTAACAGGGTACAGGGATGTATGAAGGCAAACTGGGTTCCTGCATGGATGGGCAATTGGGTACCAGTGTTGAGCCGAACGGGGTCGGCACGTCCAGGCTCCTGTCCAAGGACAACCCTGCACGCCTCCATGTTGGAGGGTGGACACGACAAAACCTGCTCACATGTATTGCCGATTGATTAAAATGTGCTTGTAAAACCGAAGCTTGACGATGACGCTTCTTATGACATCCGACGCCTAAAGAGTGCAGGTACACGCGGGTCTGATATATGGATAATGCACTTCCAGAATACCTTGTCTTCCTGTATGCTCTAGAATCCACCTATCTATAGTCACATTGGAATCAGACTTAGCGAGAAGGATCGAAGGCGACATTGAATCATCTCGAATCTGACACCGTTTGGCCGATTCGAGAGTTAGTGGGACACTTCAAGATCACTGAACAAGATACCACAGTGATAGCCTAACAGGGCACAGAAACTCGGTATCTCCAGCAACAAACTCGAAAAGGCGGCCTAGACAAATTGCAGCGAAGAGTTCTAAGGACCATGGCGGACGAAACCGGACACAGGTATATTGTGACATTGTTGGACTTGTCTCCGTCAACTTTCTGATATCATGCACACAGGGAAGAGACCAGCGACGCCACATTCGACCATGCTCCGGGTGGCCGCAACCAGGGCGAAGTCCAAAAGGGACCCTCTAAGGACGCGGCAGGAGTCAACGCGAACAGCACCCCAGATTATATGCCCGAGGGATTCTCAAAGAGGGATGTCGAGAACATGTGAGGGAGCTTGAAGGTGCATGTGAGGTTGGCGTTGAAGGCGGATATTCGTGTGATTGCGGAAATCAAGGGCGACATCTGCATTGGTATTTTGTAATTAAGAGCTGGTGGTTTCACAGGAGGAGTGATCGCTGCTGGGGTTTATGCTGGTCTGTTTTCAGCTCTATTGAACACTGTACTGTAACATCCTGTACGCACCCCCCGCGCGCGAAGCACTCCTGGCTAAACTGTGGCACAAATAGAGGAGTAACGAGTAACCTACCGTATCCTGACCGACCAGCTTGGCGCGTCATTTTCCAGAACTGATCTGCTGCCCTTCAAGCCTCTTTTCTTGTGCTGCACAGTGTGCCAGCTCGATGGTTTCAGAACAGGCGATACAGCTGACATTCTTGCCGTGGACCGCCAAGGGCACGAAGAATCGGTCCGAGGAGCGGCTCCAGTCTGCACTGCGACATCAACATACAGCTTTGGCTGGCCACAGGAGACACAGAGAGCACAAGAAGAACCTGCGCGACAAGATCAACTCTGAATCGGCCGTCATTTGCTCACACTCGCCTGGACAAGATTCCGACGTGCGTACCGATGCCTCATGGAGCCTCACGCGAAATGCTCCTCCGGCGATGAGCAGTAATTTCAGTTACGACCTCGAGAGATTCCCTTCTCCTGTCACAGTAATTGGCACCAATCTTTTAGGCTCTTTCGAGATCCTAGGCGATGTAAACCTCTCAAAAGAGTTCCAGAGCGTGCTTCACGATGGTATGGACAATTACTGCTACTGAAACCATCACTAATCCGGGCTTGCAGCATTAACCCATCAGTGGCCCGCATTTGCCTTGGGTACCAACCAGCATGCGGTCAAGAAGGTGCGTGAAGCCGCGTTCACTACCTCGACGTCTTCGCCTCACACGCTCTTCGCCATCATTTATGCTGGCGCGTGTTATCGATCCTACTTCAGGAATGCCACGCCAGCCGACCATTTGCTCCAGCTCCAAGCTAAACAGCAAGCGCTGGTTCACCTTCGAGAAGCAGTACAGCAGGCTGACGGAGCACCTACAGACGAAATGTTGCTGACTATAGCCCTCTTGGCCATCCATGGCTCTGTGAATCCCCTGAAGCGCCCGCGGTTTACGGCTCCATTGTACAGAGATAATGAGTTCTACTCAAATGTGCAATTTGACCAAACCCATTTGCGAGCGTTGCGGACACTTGTCGGTCAGAGAGGAGGCTTGGCTAAGCTTGAGCTCCACGGTCTGAATAACATCATATCAATGATCGACACATTCCAGAGTCTTATGTCTCTACACAGGCCGCAATTCGAATCTCTGTTTTCTGGCCCAGCACTTTCAAAATCAATGCAGGAAACATGGGATGAGGTTACATGGTCCCGTTTCGCGAACCAGAAAGACGGATTTCAGTTTCTGGACGACTATGAGGATGGCTTCCGGTTGCGCCGCATCATTTGCCAAACGCGAGTACTTCTGGAGACGTACTCGTTTAGTCTCCGCAACCCTCGAAAAACTCCGGATCTTATGATCGCGGTTCACACCCGCCGCTCTTTACAGCATGCGGCCCTGGCCCTTGATCGAAGGACCGAGTGTCTCTTCGAGGCTGCACGGCTTACTACCATTATCTTCCTGGCCGAACTCGGGTGGACACTGCCAGTGGTTGGCGGTTTTCAGGACAAAGCTACAGAGCTTCTCTTCCGGGCGTTGAAAGAGTGTGGTCTCCAACAATGCTACCAGACTCATTCTGATTTCCTCCTCTGGGCAACAGTAATGGGTGGGCTTGCGGCCTATCAAACGGATCGTCTTCGAGATTTCGCCACGTTACTACGAGACTCGTCGACACCAGCGACGAAAAGCTCTTGGCTACACGTCAAATCCCTTTCACTGCAGTTCTTGCCCTTCGAGTATGAGCTGACTGGCCCCTGTCACGCTTTCTGGGATGAAGCGTGTGAGCTGCTATCAAGCGAGCAAGTGACTTGAGCGACTCACGACGAAACTGGGATGCCTTGAGATCGCGAGTTTTGGTAAGGTACGGAGACGTTCTGAAAAGAAGGTACCAGAAGAGATCGTCAATAGCTCGCAGGTTGTCCCGCTCAACGTCTGCAAGATACAGCACCTGGCAAGTTCTGCACCACCGTCCCTCAGCGGTCTCGTCCCTCTGAGTGCGGAAGACTGGTCGGCCGCCCCTTGGAGTCTGTGCCGAACATCATGTTGTCCATCTCACTCCGATCATTCGGTAGCACTAGGTTGAGGAACACGCCGACCACAGCGGCAATGATGAAGGGCGTTTTGACAATCAGATTGATTCCTTGCTCGAACCCCTGGAGATGGACGTTGGAACCGCTATAGTCGAGGATCTGGTCGAACCATGTCGGCGCCACGATATCGATGAAGCCTATTCCAAGGGCGACCGTGAGGATGAAGCGGTTGCGTCGCGTGAACTGGATCAGACCAAGCACACGAATACCCGCAACAGCAATCGTACTGTACAGGAAAACTTGCATGCCTCCCAGGACGCTCGGGGGCATCGCGCTGAAGACGGCACCGAACTTGGCAAAGAAGCCCATGAGGATTAGGAATACTGATGCCGCCCACCCAGCTCGCCGCGACTAGGGGTTTCGTCAGTTCGCAGAACGGAGGCATGATCAGGAAGTCACCTACCGCACAGCCAGTTAAGACGATCGTCCCGTTATTGCCCGCTTGGGAAACCATGGGCAACCCAGTTCCCAGGGCGCTGATCAAGCTACCCAGGCCATCACAGAGTATACCACCTTGTATGCGACTGTTGAACTGTGTACCCTCGACCTCGACTCCCGAAATCTCAGCTGTGGCAAGAATATCGGGCATGCAACTGACGCCTTCACAAATGAACATGATGAGCAATGGGAGGACCAAGGCTCCATCGACGGAGAGCCTGAATGTGTGGACCCAAAGGAAGGTCACGACGGGCGCAGAGTCGATGTTCTCACGCGACCAGTACCCGGTTGCCCCAGAAATGGCACACCCAACAGCAAGGCCGATCAAAACAGCTGCGGACTTCATCAGCGGCGAACCAAACTGCTCGACGAACACAATTGTGACGAAGACGCTGAATCCGAGGCCAATCAGTTTGGGATGAGCCCACGGAAGCGGTTTTGGCGCTGCAACGTTGGGACACAGGGCATAGAAGCCATCGCCGCCGTTGCAATTGACTGAGCCACCCCAGTTCTGCATGCCATTGCCAATGAGATACACACCGACAAGCAGCAGCAATGAGCCCGTCACGATCTTCGGAAAGATCTTGTTGAGCAGTCGAGGTGGCACCATGGACATCAGGATCTGGATCAGAACCGTGCAAAGCATAGTGCCGATGATGGCACCCCATGCATCAGGGCACGGCAGCTGTGTTCCGTCGTCGGCTACGGGGCATGTCCCGTTGTTGTACCGCAAGCTGGTGTAGGAGAATGCGATGGGGATAATGTCGAACGTGGGACCCACGACGGACAGGAGGCCTGTGCCGATGAAGAAAGGCGTGCCTCGTATATGCACACGGGTGACTTGGATGGCGGTCGCAATGCCGGTTGTGATGAACGACGCGGCAACCAGGTACGACACCTGTGCGGGCTGCAGGTTGAATGCCCCAGAAGCGATGGCCAAAGGTGGCGACACAATCGATCCGATCATAGTCAAAGCGTGCTGCAAGCCGAGGACGATGGTCAAGAAAATCGGCACCTGGTCGTGGAGGCCATAGAACGGTATGGCCTTGTCCTTGTACTTGCGGTTGAACGGCGGCACGTTCGGCGTGACGAGATACCAGTAGTCGTAGTCGCCGAACCACGATTCCTTGGCCATGAGATACGTCGCCACCTGGCTGATCCTGTCGTGGAAGCCGAGTTTCGCAGCGGTGCCTTGGGTGGGTTGTTGTTCGTACGATGAAGTCACCGAACTTTCCGTGACCATCGTCTTGTCGTCCATGGGTTTGGAGACTGAATCTTCCTGGTGAGGCGTGTTCATTGTCGCTGTCACGGCTGGAGTCGAGATCCAGGCGAGGTCAAGTAAGTTGAACAGCTTCAGGACTGACTGGACGGAGACTCCTCACTCCCTGTTCTTGCTCTGTTCGCGATTCGTGAAACAGAGGAAGGGACCCGCGGTTATAGTTATAGTTATAGATATATTGCACTGCCTGCATGGTTGATAGTTGGTACCCTATCTATGTGCTCTTCTTGCATCAGCTCGTGGGCATTAACATTCACATCGCAGTCTATCATATCATTGCGAATCTTGATAGCGGACGCAGCTGCAAATCGACTCTCGTACGCAACGTACCAGCCGGGTGGGAAGAGTAATGGATACCGGTAGATAACTGGCTTTATTGAGGAGTGGCAGAAAGCGTCGTACCAACTGCAGCCAATCGAGGCCGTTGACTGACCCGACAGGATAACGACTTTATCGATCCCGCCTCGAATACTGACTGTACTTTGTTTTCTCCCAGTCTCTACTTCTTATGGCCTCTGCTCCACGTGGATAATCAAGTCAACCAGCCAGGATGTAGTCCTTCCAGCCGTGGTCGGAGATGCGACCAGAGAGACACACGCCCCAGTTTTCGTACATATTGGATTCAAGCTCTCTGTCCGATCTCGTCCCATTTCACATGCGATCTAATGGTCTATAGGTAGTTGCTACTGTATCTGTTCAATCTCATCCGCGTGCCTACAGCAAGTAATCAAGTCCCTACAGCATAATATACAGTCCACGCCATACCACACGAGTCGCAAGGGCAAGGGCAAGGGCAACAACAACAACACGATGAAGAACAGAACCCAGCTCTTCATCCACGCGACAATCGTCACCGTCGACCCCTCGCGCACCATCTGGCTGGACGGCGCGCTCCTCGTCCAAGGCAACCGAATCACCGCGCTCGACAAGACCGCGACACTGCTCCAACACCCGACAACGCCCCGAGACGCCCAGATCTTCGACTGTACCGGACAGATCATCATCCCGGGCTTGATCAACACGCACGCCCACCTCGCGCAGTCCTTGTTGCGCGGCCTCGCCGAGGACCTTGCCCTGCACGCGTGGCTGTGCGACGCCATCTGGCCGCTGGAGGCGCACTACGACGCCGACGACGGGTACGTGGCCGCAAGGCTGACGATCGCGGAGATGCTCCGTAGCGGGACGACGTGTTTCCTCGAGGCAATGCTTACTCACCGGAGTGGGTTTGAGAATGTGATGCGGGCAGTGGACGAGATGGGAATCAGAGCGTGTTTGGTACGTATCTTCAGAAGTCCTGGAGGGGCGTGGGCTCGAAGTCGTAGCTCCCAATCGATCGGCACGGATCAGTGTGCCCGTCGTTGTTCACCCATCACACGGACACTTTTCGTACATACATACATACTTACATACTACTTCCAGGCCAAATTGGTAAAGGGCGAGGAGACGAACAATGCCACCGGCATGGTCGACGCGCGAGATCGGGACATCTCGCGCATGTTCGTCGGGGCGGCCATCTCGGCTCACCAGAAATACCACGGCACCCAAGGCGGACGATTGCACGTCTGGATGGCAGCGGCCACGCCGCGCGGCTCCCCCGAAGAGGCGCACAAGGCCATCGGCGACGCGTGCGCAACCCACGGGATCAATCTGACGATGCACTGCGCCGAGGCGCCCGACGACCGGTCCATCTACGGGGACGCCTACAGCTGCAGCGCGGCGCAGTTCTGCGAGCGCACGAACCTCATCTCCTCCGCTGGGGGACAAGAAGGGCCAGGGCCAGGGCCAAGGCCAAAGACAAAGACACGCAGAACAGTCCTAGCCCACATGGTCAATCTGGATCTGTCCACGGACCTGCCCATCCTCGCACGAACAGGCGCCGCGGTGGCCCACAACCCAAGCTCCAACTGTAAGCTGGGCTCGGGCATCGCGGCGGTCCCGGAGATGATGCGCGCGGGGATCACGGTCAGTTTGGGCACCGACGGGGCGCCCTGCGCCAACACGTACGACATGATCCAGGAGATGCGGCTCGCGGCGCTGCTGCACAGGGGCCAACGACGGGACGCGAGGGCCATGGCGGCGGAGGACGTGCTTGCGATGGCGACCATCGGCGGGGCGACGGCGCTCGGCCTGGAAGACGAGGTCGGAAGCCTCGAGGTCGGGAAGATGGCGGACTTTGTCGTCCTAGGTGTGCAAGGCCTCAATTGCGCGCCCTTTGACGCGGAGCAGATCCTCGAGGGCGGTCTCGACCCCGTCACTGCTGTGGTGTTTTCGTGCACGGGTGCCGATGTCGACAAGGTGGTGGTCGATGGGCAGGTGTTGGTAGACGGCAGCAAACTGGTGGCGTGTGATGAGGCGCGGATCAAGCGCGACGCAAGGGAGACGGTTAGACGGTTGAGAAACAAGGCTGACGTCCGAGCCAACGGTAAGAGGAAGTATTGTTGACGAGGACTGGCTCATGGTGTATTTACCATATAGTATTATGCTATACTATCGTCGCACATACTACCTTATCATCTAGTCCTGGGAGAGATTAATTGCTGTGCTTGTTCATATCAAAATCTTGTCTTGGTGTCTAAACCTTGAATGTCGGGAACTATCTCATCATCCCGCCATCTGATTGTCTGAATCTCTCACTCGGCCTCCTCCGCGTGTACGTCTACTTCGTCAGTAAGTCGCAGCATACCTCGACAGCATATGCTCCTCTACCGTGAATGTCTTGCCGCGCGACCCGTCCAAAGGCCTGATGACACAGTCCGCGTTTCCATCCAGGAAGAACGGGACCGAATACCTATCGGTGCCGGACGTGTTGATCACCCTGTGGACGTTGCTCTTGTACGCCCCGCTCGTCCACGCCTCCAGCATGTCCCCTACATTGACGACATAGGCGTGTTCCCTCGGCGGAACGTCGATCCACTCCTTCGTGAACTGGTTGAGCACCTGCAACCCGGAGTGGTCATCCTGGAGCAACAGCGTGATGGCCCCAAAGTCGGTGTGAGCGCCCGCGCCGACCAGCGTGGCATCCTCGACGTCCGGGTGCGGCGGGTAATGAAGAAGCCGGACCGCCGCGATGGGATCCCGGCAGAATCCCTCGAAGACGGTGGTGTCGAAGTCCCGGAGGCCCCGAGCTAGTATGCGCATCAGGTGGAACGACAGATCGGACAGAGCACGGTGGTATTCGATGAGCGGCTGTCGGAACTGAGCCTCCGGGATCTGGGGCGGCCAGATGTTGGCTTCTTGAAACGGCCGGTATGGTGGCTTGTTGCCTGGGATCTCACGCCCAACAAAATATCCCTTGGATGCTGTCAATTGCTGGTTCACACCCGATAGCGAACGAACCAACCAACCAAACAAACCGACCAGATCAAAAGCATCTCATCTCAAGTCATTCAACGTACCTCTTTGAGATCTGGCTTCTTGCCAGCTTCCAGTATCTGGGTCCCGATGATCTCGTACCCGCGTCCAGGCTTCCCGCTTAGTTTCCGCTTTTCGTCGTCTGGAAGAGCAAACACGGCTTTTGCCGCAGCGAAGACGCGGTCCTGGAGTGATTCTGGCACGCCATGCCCGGTGATCTGGAAGAAGCCACTCGTCGTGCAAGCCTCGCGAATCTGTGCGACGATGTCTTCCGCTTCTGTAGAATTGGGGTCCGCGAGATATGCTTTCAAGTCCACCGTCGGGATCGAGAAGGCAGCGTGTCCGTTTTCGTAAGCAATCGCCATCGTGATCTGGCAAGACCGTAGGGCAGAAACAGGAGGGTCTCTGAGAGTGAGAAGGGCTGCAGAGATAACATGTTGGTAGCTGAGCTGCTCTGCACGAAGCACAGCATACTTTACTCGGTCCTCGTACGTCTTTCGCGGAACGGCCAAGGTCAATCGATGCGAGGTCTTGCTGTATTAGGTCTTCAGCACTCGCGGTTTCGGTGGATTCCGCTACTTCTAAGGACGCTTATTGGGCGCTGTTATCGTACGAACTGCACCCGGCTCGTGCCTATCGGTCACGCCAGGCCTAACTAGTCGCCCCGACTTGGGGCCCAAGCTCCCCCAAAGCTCCCCCCAAGCGTCGCCTTCTCAATTCTCTGACCCGACGCGTGTTTCGAGAAGCGCAGATTTCGTACAGAGCTTCTCTTTCGATCCCTCGCAACAGCAATCCGTATCTTCCCTTGTCGCACGCGACCACATGCCCAGCAAGCGGCCGAGATCCACCTGCACCGAGTGCAGTCTCCGTCGACAGAAATGTGATCGCAACGTCCCCTGCAGACGGTGCGTGAAGCGAGGAGTGCCCGAGAAATGTACACTCGACTGGCCCGACGGCAAGTACGACGCTCGAGTTCATCGCGCATATCCAAAGAGACCACCCATCTTGTCCAGTCACGAGATCGTCGTGGATCTCGCTACTGAGGAGACTCTTGGATCCAGTGCGAGGAGGCTGGACTACTCGTTCAAGCCCTTTCAACCGCCTCAAATCCGAAATGCAAGGCCCTCGGATAGTCATGGCTTCGGCTTCAGTCTGCCACCTGCTGGGCCGGAAGCATTCTTGCAGATGCTCTTGCCCGGCATTACCTATATATGGAAGCTGGTCGACTATCATGAGTTGTACCTTCTCTGGTACCATGGTTGCTACCATGGCCCAACTTTCCGATCGGAGCTGCAAAGCATTCTCCCTAGCGAGCCTGGGAATGACACGCTCGATGTCGGTGGAGTTGATCTTCAATGGCTGGCACTCCTCTTCTCTATTATGGCAGGCAGTCTGACGTGCACCACGGACCGGAGGCTGGAGCAGTGGAGATTCTCCAAGTCGGAGGTGGTGAAGCTATCGATGCAATGGTACAAAGCGGCCATCTTTTGCCTCAATCAGGCTGAATGGACCATGAATCATTCGATATACTCGGTCCATGCCATAGCCACGTTGACCATGTCGGCGCATTCTCTGGGGAGGTCGAGTGAACTCTCTGTACTGCTCGGAGCTGCGCTGAAGATCGCGCAAAGTCTGGGGCTTGACAGGCTTGACCATGCTCCTATACTGGAGAGCATTGATGCTTCATCCTCCGAGGAGCAGCGGCACAGGCTGCTGCAGCGAGAGATTGGCCGGAGAGTATGGTCGCAGCTTTGCGTTCAAGATTGGATGTCCCTTCCATTCACAGAAAGCCACAGTATCAGCCCACTCGACTTCTCAACCACGAAGCCCTCAAGTCGAAATCATCTGACCATGGAACCAATCCCCTCGACGTTTCCGACCTATATTAGCTATGGAAACTATCTCTTTGAGATCGCCAAGCTCATGGTCGGACACCACGAAGCGACACTCCGATCGACTACGCCATACACCAAGTATGAGCAGGTCCTGGAGTTTGATGCACGGATGCGGATGCTGGCGACAAAGGGCATGCCGCGGTATTTCCACGTTGTCGAGCCGATTGATCGGTCATGGCCAGAATGGGTCCCTTGGGCAAGGCAGAGCTTGACAATATGTTTCGCGCATAAGATGATCATGATACATCGCAACTTCATTCGGCAGAGTTTCACGAATCCCGCGCATTCCATGACCCGGACGACTTGCGTTGCTGCAGCGAAGACTATTTTAAATGAGGCGAAGCTGGCGAAGGACCTCGACGGCCCGATCATCTGGATCGACAAAGCCTTTTGCGTGGTGGCCGGGATGGTGCTATGTTTGGACATATTCCACCGCGCGGAATCCGATCCAGAGTTCAAGAGTCATAAGGAGCTCGTCATTGAGTGCATCCAATCCCTGAGCCGGTACGACGCGAGCACGATCGCCGTGCAGGGAGCGAAGGTCTTGACGTACTTGCTGGCAGAAAGGGATAAAGTGGCATCGAGCTTGACTTGGCCGCCACAGGTCATCGACCTATCCAGGTTGCTGCACGAGTTGGAGACAGACACACCATTCGGTTCGACCGCTGAGCCACGGTCGATTTCGATAGCACAGTTGCTCCCGCCGCAAGCCGGGTTTCGGAATAACTTCATCTTCGACCATCTGCTCCAGTTCGGCAACAATCCAGCATGGACTTAGATTGTTGCAGATGCTTTACCGTTGACCTGTGACTATTTAAAACAGACACGAACGGCCTAGAATTCTCCGGGTCTCCTTGAGGCTCCGCAACAGCCAGAAAAGGCACGTAGACACTGCTGTGGATACGAAATCAAGCCATTGGTACGAGTTCCCACGCTGAAGATACAGCATTGCCCTTGGAATTCATCAACTGGTTAGAAACGAAGTTCGGAGCTGGCTCAAAGTAAGTCCTGAGAAACATTCAATCTTTGTATTACCCGGACTAGAACCTGTTCATGGTCAGAGTATTGTAAACCAGTAGGACAAGACGGGGTCTTTCTGTGTTCGTCCATCCATAACACTACGAGGGAGAAGATGTCCTCCGGGTGTACAAAATTTAATAACCCGTCCGAGGATTGCAACGTGGCTTGGCTGTGGCCCCAACGGCGAGAAACCCATCTTCTCATTGCACAATGGTCATGCATAGCTCATTTCTTTTACTTCTCCAAGGATGTGTGCCCACTGGACCCAAAAGCGAATCTCTCAAACACATACGCATGGGTATGAGTTAGCATCAGATCCGACGTCATGAGCTTGTAGCCGGATCAGAGCTGCAAATCAGGTGGAAGGATGCCGCTAACACGGAAAGAAAGATGGCCGTCGCTCATCTAGGTCTCGATTGACGAGGGAAGCCGTGTTAGAGCGTGAACTTGAGCACGGTCGCGTTTCAATGATGGAGGGTGCAATAAGTTTGAGTCTGCCCAAGATAGCCAAACTTTGGTTGGAGAGGTTAATTGCGAAATTTGCTCAATTGGCTCGGTTAGGCATTGGCGTCGATTGAACACACCACCTCCACTGCATCCTCTTAACCGCAAGCTGCACTGGGGAACGTGCGCGTGAGTCGCCACCCTCGAACGCTGCACAATCAACTCCCAAGAACCTCGTACGAGTCCATTCGTAACTGACGAATGCAGAGCACGTTTCTCGGCAATCCTTCACAGCACCAATCGTTACCGACGAGACTATCATCGCTTGCCCTCGCTTGCCCCGCTCAGCCTAGAAAGAGAAACTACAGCCGCTACTGTCTTGCATTCTTGCTCCACTGCGATCTCAGCTTGGCTCGCGTCTGAACAGTCAATGGTGATGCTCCCATGATGCGGCTATTTGGTACATCGAATCGAGTTCTGGACCCTCCCACGCCCAGAATACGAACCATCCGTTTCCTCAAACCTTTCGCGAAATAAGCCTTCGTCGTCGCAATGCAGACTTACGACCCAAAGTCGACACCACTGAGTCCTGCAATAAGGGTACTTTCTCTCACTCTCGCCCTCGATGAGTCTCGTGGGTTCATAGACTGTCCAAGCGAAGGACCCGATAATGCCTCATGAGACTCCGACATGGAAAAGTCCACGCTGCCATCAATCGCAGAGGCACCGCAAGATCCTCTAGCCTTCCGTAACGCCCTCCCGTCACAGTCCCTCGGCCGACCCCAGTTCGAATCGCCTCGCTTTCGACGACCATGGCGGCATTCGGTGTCAAGAGAAGGGCCGGCAGCGATCTCACCAACAATCAGAGAATTTAAGCCGGACCGGCAACGCCAGAGGCTCTTCGCTGTGGGCATATGGCAATGGTTCATCACCACCGCCCTTTGTGGCCTGTTGGCTGCATGTCTGGGAGCCTTTGGTGATCTCATCTCCATGACAGTCACACAGGTCAAGTCCTTCAACGCCCTGATTGTGCTGCTCTCCATTCTTCTCGGCAATAACCTGACAAGCTCACTGCGGGAATATGCGCTTATGCTGCGGTGGAAAATACTGGCATCGAGATACCGACCTTTGCATGAATTCGACTTGCTGTTGCGCTGTGAGAGCCTTCGCAAAGTCATGCGGTTATTCTGGGTAACAAGGACTCCAGGAACAGTGTGGTTCTGGTTGAACTCGACGCAATGGCTGTGTGCCCTATGGCTCGGAGTGAACATACTTCTGCAGGTTCTGGTGGCCTTGCTAGGGTTGACTTACAATCTCAATACATCCCACGTCCCTCAGCGGAAATTCGGAGTGGTCAGCGTTGCCAATCTATCTGTTATACGCGATGTGTGGGGAGTTGAAAATCCTTCTTTCGATGCGCAGTTGGGATCGGCAAATTTCTTTGGCATACAGGGGCAGGACTACCTCTTTGTCGACGGCAAACCTCCTGGCCAAGGACATATTCCAAGCTATGGCACGCCAGGAACTCCTATGATCTACAGCAACGACGACTGGGTGACCATGACCTACGTCTTTCAAGATCAGAATGTCCGACATCCTGACCTGACCTTGGTTTCTCATCGCAACGTCACCGTAATGGCCACTTGCAGGAAATTGAAAGTTGTGGACGGCGGGGATGGAAAGAATACCCTATTCACCTACGTCGATGAAAATGACGTGCCGACCACGCTCGACGCCGTATGGGTGGGACCTGGAGCGGTGACTTACATGGGCGTCTTGAATTCGACATGCGGGCCCCGTTGCACTGAGGTGATGGCCTTGCAAAGCTCTAATGGCGGCACAGTTCTCGAAGCAGCGTTCTTCAAATGCAACAACACCATTTCGACCATCTCAGCGATTGATGAGTACCTCTACGGCAACCAAACCGCCGAGGCCTTTGAGATGCCTGACCTACAGGCGAAGATCATCGCCGGCGCCATCGGATGGTCGGGCTTCAATCACACGCCAGGCGACATGCACCAGTATGTCCGATACAACACAGAGACATGGTGGAGCCCGGACAATCCGGCGGATGTTGGCATGATTGCTCAACGAGTCATGGACTTCAGCATTGAAGCCGTGGCAGCAATCGACTACAACGGACCGCGGCACAATGTGACTGGTTGGTATCCTGTCACAGCACAGGTCGTGAGCGTGCAATGGCGTTGGTCGGCTGCGATCTTGGGCCTGATCCCATTATTTCAGCTATCGGCTCTGATATGTGTCATTGCCCGAGCGAACTCTGCCATCATCCGAGACGATAGTCCATTGAGTACAGCACGACTCTTGCGCCCACTTGTCGAGAAGCTGGGTGACCGAGGCTGTTTGCTGACGGGCGAAGAGATCGCGGAGGAGCTGGGAGAGATGAGCGTGAAGTACGGATATAGAGAACCTGGCGGAGAGTTTATGTTCAGAAATGAGATTGATACCGATACTATCAGGCATGTCGATATCCTGGAAGAGAAGGAGGGCTTTGGTGACCAACCTGAAATGCCACCTGGTCGTTATGATGGATTGGAATCTGGGCACACCTCTCACTCGCAGATTGAAGACTGTAGAAGTCGGGCACTGCAGAACCGTGGTAGAATGCGGTCGCTGAGCTTGTAAATCAGCTCTCGCCGAATAATGAGATTTATTGCCCTGTGAAGGGAAGGAACATGGATAGGGCTCTGCATCTGCTGTACGTACATTTGCTAAACCCCATGTTCACGCATGCAGTGCCCTCACGTCTTTGGATCGCGTTCAGATCAGCCGATCCATATTTCCTCCCGCATGCACTAATCCGAGGATCTCGTCTGCCGCTGCAGGAAGACGTCACTACTCTCAGATCTGCACCAGTCTGCACGATACTGGACTTTCGAAGATTTCAATTACCTTGGTTAACTGGTGCTTGCCCACGCGCGCACTTGAACTAAAGGACAGAGCTCATCCAGCATCATGCTCGTCAGAAACCGTTACCCCTCACAGTCCCATTCTTTACCTCTATGTTGCTATATTGCTTTATGATGGATCGAGTGTGAAGCTTGAGATGTTTCTGCATTTGTCGTGATTTTCACCGCACCCTCACCTCACCTCACGAGCGCCATTCCTTGTCCTTGTCCTTGTCCGTAACTCTGAAGGCGCAAGCCTCCCGCACCAGTCGCTCACGATGGGGAGGTTCAGTCTGCGCAAGATCATGGACAAGCAGGCCCAGGTCGTCATGTTCAGTTCCACGGCCATCGCTCTGTACGGCTACGACCAAGGCAAGCGGGATGATGTTTCTCCCTCGAGTCGCCTAGCTCGGCTGCTGACCTGTTTGTTTTGTCCCGTCCAGGAATGATGTCCCTGATCAACACGAACTACAGCTACCTCAACACCATGGGCATCGACGAAGAGTCCCCCCTCGTCGGCCTGATTGTGTCGGTGTACTATCTCGGTTGTGCGGTCGGGGCGGTCCTCGCATCACGATTTGCCGATGCCAAAGGTCGAAAACCCGGCATCTTCGCCTGTCTGGCGATGGCCAGCCTGGGGAACCTGCTGATGTTTGTTGCCGGGTTCGGAGAGGCGACGACCCCGCAGGCTGCGTTGGCGACAATGATGCTCGGGAGGATCGTCATGGGCCTCGGAGTCGGTAAGTTTGACTTCGAAGCACGCGGCGCATTAAATGCAATGGATGATTGACCTATGTATGTTCCCCCGTCAAGGAGGCATCGACGCCGTCGTGCCGGTCTACAGCTCCGAACTGCAGGAAGACGACGCCCGTGGCACGGCGCTGGCGCAGGAATTCCAAGCCAACATCTTCGGCCTGAACATGGCCTTCATCATCAACGTGGCCATTACGCAGACTCTGGGCAAGTGGAACCAGTGGGCGTGGCGCGTCCCCATCATCGTCATGCAGGTGTACCCGGTCTTGCTCTTCGCGGGGGCCAACCTCCTGCCCGAGACGCCGAGATGGTGCGTTCTGCACGGTGACAACGAGCGGGCCAAACGCAGCATCCGACGCGTCTTCGGCGCAGACCAAGTCGACGACCGCATCACCGAGCTGGTCCAGGCGCACAAGAAGGAGGAAGAGGAAGGGACGGTCTCGTACGCCGACATGCTCTGGCCGGGGGCGTCCCAATTCCACCCCACGGTCGTGACGGTGATGGGCCAGGTCAACCAGGCCCTGACCGGCTACGGAGCCGTCTCGGTCTACGGCCCGCAGATATTCGAACTGCTCGGCTTCGCCGTCACCCCGGCCGAGTACATCACCCTGGGGAACTACCTGTTTTACTTCGCCATGATGACCGTGGCGTGGGTGCTGATCGACCGCGTGGGCCGTCGCAAGCTGATGATCAACGGCGCCTTCTGGCTGGCCGTCTCGTTCGCCCTGCTCACCATCCTGGGCGGCCTGGCGTACAACGGCCGCCGGCTCGCAATCCCTCTCCTCGCCACCGGCATCCCGGGCATCGTCGTCCTCTACCTCGCCACCTCGGTCTTCGGCGTCGGCTGGCTCGTGCCCCCCTGGCTCATCCCCACCGAGATCTACCCGTCCACGGCACGGGCGCAGGGCGCCGCCATCAGCGTCATCGTCTGGGGTCTCGCCAATTTTGCCGTCACGCTCCTGACGCCCATTGGCTTCAACAACCTCGAGTTCTACCTCTTCCTGGTCTTCGCCGCCACGAACGCCTTCGCCGGACTGTGGACGTATCTGTACTGTCCGGAATCCGGCCACCGGACCTTTGAGGAAAACCAGGATTTCTTCAAGGAAGCTGCCGAGAGGGGGTCTTGGATTGTGAGCCGCGTCAAGGACGGCGAGTTCAAGAAGCTACCTGCCGCCGAGGTTGAACATGACGAGGAGGTCGAGGTCGAGGTGGCCGAAGAAGACGAAGACCGCCGCAAGAAGAAAGAACGACGGAAGACGGTACAAAAGAAGCTGGACGCCCATAGAGAGACGACGCCTTTGCTGGGCAGAACTAGCACGCAGTAGAGATAAGAGAGCATGTCGCACGCGAACAACATCTGCATCATGAGCGAAGAATGTATATCACTCGGTCACGAAGCCACAGCCAGGGACGAAAGGGTCAATGGTAGAACCATTTCTTGACGATCTCATAAGCAATACGATTGTATGATATGTAATAGACGAGACTCTAGACGCCTCGGATACATGAGATCGAATCCTGTCAGAACAGAGAAGCGACTGTACCGGAGACACCAGCGATGTGCGAGCCCAAACCTGTCTAGGATGAAACCTCCTGACCTAGACCTTGCCAAGTATACCCCATTGTGGAATGAAGGGCCAGTCGACGCGTTCCATCAGATGCCGCAGCGCGCTTGCTCAAGACTTCTCAATAAGGGCCTCGAGTTCAGTGGCAATTTGCTTCAACTCCGCCTTGAGCTCGGAAGCCTTCTCAGACAGATAAGACTCCGGGTTGAACTTGTCCACGACGTAGCCACCATCATCAATGATCTCAGAGAAGTTGGACTTGCCACCTCCGTTCCAGGCGAGGATGTTGGCGGTGTCAGATGGAACATTGGAAAGGGCACCCTCAGTAGCAATGGCGATGATGTTAGCCTTCAATTGCTTAGGAGTGATGGCGGCGACGGCGTAAGCAGAGTCCTTAGCTGGCTGCAAAGACAAGAAGTAGGCGAGGAGACCGCAGATGTGAGGAGAAGCCATTGAGGTGCCGGAGATGATGTTGGTGGCATACTTGCTGCCGATCCAGGTGGAGAGAATGTTGAGGCCGGGGGCGAAGATGTCGTTGCAGGTACCGTAGTTGGAGAAATAGGCACGCTCATCAGCCAGAGTGGAAGCCCCAACAGTGACGGCCTTTTCAGCAGCAGCAGGAGAGTAGTTGCAAGAGTCCGCATTGTCGTTTCCGGCAGCAACAGCGAAGTGAAGACCAGCGTCGACAGCGGCGTTGACGGCGAGATCAAGGATTCTAGACTTGCCACCGCCCAAGCTCATGTTGGCGACGCTGCCCTTGAAACCCTTCTTCTTGCCCTTCTTCGCGGCGCTGATAGACTCGGAGTGAGCATTTGCAGCCCATTCGACACCTTTGACGACATCGGACATTGTTCCGGAGCCGTTGCTCTTCAAGACCTTGACGGCGTAGATGTTGGCTTTCTTCGCAACGCCGAACTTCTTGCCAGCGATTGTGCCAGAGCAGTGTGTGCCATGTCCATTTCCGTCAATGTCTTCGTCACCGGCTGGGATTGTCTTGCCCCAGCTGGCGCGGCCTTCGAAGTCCACGTGCTCAATGTTGGTGCCAGTGTCGATGACGTAAGCATCAACACCTTCGCCGCCGTCCTCCGAGTAGAGATATTTGTTAAAGTCTCCAAAGCCAAGGGCATCACGGTGAGAGATACGAGCGAGGCCCCAAGGAGCGTTCTTCTCAAGGGCAGGAGTGTGGTTCATGGTCTGGACTTGGGAGTCACGTTCGATGTATTCAACCTGAGCACGTGAGCCTTGGAGCAGGACATGGCAGCGACGATAAGAAGTGGTGTGGGGCATTCAGCGGTTCAGGCTCGAGGGAGCATCGTAGGCATTCAGAAGCGATGGCCGGATGCTTGCTCGAGGCTTATCTGAGGCGGGAGAGTGATGAAACACGGGGAAGACTTACATCCGGGTGCCTGCGCACCAGCTCGATGACGCCTTCGTCGAAGTGACCAGCGTAGCCCAAGAACCCGCCGGGAATGTTGTATGTGTGTCTCAATCCTTCGAAGACGGTATCATCCGCCATTGGGACTTGGCTGCGTTTCCGCAGCTCCATCTTGTGAGTCTCATGTGATGAATGGGTGTCATGGATCCAGCTGTGGTGAGCGCTTGCATCTCGCTCGGTGACATGCTTCTTGAAGACGACCATATACGAATCTGGAATCTCCTTTGCGTTAGAAGAAGAGATGATAGGGGCGGCATCGTTGTGGATCGTGTCGACGAAGACTGGCGAGCCTGCCGCCAGCAGTGGGAGTAGCGATAAGAGCAGGCCCTTCATGATGACTACTGCTATGAGGACGGGGATCGAAACAATAAAGACACTGGAAACACTGGAAACACTGCTCAGACTCGATGAACCGGTCCGAACAGAAGATGAGGGATGCGGGAGGTGATGATGAGAAGGAGAGATAGTGAAGAGAACAAGAGAGGATAACGGTATCGAAGACGGAAGATGTAAGAGATGGTCCGCAGCACTGGCGCATGACCGAAGGCTGCCTGTGTCGCTCTCCACTCTGCAAGCTGGTTGCCCCGAGCAGCACCTCCAGGCAGGGTGGCAGGCCACGGGGCCAGCCCGCCGTGCCCGCCCAGCCTGCAGAGCGTGGGGGTTTATCACCGACGCACACGGTCGAGCAAACGTGCCTGTGAGTGCATCTATGTGGCGGCTGAAAGGCACCAAGCCACGCAAGCTTCCATCTGCTATTTCAACGTAGGTGGCTCTTCTAGGGGCTTGGATGATGGACTTTGTTGGACCTTGAATGGATGGAGCAGTATTGTCTATAGGACTGCTGCCTTTGCACAATATTGCATGGACTTAAACAGGAGCCACCCGAATATACATATGCTGAGCTCATTCCGCCACCTTTCCGTTTCTGTGCTTCTGTGAACTCCGACGTCAGTTTGCATGTGTGGAATGGTCCTTTCGCTGCGGTCAACGACGGCCTGTGCTGGAGCCTCCCTCGTTGAATTTCGCGCTGAGATCAAACACACGAGTCTGTAATTCCAACACGGTTGTCTTATATCTTGCCGCTATACCCTGGATGTCCTTGCCTGCACCCTCTCTCCCAGTTACTCTTGGGTTCGCCTCGCCGGTGCGGAGCAAAGGCTCAATGCTGACCCTCCGGAGTCTAGTTTTATGCTCATTCAACTTCTGACCTGCCAGCCCGCCCAGCACTACTGCCCAAGACTCCTCAGACCTCGATCCTCCCTATGCAGCTGTCGCGGCAAGTCACAGTTACGGTGCTAAGGCCAGACAAGAGGTGGACCGGGCAAAGCCATGGGCCTTACCGTTAACGCCCATACTCGGACGCGGGCCGTTTCGACCGCAGACATCCTCCGCCCGGAAGACGAGGATATTGCTGGGCTGGTAAAGAGTCTAGAGACGCTCGACCGCAGTTCCCACAGTGCTCTGCAACAAAGTCTTGACAAGTCCACATGCCTGCAACAACTGCGGCACTTCCTCAAGGATGACAGCGATCTCCATGGGGCGCATAGTGGCTTCCGACGAGCCGGTGGCTTTCAGGCGATCCTTCGTCTCCTTCGCTCCGTTGTCGACGGTTACTCCGCCTCCGACGAGTCTTCTGTCCCTGTCAAATCCTTCCTGCAGACTCTCTCACAATTGTTAGGGGTCCTCGGAGCCGCGCTGGAAGGACATGAGGGAAACCGAAAGTACTTCAGGACGAAAGTCGATGATGGAGGATGGGATTCGCTCCAGTGCACCCTGGAGCAGTTCTATACCATTCTATCATGTGAGACCGGCAACGAACTTTGTTTTGAACAGTGCTTCGGTATTCTCTTTGCTGTTGCGACTGGCGTGGAAATGATTAACGACATTTACACCTCTGTGGAGAAGTCTATTAGGTCCATGAAAATCGAGAACGAGTCCGTACTCTCTGAGAACACGGTGGCTTCAGCACAGGCGAGTATAGTCAAAGCAGTTGCGAATGCAGGAGAATTGGTGGTGCCCGAGCTGTGCACTGTGATTCTTGCGCTCTGGGCTAAAGGCATCAAGGCTGGAAAAATCCCGCAACGATGCCTGAGAGTCACAGTACCGCTCAGTTTGAAAGAGTTGCTGTCTATGTCAAGACGCAACATCGTCTCTGCTCACACCGCCGGCGCTTTCACGGCCACTCTCAAGTTGATCTTCGAAGAGCAATTATCAGCCACTGAGCGGAGTCTGTTTAAGGACGTTGCGCTGCTCCTGTGTCAGGAGGGTGTCTCAAGCCTCGATGATGCTCATTTCCTCTACAAGCAAGCCAGCACATCCTCCGAAGCCGCGTCCTTCCTACACTCTGCTATCAATGTCTCCCGGCAGCCGCCTAGCCTGCAATTTGACTTGTCCCAGAACGGCTATGCTTCGACAGAACTTGGCACTCTTGGTCGCCCGTTTCCGCCGCTCGACACCGCTGGTTACACTCTGAGCTTGTGGGCACGTTTTGATGCCTTCGACCCTCAAGCTCACACAACGCTCTTCGGCGCCTTTGACAGAACGCAAACCTGTTTCGTTCTTGCATACCTCGAGAAAGACACTCATCATCTTATCCTGCAGACTGCAATTCAGGGCAACAGACCCAGCGTCAGGTTCAGGTCAGTCGCTTTTCAACCTGAACGCTGGTACCACATCTGCGTTGTGCACAAGAGACCGCGCACCACCTCTTCTTCCAAAGCCTTGCTATTTGTTGATGGCGAGTTCGTCGAGCAGCAAAAGGCGAATTACCCCTCTGTCCCTCCAAGTGACCGAGGGCCGACCGTCAAGGTCCAGGCTTTCTTTGGCACGCCCCAAGATCTCTCTCCCAATTCTGCGGGCGCGGCTTGCGTGTCGAAATGGTCGTTGGGCTCTGCAATCTTATTTCAGGACACGACCAGCGACGATCTGATCGCCGTTTTTTACCATCTTGGTCCCAAATACCATGGCAACTTCCAGGACTGTCTTGGTTCCTTCCAGACTTACGAAGCTTCGGCGGCACTCAATCTGAGGAACGAACTGCTGCATCCGGGAAAGGAAGAGCAGTCGGAACTTATCATGGCCATTCGACACAAGGCGAGCAATCTCATCCGTGAAGACAAACTTCTGATCAACGTCTCGCCGGCGACCATTCTTGACAACGATGACCGAAACAACATTGATGAATCACAATTGATCAGGTCATTGTCGAGGTTGGCCGCGAAGAACCTCATGGGTTTCACACGGTCTGGTACGAACGCCGTAGCCATCAATGGTGCAGTTCCTGCCATCAATGATGCATTAACTCAACCTCGAGGTGTGTTCATGCTCATGGGTGATCCAACTGTGGCGGTTCCGCAGTCTTTGGACGACGCTAGTTGGCGACTCGGAGGTTGCGGCGCCGTCGGGCTAGGACTCGTTCAGCGAGCACGAACCACGGAGGACGTTGCTCTGGCAGTTGATATCCTGCTCGAAACAGTCCGGCACAGTTGGAGAAACAGCGAGGTGATGGAGCGGGATGGCGGCTATGCAATTCTGGCAATGCTGCTGAAAGAAAAGCTGAGCCTCCCAACTCAGAACAATGGCGAATCGGCGAAGGTGGGATGGGCCATACCAACTTCGAGGCTCGACAGGAGCGGATTGAGCCTGCGGGTGCTGTCATCCATTCTTGCATTCACCGGTTACAACTCGGAAGAATTAACGAAATCCGTCATCAACAATCCTTTAGCGTACAAAGTCCTGGTTGCCGATACCAGTCTCTGGCGATGCGGCCCAATTGGTGCGCAGCAACTGTATTTTGATCAGTTCCTGGTGTTCGCTGAGCAAAGCGAGTACAAGCGCTTCAACTTAAAAAGATTGACGCGGATGCGAGTTTTGAAACGGCTCATGGAGGCATTGAAGTCGGAGCCAGTTTCTCGTGCTATCCTGCACCAGTACATGACAGCCATCAAGGCTCTCTTGCCGCAAACATTGTCCGCGGAGACGTTACGCTCATTGGCACTCTTTGTCACATTCTCAGTCAACAAACGGAACATGGGGTTGCAAGTGCGAAAGCCGACACGCAGGGAAGCACGGCAACGGAGCTCGTCTTCCGGATCGTCTCAGGGCCCCAAGGAGGAATCTAACCTGTCCCACTTCGGAATCGGAATGGAGGTGCTGCGCCTTTACTCGGAGATGCTGTGCCGCAAAGACGACGACAGCCTTATCAAGAAGTTTGCCAAAACGGTGACAAATAAGTGGCTGCTGTACCTTCTGTCCGAAACTTCACCAGAAGTTGTGGTGCTGTCGACGAGAATTCTGGCGCGATTGCTCGTTGTTCATGGTGACACGTACGTCAAGAAATTCAAAGATACGGCGAAAACATCAGGCTTCACGGTGATGGCTTACCGATTGAAGAGATGGTGGCACCTGCCTGCACTGTGGCCTGCCTTGTTTGCTATTCTCTTTGATCTCGACGTCGCAAATCTTGACCTTGACAGGAGCTTCGACTTGTTCAGTTTCATTGAACTCTTCGCCAACAAGAAAGAACTGGCTGTTGTCTACCCAGAAATCCTCGAGGTCATCATGGGAATGTTGCAGAGCGGCTTGAAGACGATCGTCTCGTCCAAACGGCACCAGTCCGCCACATCATTAGCTCCGCCGCTGGAAGAACTGAGTGGCCCTCCAGAAAGGCTTTCCATGTCGACGATGGCACCACCAAATCCGCTCCTCACCATTGTGACAAGCCAGCACGTCGGAACATTCAACACGGTTGTTCGATTTCTCGCTGATCTGCACTCCAGATCACAGAAGTTCCGGGACTTCGCGGTCACCTCATCCTATGTCCAAGACTTGCTCGCCGTCCTGTTTCCTGTTGTAGTCGGCTCCGATACCGTTGAAGCAAAAACCGAGTTGGATGCCCGCGACTCAATGCTTACGTTTGATGGAGGTGACGTTGTTGTGCACCCACTATCAACCACTCCTCCGGTTGTGCGGACCACCGCTGACACCTCTTCCACGGCAACCAGAGGTAAGACACTCGGCAGGGGATCATCATTCGTTCTCGTCACCAAGGAACATGCTCATCAGAACGGTTTGATAACCACCACTGCGGTTTCAAGCTCACCTGTTTCCAACTCCGCAATCAAAAAGCTGCCTGATCTCCAGGAGGGACATTCAATCGTTCAAAGCTTGCTGGAAATTGTCATATCCGTCTTCATGGATCAGATCCTTGTTCGAAAGGAATTTACAGGGCTCGGCCTCTTCTTGAAAACGCCACCTGGCTTTGTTGAACACCAATCCTACTTTGAGACCTGGATCCTGAGGAACACAGTGTCGCAACTGTCGAATCAGATTGCGCTGGATCAGAAAATTCTCACGGAACCAAGAGTCCTGATCAACTTGGCACGTCTATTTGGCCATCTTGAAGAAGCGCTCTTCGAAGGATGGTTTATTGGCGGTGCGGATCCTGTTCTTGACTTATCTGGATCGATCTTGGAATACCTCCAGCGCCCTGATATCGCGAAGCTGAAACCAGTGCGGCTATGTGCGCAGACCATTGCCATCATTCGTGCCGTTGTTTTCCGTACAGTTGTGCTCAGCCTGTCATCGATCCACGACAATGACTCATTACCGTTCCTGGCGAAGTTGACGTATTGGCAGACGGTCCTCCTCTCTGGGGAGGAAACCCAGTCGATACATCTGCAACTTATTTGTTACTTGCTCTATGCCAACCTCATCTCGTCAACGAACGCCGTTCGCGAAGCAGCTTTGAACTTGTGGCGAATCATTCTCGTCCAGAAACCCGACGAGGCCGCGGCGATCTTCGGACAAACCGACAGTTCGGAGCAGAAAGGCCTGGCTAGTGGCTTCTCAAAGCTGGTTGAACTGGACAACGAGACCTTCCTCTACTGGATCGATGAGCACCGAAACCAATTGGATTCTTTATTCTTCGACACGCTATCCAAGCAGTGGAACACCTTTGTCACGTCTGAAAACAAAAGAACAGAAGAAAATGGCAGAATGAGAATAGCCCGTAGGCGAGAGAAAGTCAAGCAATGGGCGCGGGAAGAAGCCGACCGTGATGATCTCATTCGCCGCCATGAGCTCGCTTTCGAGAACTGGACTGCCAACATTTATTCTTCCGAGTATCTCAAGCATCAAAGGTTGCTCCAAGACCAACAAGATGACCTTCTATACACCGAAACCAGCTTCAACCGGATGCAAAGAGATACAAGCAGACCCGCCGGGCTCTTTGCTGTTGACAAACCCAGGAAATGGAGACTTGATCAGACCGAGGGTAGAAATCGAATGCGGATGCGACTGCACGAAGACTTCACATATACCGATGAAGACCAGCAGCCGAAGAGAAAGGGCTCCGACATGCTACAGCTCCGGCTTGACACGAGAAATACCAAAATGTCAACGGCCGAGTCGATCGGAGTCACACCAGGTGGAGCAACGCCAGTCATGGATGCACCGGGACAAACGGAGACTGGAACTGAACCGTTCCCTCAGCTTGAGCAAAGCGCAGAACAATCTGCCAGCCCTGAAGCTGCCAACGAAGAACAAAGCGAACCGGTCGAGGGCGAAGAAAGTTTCGAATTGGTCGAGGATCCCAATGCTGATTTGGATGACTTTGAGGACAAGAACCGAAAGGTGATGCGCAGCCTCCACCGAGGTGACCAAGTTAAGCACGTCGCCAACATCTCACGTATTCTGGGCTTGGAGGCGGTGGAAGGATTGCTCATCCTGGGCAAGGACTACATCTACATCCTTGACAACTTTTTCCAACGAGCCGATGGCGAGATCCTGAATGTCTGGCAAGCGCCACAAGAAGAGCGCGATCCTTATGTGCGGATGATCTCCGGCCGCGATGTCACGGAACGCAAGACCGTCTCACGTAGTGACGAGCATGGGACTCGAAGCTGGAAGTGGTCCGAGATTATCAGTGTCTCAAAGCGGCGCTTTCTGTTCCGAGATGTCGCCATCGAAATCTTCTTCAGCGACGGCAGAAGCTACTTGCTGACCGTTATCGCCCCTCAAATCCGGAATGACTTGCACGGCCTCATCAGTGCCAAAGCGCCTTCAGCCACTGGAGTGGGCGGTCATTCCGAGACAGCATGGCGTTACGAGACATTGCGCAGCGTTGATGACGAGCCACAGACACTCGGATCCAAGTTCGCAAACGTCTTCAGCCAGCAGTCCAATTATCTCACCGCTACCCGGAAATGGCAAAAGGGAGAAATGTCGAACTTCCACTACCTCATGCTGATCAACACCATGGCGGGAAGAACTTACAACGACTTGACACAGTATCCGGTGTTTCCGTGGGTCATTGCGGACTACACCAGCGAAGAGCTTGACTTCACCGATCCTCGAACCTTCCGCGACCTCTCTAAACCTATGGGTTGTCAGGCGCCCGAGCGTGAGAGGGAGTTCCGAGAACGGTATCAAACGTTTGCGGAGATGGGTGATAGCAACACACCGGCTTTCCACTACGGCACGCATTATTCATCCGCAATGATCGTGACATCGTACCTGATTCGTCTTCAACCCTTCGTCAAATCGTACCTTCTCTTGCAGGGCGGCACCTTTGACCACGCGGACCGCATGTTCTTCTCGATCGAAGGAGCCTGGCGGTCTGCGTCCCGGATGAACATGACTGACGTCCGTGAGTTGACTCCCGAGTTCTACTACTTGCCGGAATTCCTGGTCAACATTAACAACTTCGACTTCGGCACCAGACAGACTTCACAGTCGATCGGCAATGTCGAGCTTCCGCCGTGGGCAAAGGGTGATCCGCGCATCTTCATCGCAAAGCAGCGTGAGGCGCTTGAAAGTCCGTACGTCAGCCGTAATCTTCACAAATGGATCGACTTGATCTTCGGCAGCAAGCAGAAGGGCGAGGCGGCCATCGACGCTGTCAACGTGTTCCATTATCTGTCCTATCAGGGTGCGAAGGATCTGGATTCCATTACTGATCCGCTGGAACGTCTGGCCACTATTGGCATCATCCACAATTTCGGCCAGACCCCGTATCAGATCTTCACCAAGCCTCATCCAGCGCGAGAACAGATTCGTCACCGCTATAAACGACTAGACACCGCTGCGGAGTCGTTGACTCGGCTGCCGTCCACTTTACTTGAGACTGGAGAACGGGTGGCCTCGCTCCGATTCTCGTGGAAGTCCGATCGCTTGCTGTGCTCTGGCCCATTCAGACTCAACATCCCCCCCAACTACGACACGTACCTTGAATGGGGCTTCTCCGACAACAGCGTGCGCTTCTACTCGACCGAGAGTAGGAAGCAGCTAGGCCTCTTTGAACACTTGCACATTGGCCAGCTGTCCAGTGCCTTGTTCACCGACTCAAAGACTCTCATCACCGCCGGCACCGACTGCACCATCGCCATATGGTCCGTCATCGAAAGCGGCAAGACGGTCGAATTGCATCCCCGAGCCACGCTCTTTGGCCACCGCAAGACGGTGAGTGTTCTGGCGATCTCACGATCGTTCAACGCGTTGCTGTCAGCTTCCACCGATGGACAAGTGATGCTCTGGGACCTCAATCGGTGCGAGTTCATCCGCAAGTTGGGTGATGAGCAGCAGGTGCAGTGTGCTGCAATCAACGATGTGACTGGTAACGTTGTACTTTGTCATGGCCACGAGATCAGCATGTACACATTGAACGGTGATCTGCTCCTAAGACAGGACTCCGGAGACCGGTCACAGGACAGCATTGTGTCTTGCGCATGCTACGAAGGGGCGGGCAACGAGTGGCTTGAACGTGACCTCGTCTTCACGGGCCACAAGAGGGGTCAAGTCCGGATCTGGAGTAAAGTGGTCCATGAAGGGCGGTTTGAACTGGAGCTCATTCGACAGCTCAATCATGCTGACAGCAGCCGGGATGATGGAGCAAACGTAAGCGCAGGGATCAGTTGCATCCTGCCGATGCCACAGGTCGTCTACACTGGAGATGAGGACGGGAGAGTGGTGAGTTTCCCGTGGCATATGCACGAGCAATACAGCTAATCATGACGGCAGTATGAATGGAACTGTGTGCAGAGGCACTAACGCGGTGGGTGATTGCTCCCAAGGACGGATGCAACATACCTGCACCCAGGTTTGAGTTGAAGCATAGCGAGGCGCGTGGGATGGGCATTCATGAATACGAAGATAAAGCGTCGAGAGCGTAACATGGTTGGCTACTTGGGGGAAAGACGATTGAATAGATCAGGTAGACAAAGAGGCAAAAGTCAGAGGACAGGAAGGCAACTGTCAAAAGCAATTGAGACAATCGTTATGAATTTCCCACATGCCTGGGACCAGTGTGTGGTAACTGCTGAAGTATATCCATCCTTGTAGATGTTGCCGGCCGTTGGTGAATGGATTTGCGAGCTGCACGAGTCCGACGTGCATATGCGCCAATGCAGCTAGCCAGAACCACTCCAGCTGAGAATCTGCAGGCTTCATCCACGCGTCAGGGAAGGCCCCCTCTTCATGTGAAGAGACGTGCCTCACCAGTGTGGGTGGCTGAAGTTCTTTAGTGTACCGTACGGGTTCCGGGAGGGCTGGGACAATGCACGAGCTGCTTCTGTGGCTGCGTTGGTCAGGCATGAAGGTAAGACGAGGCCAATGATCGGGCTACACGAAAGATCTGTGAGCTTGACAGGTTGGGGCGACGGCTCGACACAGAGAGCGTCAAACGGGCAGGCTGGCGGGCTCGCTGGAGGTGGGCGAGTGTGCCATCTGCAGCCTTGGGACGATACTTGTCGAGTTTCGATGGACTTGACAGTCTTCAATATAGTGAAGGAGGACAGAGAAGAGTGTGATGGCGACAGGAAAGGCAATCCGGGCGAGATTTGGCGGTGGAGATTGCCCCGGTAACTGTTTGTTGTGATGAACAAGTCGAGCGTGTGGCAGCCCCAAGACTCGCTGCTCCACTCTCTGCTGTCCCATAAGTAAACAACCGGGTGTGCTGGTCCTCCTTTTCTTCTCTCCTTCCTTCTCGCTTCATACAGACCTCTCTGCCTTCTTGCCCAACCCCCAGTTGCCCATCCATTTGCTCAGCGTGCATTGTTGGCTTCCCAAGCTTCAACTGTACCCACCACCCTTATACCCAAGACCGGTTTTCCCAGAAGACAGTCTTGACTCTCGACTGCCGCAAGGGAGAAGAGAGTTGAGGCGCCTTTAAAAACTGGCAATCTGGACTTTGACGCCAGAGTCCCCATCCCGCCTAGTGTCTTCCCGTCAACGTACAGGAGTGACGCTTCTGCCCAAGAGACTACCATCACCAAGGTAGAAGGGGAAGTCCAACTCCCCCAACCCTCCTCGCGCGTCGGACGGGAAGATACTAGGTTCTCCAAGGAAGAGGTCGACATCTCCTTCAGAGACAACCGTCCACGCCGCGACCAACAGCAATACCAACGGGAGGACGTTCGAGTCTACGAAGGTCGTGACCGCACGTACCCAGAAGTAGAGCTTACACGCGAAAAGTACGTGCCTCCTCGCGTCCCGTGTTGCCCTGCACCCCGGATTGCTCCGTGCTTTTTGCCCTTGCGTGGTTGCTTTGACCATCTGCCGCTGACACGTTGTGCCCCCACAGGTACCGTGCACCCGCCGAGTACAAGGCCACCAACGTTGACATCGAAATCGACCGTCGTGACACCCGAGACCACGTCGAAGTCGATTACGACCGCCGCCAGACCTACGACCGGACTTACGACAAGACCTACGAGACTCAACTAGACGTTACCGAGCGAGAGTATCGTCGACGCGTCGATCCAACCTACGACGTCGAATACGAACGCCGTCGTCCAGCAAGAGCAGAAGTCACTGTTCAGAAGGAAGAAATCAAGGTCGATCAACCGATCAAAAGAGACATGGGTTACTACGACGACGAAGGCCAATACCACAGCTTCCGCCGTGGCGTGGAGCGCGCTGCCGACCGCATCCTGCACCCATTCTCCCACCACCATGGCGGTGACCGTGATGAGGTGGTGGTGACCGACACAAGAGAGACGTCCGGCCCAAGTCGCGTCCGTGATGGCACTGTTGAGCAAGTCCGCTACGTTGAGCCACGCTTCAGCGGCCGCGGAGTGCCCATCCAGTGTCATTTCATCCGGATCGGTGACATTCTCCTTCTCCAGGGTCGTCCTTCGCAGGTCATCCGCATCAGCATGTCATCGCAAACCGGCCAATACCGCTACCTGGGTGTCGACCTGTTCACCCGTCAATTGCACGAAGAGACCTCCTTCATCAGCAACCCTGCCCCGTCGGTAGTCGTTCAGACCATGCTCGGCCCCGTCTTCAAGCAGTACCGCGTCTTAGACATTCGCGAGGATGGCCATATTGTCTGCATGACAGAGACCGGCGATGTCAAGCAGGGCCTGCCTGTTGTTGACCAAGGCGGTCTGTTCAGGCGCATTGAACGAGCATTCAGTGACGGCCGAGGCAGTGTTCGCGTCTTGGTCATCAACGATGGCGGGCGCGAGTTGGTCGTCGACATGAAGATCATCCATGGTTCAAGATTGTAGATGGTGCGAGGCGGGCAGGAGGAACAATGTAATGTGGAGGCGGTCATCTCAGGGAAAGCGATCAAGCCAGATTCACTATTCATGTGCATACAATGTGTTGGGCAATCCTCCCTGTGTACATGATAGCAAGACCTACCTGGGTCACTGACAAAAGTATGTAGCTTCTTGCCCACGCTTACTGGGATGTAGGGTGGACTTGGGTACGTAGGTGTTGAAATGGAATTGGGTTCTGGTAGACGAATTTCGTGCTCAGACCGGCCGTGACATGGCACATCGGACCTCTGGTCATTGGATCTCCCATCTCCCACCAGAGATATCTCTGACGCATGTCTTTTTTGATTTCAAATCTCATGGCCAAGACAAGTGGACAGTCGTTCGACATTTGCTAAGACAAACCCCATGTCGAGTCAGAGTATGCGCAATCTGGACAAGCTACGAGGTACTGAGTAGCAGAGAGAGCTTCCTCTGTACACTCTATGTAATAGATCAACCAATCAGATCACTTTCCGCCCGGATGATGGGATCCGGGGCGATCGGGAAGCGAGAAATGAGGGGTCGGGCCCGCGTGGGTGCGTCTGGTCGGTAGCAAGTCAGAGTTCGGTCGTTAAGAGAGCGAGAGGGCAAGGGCGTTCTCCGCGGACGGCATCATAACTATCCTGTTAATACTCGTACGGAGGACACGCTTGACAATGGATACTGGTATGTATGCACACTACGAGTACCTGTAGGTCGGTACTTAAGGTAGGAAGGATGGCTGGTTGGTACCTCGTATCGCAGGAGGAGTACGCGTAACTTGCAGATCCGATCCGATCTGTTCAGTCCGCGAAAATGTGGTGCAAAGAACGCTAGGGTGTGCGTCCTCACTAAACCAGTCCTGGCTCACGCGCCGCATGGCAGGGCATGGCAGGACATGGCATGGCATGGAATTGTCTAGCAGTGGACTCGGAGTGTGCGAGGAGGAAACCCTCGCGCCAACGGAGGAACTGACTAAGACTGAATAGGTATATAAGGAGTGCCATGTCGTGCATGTCTGCTACGCTTGTCTTTGTTCGATTTCTGTGTCTCGATCATCCCATCCACGCACCCACCCATCCATCCTGTGCTCCACTCGCCCTCAGACTCGAACTCTTCTCCCATTCAAAACATGACGTCCGCAACCCAAGTCAAATCATTGAGGGATCTGCTGGGTGCGCCCCCGGCGACGGCGTCTCCCAGCGATAGCACGCTGATCATCATCGACGCGCAGAATGAGTAAGTAAAGCCCCGGGGGAAAGGCATGGAACACCTCATTGCGTTTGCAACCCCCTGCTCCGGTATGGACCTGACGGATCGAATCCTGACCAATGCCAATGCGACCAGATATGCCCAAGGACACCTCAAGACCGTCAATGTGGAGCAGACGCGCAAGGCGATCGCGTCGTTGCTGGAGAAATATCGCGCCGCCGGCGATGGGAAGAACATCGTCCACGTCGTGCACAAGACCCCGGACGGCGCGCCGGTGTTCACGCCCAACACGGCCCTGGCAGAGGAGTTTGACGAGTTGAAGGCCCGGCCGGGCGAGAAGGTGGTGGAGAAGCAAGCCATCTCCAGCTTCGCCAACACCGATCTGCACGACTATCTGACCGGGTTGGGCGAGAGGGGCAAGAAGACCGTCCTGACGGGGTATATGGCTCATGTGTGCGTGAGCACGACGGCCAGGCAGGGGAACGATCTGGGATATAATGTCGTGCTGGCGGGGGATGCTATCGGAGACCGAGATATCCCTGGGCTCAGTGGATCGGACGTCACCGAAGCGACGTTGAAGGAGCTGAGCGATGCTTTCGGCACGGTGGTGAAGAGCTCTGAGATCAAATAGACATCCCGACGTCCACATCGACATGAATATCGAGGTTAGATGTAGATAGTCGGTCGGTCAGGTATGTATGTCCTCCATGACATGGTCTTGGTCTTGATCTCGGTCTTGACCTCTATCGCTCTTTCTCCACCAAATCACCAACCCATGGAACGGGAAGTTCTTGACCTCCAACGCCGGCAATTCCATGTCCTCGTTACTCGTCGCAAACTCTTTCGCCGAGTCACTCTCCGGACCCCCCTCTTGCAGTAGGTGATTGATTGATCGATGGAGCCAAACCCTCGGCCTTCTCGTCATAATCTCCGCCTCGACCTCCCGTTCTGCAGCTGGGGAATATGCAACGGAGTCCCTATCCAGTAATTCGAACCCCCGCGGATGATCCACCTTCGTGATGTTGAGGGCGTGAAGCAGGTCGGCGTCCAAGTCATTGAAGTTCGGCTCCTGGGCGTAAGCGGGCACATCTCGGCCTTGCAACCTCCGCACCGTGTCGACGACGGTCCTGAACGCCGCGAGCTGGAAGTACGCCGAGTCGTGCCGGTCGATCCAGTGCGCGGCGTCGCCGCAAAAGGAGCCGCTGCCGAGCATGACACACGTGGAGATGGCGTGAACCTGTTCGGTGGCGGTCGTCAAGATCTTTTCCTCCAGGACGTGTATGAGCGTTTTGCATAGATCTGTGGCCTGCCAGCGTCTCTCGATCCTGTTGAACTGAGAGAGCATGGACGGGAGCGTCGATCCGGGGCTGGGGGGCATGGGGTGGCGAGGTGGGAATAATTCGCTTGCGATCGTGCTTTGCTGGTGGTGTCCAGCTGTGGTTGAGGTTTCGCTTGCCGTAGGCTTCGATGTGGTACCGGGGATTCTCGCTGCGGAAGCAGAGGTTGAGGTGATTCGCGTCCAGCCGTCGTCGTCCAGGATCTCTGTTCTCTTGTTCTGGATATGCTTCTTCTTTCTGTGGCTTGTATGTGGCATCTCGACGATGCTGGCCGCAAGGTCGCCACAGTCCTACACGTCGGTTGAGGGGAGGGGCGATTGAGAGGAGCGGAGGGTGGACCGGTCAAACATCACTCACTGCGCAAGGAGCGAGAGCATGTTGTGCTGGTCCGGTTAAGGAGCGGTGGCGGCTGCGGCAGAGGATTCGAATCTGGCAACATCTCGACTAGCAGTCTTCTCACCCGCGCATCGAACATTTATTTAGGTATGATTCTGCAGGCGCACAAATCTCCTAAAGCGGGCTGGAAACCTGGGATTCTCCCGAGAATCAACCGACGGGACGTAACAAGAGTTTGTCTATTTCTTGGCCTTTATTGTCTACATTGTTTTTCTCCGAGTTCATTGACCTCTCCTCATACCTGGGTCTCACAACCATTGTTGGTTCCCATGATGGGAAACAAACGAGCCGCCATTCTCCTCTGCAGTGAAAGTGTGGATCACGTTGACACAGGCTGCTGCAGACTGCAGCGGCGTCAGGGGCCCTGGCCAGCCAGGAGCGCTCTTTCTCAGGTCACCGATCACCTCCGGTTCTGGTCCATCTCCCCAAGTTGCAACTACACCAGGCGACAGTGCGAAGAACAGGATTCCTTCCTTTTTGTATTTCGCATTGAACTTGTAAATGACCGTGTTCGCTGCAGCTTTGCTAATCGTGTAGGGAGCGTCGGTTGCGATGCCGGAATTGATGAGCGCCGGGTCGGCCATGCCGCTCGAGATGAGGACCACCTTCTTGGCTGAGCCTTTCTTCACCAGTGGCAGGAATGCGTTGATGATATGGATGATGCCGACCACATTGACCTTGAAGGATTCCAAAAGGGCGTCCTCCAACAACTCGGTTTCGTCGTCGAACTCATCCAAGGCCTTGCCCATGCTCTTCCGATCAATGAATGCCGCATTGTTGATCAGGTAGTCGAGCGAGCCGCCAGTTATCGCGGCAACCTCGTCTCTGGCCTTGAGAAGGGACTTGTAGTTTGCGATCTCGGCCTGGACCATGGTGACGTTCTTGAGCCCATCAGCAGCAACAGATTTGTCCGCAGCGGCCTTGTTTCGCACAATGCCGATGACGGTGTTTGCTGGGTCTTTGGCCAGATGCTGCACAAAGGCGTACTGCCGAATTGTCAGTACGGATTGATCGACTCTCCGGAAGTCTCGCACTCACTCCGAGGCCACGATTGGCGCCTGTCACCAGATATGAGGGCATGTTGGGATTGTTTGATGTTGCGATACTTCCTTGCAGATGCTGTTCTATCAATCACAAGACGAGCTTCGGCGCTGGTGTTTGACTTTCAACATGAGTTTTGAGACTGACGATAGAGAGACCGCCTTTTATGTTCATTAGACGGTCGATCTCAGGTGCTTTCGAAACATTTCATTTGTAATCCGTGCTCCATCGACTTTAAGTATTTGAAAGCAATGATATTCCAACAAGATTTTACTCGTCCGAGCGCACAGAAAGTGGCTTACTTGAGCCATGTTCTTGTGAATTTGGGTGTAAAAGCGGGCAAACCGCGGTCAAGAACGGTGTAGATGGCTGCAGCGAAAGCCGGGTGACGAAATACAGGTCACTTTGAGTAGAAATTCAGGCTGTGGTGGTGGTGGGAGTGAAGCACGAGGCTGAACACAGGTCGGGTGTGGTGCCAGCCTCGTAGGACTATCCCAACCATACACAACGGGGACAACCAGGCACAAGTAGCCTGGAGAAGAGGCACATCCAAAGTACGTTATCGGCCAATCCGAGCCGAAGTTCGGTCAGCAAGTCAGGAACGTCGGCAGACAAGGATCGATAGACTTGATCAGCCCTCAGGCCCGCCACAACGCATCTGTAAGACCTAACGATGCTTGTCCGCCCTCTCGAATTTTGCAAGGTTGTGGCGTCCAGTGGGACTTTCTTCCTCTCTCCTGGACGGCGGGTTAAGGATAAGGCAATCTTTGCAACCGCCAAATGCGCTGTGTCTTCGATGGAAACAGAAAGGCGCGTGACGCGAGTTGCCGCTGGCGGGCTCGAATGTCTCTGGGAGCATCCAATGTGTCGCAATGACACCTTGAGAGAGAAATCACCCAGAAGTCACTCCTCGATCGGGATGTGGGGAGCACACGCCCGCGATGACTGGTCCACGCAGGGCTTCAAGGTCGAGTCTCGCGGGCGAGCTGGCTCCGGAGTGGAGGGGCAAATGGCCTGGCTGGTACTGTATCCCTGTCAGTGGTAAGCACCTGGCGTGCAGCGGCCGGCAAATCAGCGCTCAGAAACGTGGGCGACCTCGACCGTTTTGCCGCCCAGCTCTCCCCTCGGTGGCCAATGGTTGCACACATCACACGGCGTCGTGCTCAGTGAACAAGTCGACTCGCAGGCTGGGCGGTTGTCCGTCTGGCCTAATCCCAATCACCTTGGCCAGAAGGCAGAAATCCCTATAACATTGGATCGCCGCCGAGATGGCTCCAAGACGGCCTTCCACCTCGAGCGAAGCTCTCCACTACGACCTCGCCGACCTGGTCACTGACTAGAGACAGCTTTCCCGACCACATCGACGACCAGAGTCAGCAAGACTCGAAGCACACTTGATTGTGTGATCTTCCTCTGAAGGCCGCATCTTCCGTCCTCTTCGCAGTCACACAGATAAGCGGGAATACCCCGAACCCGCGCCGTCAGAATGCCCTCACGCTCGATCTCGTCGATAGCCGTCGCCATTCTCACATTCCTCAACCTCGCACAAGCACACACGGTCATTACGTACCCGGGTTGGAGAGGAGACAATCTGCACTCGAACGGCACGGTTGATGAGACGGACGGCTTGGGAACATTCGCCGAAGGACAGAATTATCTATATCCATATGGCATGCAATGGATGTATCCCTGTAAGGCTCTTTCCACCTCCATCGGCTGATGTGCTGGCGGACTGACAAGCATAGGCGGTGGCATGCCCACCTCGACAAACCGCACCAAATGGCCGTTGAAAGGCGGCGCCGTCGCATTCCAGCCTGGATGGTTCCAAGGACACGGCTCCGCCTTCATCTACATCAACTTGGGTCTGGGGACAAACCCACCGAACATGTCGAACGTCATGCTGTCCGGCGTCCAAATCATCGGGCCCAGCAAAGACCCATATCCCGGCTCGTTCTGTTTCCCCCAGGTTCCCCTTCCGGCCAACCTCACCGTCAATGTCGGGGACAACGCGACCATTCAACTAATCGAGACGGCTGTCCATGGTGCTGCCTTGTACAACTGCGTTGACATCACATTTGCCGAACCCGAGGACGTGCCGGAAGTCAATGCAAGCAACTGCTTCAACTCGAGTCAGATCACCAGCGACCTCATATTCACCACAAGTGCTCTCACGTCAGACTCATTCGAGTTGTCAACGAACCGATACGGATATCTGACAACTACACTTGCCGTTGTCTTAGGTTTGGTCCTGCTATGATCCTGCGAAGATCAAGTACGAAAAAGATGGACGAGTAACCCCGGTCGCAGCAGCCGCGAAGACCGCGGCAGAGTGAGGTGACGTGCCAAAAGCCAGCTTCCGGCAGCGGTTCGGCGGTTGTCCGATACTGCCTCGCGGTCGTGCGGACACTTGTCGGAATGGGCGTTTGGTATTCACGGGTGCACTCTTGCCCATGGCAGCGCCGCTGGACATCTTCCAGCACGCCGAAGACTTACATGCTGCGACGTCTGTCTGGACATTCAAGCACTTCGCCCAGCGTTCGATGTAGCAAGAAGTTATGGTCGGATCACCCGCTCGGAAGTACCATCGCTATCCAGAGGAGCATTGCAAAGTCATCTCATTGTGGGTGAGCAAAATTACTAAACCTCGACGCCGGGTGGCTGAGGTGGTATTGTGTGCTGGAAAAGACCTTCACCGGCCACTATGATATCAACACCGCCGCGTCGTGGAGAAGGAGAGGAGCAACTCGACATGATGGTCATCGTCTCCGAGATTTTGTATAGATACGGGAATGCAAGCGGCAGCCCCAAACTAATACCCTGTACTTAGTCCTGCATATGGGTCGTTCTTACAGTGGCGAAATGAATTCTACTGTATGTCCACAAGACACTTTGGCATACCTTTTGTTACGTGACTTCTGTAACATAAGAGGTCTTGTTTTCTAGTAGTAGTGTAATGGATTCTATGAAACATGCCGCAGAATGAATGTTCCAGTCCAGCCCAGCATTCGTTCGCTCCCCGAATCCGCGGGTCTAAACAGCTCATCCTGCTGGCCCATCCGAGCGCGAGCGAGCACCATCACCAAGGCCCCGAACTGGGGTTATGAACCAAGTCTGACTCGTGTTAATATTGAACCTTCAATCGCCCGTCCGACGGTTTCCATCTGTTCAAAACGCCCGAAAGAGATCATTCGGATCACTCAAGTCTTTAATTGCACTGCCTCCAGCGATCGTGTCTTTGTTCAGGCTTTGATGAGCTGAGATGGTCCGATGCGAGCAACAGCGTGATGAGGGTCTTCGCCGGTCTTTGAGGGGATCGATTGCGCACCATGCTGCTGGGATTCGACAACCCACCAGCTCCGAGGTCTGTCGGAGAAGCGGGACCTCTGCTCTCAGACTTACATGGAATGCCCAAGTCTTACACCGGTCCAGGTTGGTACTCCTGCAGAACGCTTGTTCTGCCATTGCTGAGGACTCTGACCGCCTCTCTCCTAACCGGTGGCAATTGAAAGTCACCTCCAGATCCATGCCCACCGCGTGTTGACGGGGACATTGACGGTGCAACCTTATTCTCCAGCCGTTCATCGTCAGCGACAAAGCCTCCCTGCGCAAATTCTTTCCATCCTCTCTGCAATTGAACCTGATTTTCCGGAGTCAACGAAGTCGTGTGGATTGCCCGCTGTGGAGGGCCGTTCGCAGTTCCGCCTATTCGATGTCCGAATCTCAAGGCTTGCTGATCGGTTGAGTAATTATCAGGAGGGCCCCGAACCGAAGCTACATGCAGCTGCCAATTCCCGCGATCGAGTGCAGAGCCCTGTTGAGGTAAGTAAGATGTGCTGCCACAGGCGGGAGGTTCCTGACCATTCACATGACTTCCACCAACACTTCGAGTCGCACTTCTCAAGCCGGGATCGATGTCGGTTGACTCCTTCGCCACCGCCTCCGCTTGCTTGAATGCTGAGAAATCCTCACAAGAGCAAAAGCACCTCTCCCCGCACTTGTTCGAGCATCCATGACCGCAAGGCAAGGTGTATCCGCATTGTTCCGCACATTGAACTCTGTCGTGAAGGTAAGGATGGCACAGAAGATGACAAGAATGACCACACTGTAATGCCATCCCGCATGGCTGTGCGCAGCCACCATCAGTCTTCTCCCAATCCTCCGGGTAGCTCATTAACGTGGTAATATTGTGGCGTTTGCACATCACCGGAAATCCTTCGCCGCGTCGTCGAGGTTTTGAATCCATCAGAGTGATGACGTGTTCCCACAACACACTGTTTCGCATGAGGATCTCAGAATTGCCGAAGATATAGAACCCATATTTTGCTCGGGACAGAGCCACGCAAGTTCTGTTGACGTTGTGCAAAAAGCCAATCTTGCCTTCTTGATTGTTCCGAGCCAGCGACAGAATGACTATGTCATTTTCTTCTCCTTGATCTGGGCGAGGTCAGTACAGCCAACACTATGTCAGCTGAACCGCTAACTTACATGAATCCACCGTCTTGACGTTGACATACGTCCGAAACTCGGGAAATTCCTTTAACTCACGGAGGATTCGCTTGCGCTGTCCGTTGTAGAACGTCAAGATGGTGATACGACTGGGGTCGAGACCGTTTCTGAATAGATAGCGGTAGAATCCGGCAACGAATTTGGCTTCCTCGGGATTGAATATCGACATCGATTCGTCTTTTGCTTCCCACCACGGGTGATCAAAGAAGAAAGATCTGACCTCGCCTGTTCCCCAGTTCTGAAGCTGCCGATTGACAACACTCGAATGGTTGGTGAGGCTTGGGTAAAGGCTTGCGACGAGGCGGCAAAATTCCGGCATCATACGACGTTGCTGAAGCAGTGTCTTGTAAGGCATCTCGTTTCGTACGAGGCGTTCGAAGAGCGACACGTTCAAGTAGAAAGGCTGATTCTCTAGCTCTTGAACGCTGCAATGCCCTTGTAGTTGCTGGTGGTCCCCAACGAGGATGAGATGTTCAAGCTTGTCTGTGCAGGCTACCGTGATAGGAGCTTCCAGGACCTCAGCAGCTTCTTCAATGAGCACCACTTTGGGCCTGAGAGCCGAGATGAGCGGTCTGTACTTGCTCAAACCGGTAGTGGTCATGCCAATGATAGAAGCTCGTCGCAGGTAGACCACATCTTGTTCCCACTTGCCAACAAGATTGTCCTTCACTAGTTTGTTGTAGACCTTTGCATCTTCGCGGAACCTGGTCGTGATCTCGGCCTTTGCTTGGGACTGCATAACATGATACACATGGGCACGGTAGTAGTCAGGGATGTTCCACATGTCCGTTACGGTTTCCAACAGCTTGATTGCTCTGCCCAGATCTGCTGTAGACGGTTCGGGGACCATAAATTGGTCGCGAAGTTCACGCCACGGGCCTCTCAATATTTCAATGTCTTCTTGATCATTGACGCCCGTGGAATCTTCGTTTTCTCTGAGCTGCTCAAATTCAAGGTCGACATCGTCACCTTCTTCGAAGCCATAGTCCTCTTTGACGTAATCAACCTCGAAAGGCACCAGTGCTTTGCCCAGCCACAGTCGTATTGGAGCGTCAAGGTCGGTAGTCGCTGAAACCCATTGCGTAGCGCCCTCTTCAAGTGATTTTGCTTGCTGTGCAGTGAGGACTCCCAATTTCTGCAACATCTTGGGACCAGACACTTGATCAGTAGACCAGGGATCAGGACCAGGCTTGACCAATGGCTCAAGCAGTTCTATCAACCCTTTGGTTTGCCTTGTCAACAGAGTGTTCGACTTGCCGAATAGGCCCCCCGGAATGGGCCTGATCCTCTCACCCTGCCGGATCTCAAAAAGCGCTCGCTTCTTGACTTCAGGGTTGGTGGATCTGCCTCCCAGTCGGATGTAGTTTGGTTCAAAGAGAGAAATGTGTCCGAGGAGTTGATCGAGTGCATGGTTCGTCTGGGCAGCAATGATGATGGGTGGGTCGTCTGGCTTTCGATTGGCATGCATGATTTCCACCGCGACACGTGAGACATACGTCTTGCCGGTACCAGGAGGGCCTTGGATAATGGGATGGCGCTTGGTCAGTATCTCTCTCAGAGCCTCCCATTGCGTGCTGTCTAGTGAGTTGGAGGGGGCGGCGGGCCAGTCTTTTGTGACATCGATTTTGACGTACGCCTCCTTCTGAGCAGGGTCTGTTACTGCAGCGCTAAGATCCAGTACGGGGAATTTCTGAATGTAGGCAGGAGGCTCGTCTGAATGCTCAAGGTGGCAGATGTGATCGGACAAGGGGAACCTAAATGCCGTCAGCAAGATCAAGCGGCATATGAGGCTGGAGAGCTCACTTTTCCTGGCTAAGCTTCTGTAGAGCCCTCAGTGTATGACGATAAGCTTCAAAGTACCCTTGTTTCGCCTCGATCATGAGCCACTCTTTCTGCGGATCAAGTTGTATATCTTCAGGACGGCCAAAGTGGATGTCGATCTCTGGGGGCTCACACATAACGCCTTGCAGCGGTCTCGCAGCCACGATGGCCACCACCATGTCGTTCAAGTCAATCATCTTTGCCGTGGCAGGAATTAGAGCGACAATGCTGCCGCTGACAAGTCTCTTGCTGCTTTCCCACTTGATCCGTTTGCCAGCGCGTCGCGTAGAGAATCTGACCCTCGCAGCCAGACCTCGGCGAGAGAATGTGAATCCGACGATGTGAACTTGGTCGTAGACGGAGAATGTGTGCGTGTCTCCAGTTGAGGGATTCTTCCGGAAGTCATGAATAGCATCGCGAAAGCAGCCAACTGCATCTTCTCGGATCAATTCGTAGTGCGTTCTCAGGTATCGGTCCTTGCTCTTGTAGGGGCCGTTAACCTTGTTCGGTGTCAGATCAGCGAAGGCAGCAAACAATTCTTTATTTGTCGGAATCTCTGGCTGTGAAAGCCATGCCTCTCCGTTAGGAATGGATTGGATTTGTTCTTGCTTCGAGACGTAATCGCGGATGTCGAGATTCAGGGTGAGGTCGAGCTCGTCCTCCAGAGCACTCGTCAAAGTGTTGTGTGTATTTGGAGGGCGGGATGGACCTTTAAAACGTTCCACCAGATCTACATTCATCTCTGAGGATGTGGTCAGCAACGTGACACGGTGAGATTCCAACGCAAGTGGCCTCGGCAGAGTCCGTGATGTACTTCCAAATCAGGGTTCGAACCTACCTCCATTGTTGTCGAGTGAGGCGAATGAGTTTCGGACGTCTGATGAGATGTTCGTCAGTCACTCGCCAGTGAGGGCAGATGTAAGTCTGGCTTGAGACCAGGACCCGAGACGGTGATGTAATTTACCAGCGGATGCCCTGCCACCCAGACGGTTTCCTCGCCCTCGTCCACGGCTGCTGACGCCACGTCCAGGCGCCATGCTGGCCAGAATGGCGGCGGTGATTAGAGCAGTAGCGGACTGCTCATATGCTGTTGAGGATTGATGAGCGGGGAACTGAGTGGTAATGTGGGAACACAGATGTCCTTTTCCGATGACGATGAGCAGCGTAACGAAGGGTTCACAGGCTAGTCTTGATGGCTTCTGTGAAAGGCTCCTAGAGACTCTGTTGAGTGGCAGCAGTTCTGAAACGGATGGGGAGCTGTGAGTCGGGTCAGTATTGACCACTTCACAGTGGATGAGAAGGAGTCAAGCGGAATGCAAGCAGCCGCACAAACCCACCGGCTCTGACAGCAACCACTTTCTAGTGAAGGAAGGTACTGGTAGCTTCTAGCTGCAGCAAAACAATACAAGTAAGGTCAGCAAACATTCTTTTAAACCCCAAGGTAAAATAGCTGGCATTAAAGAAAAGCCAGCAGTTTGGTCTTTGAGACTGAGAGGATAGCCCCGTGTCGGAAGTCCAACAGGTTAAGAAGTTATCAGCATTTTTCAGGTAGCCGGACACATTATCAGGATCGAGACGTGTAAAAAGGCTCAGAAGGGCAAGGTAGTGCTATCAGTGATAATTAATTCACTCGTCTTAAGTATGGATGCGGTCGACAGCGCAGTCCTGCATCAACTGCGAGATTGCTCCGACCAAGCTCCGGAGGATCATCTGTGTGAAATAGCGCAGCGCTAGACCTTATGTGGAATGGTGTGATCTGAGAACCCCCGATGCCAGTGGAAGATGAAATGTCTCTGCTTCTTGTTCCAGATCCCGCACCATCGTTATCACGTCGCTGTGCTATCACTCTGAGACAGTCCTGCCGTGGAGTCATGTGATAGCCACTATGCCTGCGTTCGACGAAGATGATGAGCGTTCCCAGGATGGGAGCTTCGACAATGATAATGATGAAGCCATGCAAGATCTGGACGATGTTGATGGCGATGGTGAAATCGATGGCGATGCAGACATGGAGCAGGATGGCGACGGCGACGGTGATCTAGATATCGAGGGCGATGGAGATGCTGAGGGCGAGGGCGAGGGCGAGGGCGAAGGCGACGAGGACGACGATGGCGAGAGCCAATCTGAGCAATCTGACAACGAAGATACCTCTGGCGAGCCGAACGCAACACAGGACGGTCCTCAGCAAGCTATCTCTACGCAGGCAGACTCTTCGCGAGGGGCTGCAACGGGATCTAACATCTCCGCTGAATATCTCAATGCATCGACGTACGATATTGTCCCCACAGTCGCCGCGCCTCATAGCACTTCTATCAACGCTGTGTGCACCACAGGAGATATGCGATGGGTCTTTACCGGGGGTTCTGATGGTTACATCCGCAAGTTCAACTGGGTCGACTCTATCAACAACAAGCTCGCGCTTACCGTAGCACAAAGACACCCTTTCGTCGACAGCGTTGTCAAAGCCGGAGTGCTGATGAGCTACTGGGAGAATTGGGATGCTCGACCACAGACCACTCAGACTCTGTCGCCTGTGTATTCTCTTGCTTGCCATAGCCAGGGACTGTGGTTGTTGTCTGGTACAGCCTCCGGTCCGATTCGACTGCAGTCCATCCGACACGACGAAGGCAGGGAAATTACCTTGCTTCAGAAGCATACGTCGGCCGTTTCGGTTCTTACGCTTTTTTCGGATGAGAAAAGCCTGCTTTCTGGAAGCTGGGACAAGACAGTCCTAGATTGGGACCTGAATACTGGTCAGGTTCGAACGGCGTTCGCGGCCAGTGCTAGTCAGATATCCTCGATCGAAACGCGGCCGGTCTCATCTGTGCCCGTTCCCGCAGAATCCGGAGAGGTCGTTGTATACAATGGAACCTTTTCATCAAACGACGGCAAATCCCTCGCAAATGGTACCAGGAGCGAGCTTCCCAGCCAGAATACCCAAGAAAACCCGACTGTCGCGACCCCAGATTCGCTGTTCGGAGATGGTGGGGATGACGATCTCTTTGGCGATGATGGAGGTGTCATGGCCAACGGAGGAGGTCTCACGGATGATTTTGGTGTTGAGGACGATGAGATGAGTCGGGCAATGGCGAATGGACCACAGCCGGAAGATTTAGTTGATCACCCTATGCAGGATTCTATGGACTCCACCAACGATACTACAGCTACCCTCCCAGGCAGTTCTCAGCAACAAAAGCCTGCTGGCGAGCTGACGAATGGGGCAACTGACTCTTCTGAGCCACTGATGACGAATGGGCTGCCACACGCAGACGATCTGGAAAGGCATGCTGATGATGAAGAAACGGTCCAGGACAGCGAAGCACCACCTACTTCTGACTCGACCTTCCTAGCGACTTCCATCGACGGCGCGATACGCGTCTGGGATAGGAGACAGCCAAAACCAGTCGCACGTATACTGCCTCGAAACACCCCGCCATGGTGTCTGAGCGCCTGCTGGTCCCCCGACGGGAACTTTATCTACGCAGGACGGCGAAACAACACTGTGGAGGAATATGACCTTCGCAAAGGCTTAAAAGGACCCGAACGAGTATTTCGGTTTCCCAATGGAAGCGGTGCAGTGACCTCGGTCAAGGCCATGCCCAATGGCCGACATCTGATCTGTGCTTCTTATGACATTCTCCGGTTATACGACCTGAGAGAATCCCATTCTCAACGGTCAACAGTCCCGTTCCTGATCGTTCCTGGTCATCGAACTGGGGTTGTTTCCCATCTATTTCTCGACCCAGCTTGTCGGTTCATGCTCTCCACTGGAGGCAATCGTGGTTGGGAGGGCGCTTCGGCTGAGGTGCTCCTTGGGTATGAGATCGCCGTACCTCGCCGCTGAACTTTGACCACCCATGGACTTGCTTTATCTTTCATGTATCGACAGCGATTCACGTTGTAGGATGAATGAAAGAGAACCCCGGACAAAGACTTGAGATGGCCAGCAAAAAGAACACCAAAACCCGAGGTCGGCAGTCCACATGCACTGCCCTCGCCTTTATTTACTCAACAAAGCTGGCCTCGAGCAGCGTAATGAGGCATTGTCGCTCCTGAGGCATCGAGTCGCGCCATTCTTGAACTGCCTCCGATGTCACCAAACCTATCTCCCGGGTCAGCTTTCGCCCTACTCCCAAACAACACCAGTCTCACCAGTCCCCGGATAACACCAATAGTCTTCGAGTGACTAACGTAATACTGGTAGTGTTTCCAAGCTTTCATCTCCTGCCAAGATGCCTTCAGTGCAAGGCTTCGATATCACCATTGAAGGAGTTGATGGCACACCTTTCACCACGTATGGGACTCGTTCCAGAGGCAAAATTGTCTATACCAGCATCGAAGCTCGGGATGGCGCCAGATTCCAGATTCGAGTGAAACCAGACTTCCCGTTTCCAGAACCCAAGGACGCGATGATTGGCGGCGAGCACGAATGCAACAGCAGGTACAACCTGAGGTCTTCCAATGCCCGAGACGCTATGGAATGCGACGAGCCGGGCCGTAAGCCCAAGAGAGCTTATGAGTTTTTCGCCCATGTGTACATTGACGGCAACCCCAAGAGCGAAGACAACCTTCTGGTTGCTACCGAAGCTGGCGCGAAATGTTACCGGTCTGAAGGCCACGTTTTCAAGGGTCGCTGCTGTGACCCAGTTGTGGACGACCTACTTAGTGATAGTGACTCCGAGTCTGGAGTGCTCGTGAGGTACCTGGAATTACCCTGGGTATTCCGCCAAAAAGGGATCGATGTCTTGCTAGGTCAGATGGACATCTCGAAAACAGACGCGGACATTCCGACGACCGATCTCGAACAAGACTTGGCTGACATTACTGAAGCAATGGTCCGCGACAACTTGTCAAAACCAACCGGCCGCAAGCGAGGTCAGATTGAAGTTGTCATCACAAGGGAAGTGACCACAAAGCCGATGCGACCGGAGAAGTACTCCAGACAAGAGGATAGAGCAAATCTGGATGACGAGGACTGCAATACAATCGAGGTCGCGGTTGATGCGACCAACAAGCGACACACCCGCTCGAGCACGGTGACGTCTCATCTCTACCGTGCAGACGAAGAGTTCTACTGCAAAGTATGCTTTTCTTATTACGACATTACAAAGTTGAGGAAGCTGGGCCTCTGCACCCGGGATGGTACCCCAATTGACCGCCGACAACCAGGAGCTCTTGCGTTATCAACTAGCCCCAAGTCACCAAGTCCGCTGAAGCGTCCTCGGGATTCAAAGTCGGCGAGGCACGAAGCTCGCATCGACGAGACCCAGATGAGTGATGAAGAAGAATCGGCGTCTTCGGACTCAACATCTGACTCGGATATACCTCGTCGAAACAAGCGACGTGGAACGATCATTTCCCGCAGACGCACAGCGAAGCCACGAAAGAACAAGAACAAGATGCTTAGTTGGACAGCCCGGAAAGGTCCTGAGTCGTCAGGTCAAAACCTGCACGCTTCCCAATCGTCAAGCACAAGCCTCGTGTTAGCCAGATTCAACTTTGATCCGAACGACGATTGATGCGCACGCGAGCTTCATGCAGAGCTTGAAACGCCGGGTGCAGCCGACAACCAGCTGGCCAGTAGAGGCGCAGAACCGGAAGGTGGTAATACTGCCACAGAAGATATGGAGTTCATCACCGTCAGCAACGGGATTGTTGGCCTCTCTGACGAGGTAGGCATCGTGCATGAAGCATGAGGGTAAGAGGTGAATCTTGGTCAGGGATCGGCGAATGTCGCACATAGTGTGCATCTGGATCCGAAGAAATCAGTTGACAAGAAATCTACGTCTGTCGCTGCTAGAAACTTGTATTTTTATCATCAATCAACCACCGCTCTCCGGCGAGCAGTTGACTCTCGGTAATCTCCCATAGCTATTATCACAGACATCAGCTCAAACGTTTGGCAACATGATAAAGTATCTCTCAGGAGAGCCACGCCTTTGCTTGTCGTGTCCAAGCCTCAATGCAGGACGAGGAGAGGATCGACCTTGGTTTCAATTGGTTGCATAGCAACGGCGCAGGGCGGAGTGGAGGCGCAACCCCCTTGTCCCCCGCTACCAACACTGCCAACTGTAGCAACATGCGACAGCTATTGAGCGTGTCAATGACAGGTTCATCACAGTCTCTTCCGTATTCCTGCATCTACACAAATAAGCTCTTTGTCCGTGCCATGCTTCGTTCCCTTGGCCGACTCCTTTGGGTTGTTCGTGAAGTCTCCGGCTGACGATTGTTTCAGCTGCCCGTTTCCCGTTTGGCTCAGCCCCCTCTCCCATACTCCCACACTGGCCACGAGCCCTCTGCCGCGTCCGTTGTAAGCCTTTGAATACACCCGGAAGACCTTTGCCATCGAGTAGGCCTTGCTAGCTTTGCAGACTCCGAACAGTTGATTCCATTGCACATGTTGCGCCACCGATCGCTATACTGAAGACTTTGCTCTTGCCCGTTCACCCAGGCGAGAGCTGGGCCGCTGTGATCAAAATGTCCAACGGCGGAAGGAACTTCTCGTTCGAGCCTCAAGATGACCACACTCTGAACCCACACGCACGGCAGGCTCAGGCTCAGGCGCAGGCACAGGAACACCCGCCTCAGTCTTACACACCCTACCAACAACAGCCATATCAGGATCCACTCGCCAGAGACTTTACTTCTCCGCCGCCTAGATACGCCTCCGCCTCTCCAGGCCGCAGTCAGCAACGCTCTCCTCCTTCATCGCCGCGTCGGCGTGCTGTCCCTCAAGACACACATCTCCTAAGCGACCTCTCCCCTCCCAGAGCCCTTTCAAGACAACCAGTGCCTACAAGCGTCGACGACTTCGGCGCTCCCCCTCCTCCACCTCACAGAGCCAGTCCGAACCGGCTTTCAAGAGACGAGCCTCAGCTATACCGGCCCTACGCAGACGTGACCACAGGGATGGACAACTACGGTGACAGGGTGGCAGGAGGCGGACTCAATGCGGATCGTCAGGCTCGCGAGAGTGGTCTTGAGCCTGTCCGTTCATACCCCCAGTCCTATGCTCCCTACCAACAGCCACCTCCCTCGCGGCTGCCAGATCGAACTTCCTACGGCTCGACATTCGCTCTTGCCCAAGGCGCCGCCACACCTGGCAGATCATCTCCTACTCCTTCCGGTCCCAGATCGTCTGCATACTCTGGCAGAGGCATCCCCTTGGAAGAATATCACTCCAATTCGAGTCAGCCTCTGCCCTATCAAAGTTATCACGACCTTCCTTACCAGTCGAGCAATCCTGCAGGCCTAATGAATCAAGCGAGTATCAACCCCAACAATATCCTCGATGATGGCGACGACGGTTTCCCGCCTCCGGGCCAGCAAAGGGACACTGGCAGGGGTTCGGCTGCCCCTGCTACTGCCACTGGTTCCGCAGGCTTTCTAGGCGGGCTCTTTGGACGCAAAGCGAAAAATCACACTCCCAGCGGCACATACAGTGCGATCAATGGACCCACTCAGCCCGAAAAGAGTCAGTGGCTATCAGAGCAAACCAGAGGGAAAAGGAAAATGAAGCTGTGGGTGGGCATTGCGATCGGCCTCGTCATCGTCATCGCGATCGTGGCCGGAATTGTGGGTGGTTTGCTGGGGAACAAGAACTCGGACGATTCAAGCTCCAGTGGTTCCTCCAGCGGCGACACTAATAATGCTGCCTCGGACACCGCAGCCAACGGAGACCTCGACAAGGATTCGGCAGAAATTCAAGCTCTCATGAACAACAAGGACCTTCACAAAGTATTTCCTGGGATGGATTACACCCCCTGGGGTACACAGTATCCGCTATGTCTCACGTATCCTCCTTCGCAAAACAACATCACCCGCGACATGGCAGTCTTGTCACAACTTACCAATGTCGTTCGACTTTATGGCACCGATTGCAATCAGACCGAGATGGTGCTTCATGCGATAGACAGGCTTGAGCTCACCGACATGAAGGTGTGGATGGGCGTCTGGATCGACACCAATCAGACCACCATCGACCGCCAGCTGGACCAGATGTACAAGGTCCTGGCGGATGCCAAAGATCTCTCCATCTTCAAAGGCGTTATCGTCGGCAACGAGGCACTCTATCGTGCGGGCGAAGACAAGGCACAGTCGGAGCAGGAATTGATCACGTATCTGGGTGATGTCCGAACGAAGTTCAAGTCGCTCGGTTATGATCTGCCTATCGCGACGTCTGATCTCGGCGACAATTGGAACGCTCAACTTGTGCAAGCTGTCGACTACGTCATGTCCAACATCCATCCGTTCTTTGCTGGTGTGACGGCAGAGGTCGCTGCCAGCTGGACTTGGGATTTCTGGCAGAACCACGACGTTGTATTGACCCAAGGCATGCCCAACGTCAAGCAACTCATCAGTGAGACTGGTTGGCCCAGTGGAGGTGGCAAAGATTGCGGTGGTACTGATGGCTCCTGTCAGCCTGGGCAAAGCGGTTCCGTTGCCGGTGTTGATGGCATGAACACGTTCATGGACAATTGGGTGTGCCAAGCACTGCAGAACGGTACGGAATACTTTTGGTAAGTCGCATTTCATCATTAACGTCGCCGTGGTCTCTGACTTTGTGCTGTAGGTTTGAAGCATTCGACGAGCCTTGGAAAGTCATCTATAATACCGACACCCAACAGTGGGAAGATAAATGGGGTCTTATGGATCCAGCCAGGAATCTCAAGCCTGGACTGAAGATTCCTGATTGCGATGGGAAAACTGTTGGATCATAATTTGGAACGGCCGGCCACCATGCATTGATTACGGCGGTTTGCATTCTTGGGTACCATTTTACATCTTGTGATTCTTCTCGGCGCTTATCCCAGAGCAGGCGATTTTTCGCGACGTGGAATTAGTGGCGGGTGAATCGTTGGATTGAGGGAGGATCAGTCAATCTACGTTCTTCCCTTCTGGGCGGCCACCCATGGGCTTTCCCCCTGGACATGATGATGGGAGAAGGCGGATTTCATGTATCTTTCTGCACACCCGATCCGGTTTGGGGTTTTGAACGAACTGGGTCGGCACAAAAGTTGGTTTGGACGGGTTGTCAAACCATATTGACGCCATGCAGGAACGAGTTGGATCAGGACATATGTACATTATCGGCATGATAAATTGGCACAGTACAGAATACGAAAATATGGGTACAGTACAGGCACAGGCACAGGTACAGCGGTGCAGCGGTGAGCGGTACAGCGCTATATGAAGTCAAAATGTGGACGAAGGCACGCGCCCTGATAGATGCTGTCAATATCGGACCGGTTCGCATGGCGTTGCATGACATGGCATGACACGCAGAGACGATACATAAAATAATGCAAGCAGAATGAAAGGTCCATGATCGAGTCGATGCTGTTCCCCGTCTATGCTATGCGACCGACAACTTTTCCCATGAAGGGTCGGAACCTGCGCAGTATCCTCAAGACCTCGATGCTGCATTCTGCTTCGAGCGCAACAAAGAGCACGGTTCCTGTAAGTACAGTACATGTAGCTCGGAACCCGAGATCACCAGTCCCATCACGGCAGATCGACCTCCTTCACATCGTAATGAATTGGAAAAACCCTGGACTGTGACGAAGGCAAAGGGAAATGCAATGCATAAGTAGCCAGACCGACGGTAGAGTGGAATGGAATGGAAAGTCCATTCTCTGTTGTGTTTGTATGTCCGGCGACCTAATCTACCGGATGGAAGAAAGACAAAGAGTACTCACTCATCCCGATGCCAATCCAACAACCATGCTACACTGGATCGATCCCGCTTCCCGCTTCCCCCGGATCTTCCATATCAGATATCAAATCCCCCCGTTCCCGCCTTGCCGATCTCGCGCTATTGTGTCAAGTCCAGTCCTACCCGCTGATTCGTGGCCATGCATACGATGTCGGTATGCCTGCCTGCCTCGCCGGGCTGCAAGTCCCATCAAATCCTGTCGGAATCCCATCCAAAACCAAAATCCAAAAGAAATCCGCCCATGGGGGAATCAAAGAGTTTTCACAGAAGAAAGGCATCGTAATCCATCCAAGATGAAAAGAAGCGCACCGTCCCTCCCATCTCTTTCCTGAATCAATGGCCGTGTGTCCTCACCGGCCTGAGAACTGTTCGTCATGGCCGGGTTCGCCTGTTCCCATTCCATTCCTATTGACCATCCATCCTGGTCATGGCCGTCCCAACCCAATAAGCCTTCCCGCCGAGGCTCTTCCCAACTGTACAGAAACACAAAAAGTGCAGTTGCGTCATGTACGTATGCTGACATGCTGCGCAAAAGGCCGTCGCTCAAAAACCTGGTATCCAAGAATCGAAGTCCGAGGTGGAAAAGTAAACTGAATGCGAGGGCGAATTGACACGCCTTGGCATCATCGAAGTGAAGTTTTTTGGCAATGAAATAAAAAGATCCATCTCGTGTTCCACCGATGGCCTGGTGCAGTTCCTCGCATAAAGTAACAACAAGCAAAGGGATATCCATAAGCAAGAGGCCTTTCGCCTGGCAGATTTCTGCACGCTAGGGCCTGAAAGCCCTGAGGCAGTGAAGTCAAGGGCACAACAGCGTCGGTGCGGGCCTCTATAGGCCTATATGAATGTTGACGTGAATCATGTTGCGCGTTTTTGGAGTTACAAGAGTCGTCAGCCGAACAGTGGTCAGTCGTAACACAGGTAGGGCGGTGTTATCATAACCCGGAGTCGCATAGAGCAACGATCCAGATTTTGCGGCTTGCGAAGGTGATTGTAAAATAGGTCAACTGGGGGATCTCGGGATAATGTACAAGCTCGACGCTGTGCTTCTCGACATTGTTGAGTAACTCAAACCAAGCGTCAGATAGTTTGAAAATGGATGGTCTAGTCGGCAGTGGGATTGGGCGGCGTCGGTGCCGACGTTGCGGCCCTCGTTCTTTCGAGCCATTTTCTCTTTCCGGGTCGAGTTTCGAGATGGGCTGGAACGGTCGATGGTTCCGAACCAACGGCAAGGAGAGCACTTCGTTGCCTGCTCCGATAAGAGTCGACTGCGCGAGCGTCAGGGCCTAACAGAAAACCTCGTCATGTGGGAAACTTACGTGCTCGTGCAAGGAAGATCGGCCTGCCTGAGAACACGCGACCTTGTCCCCAAGCCATGCGATATCCAAGCTCATTCATCTTCTGTTCCCGTCCACGCTTGCTCTTGGAGATTTGGGGCACATTAACCTCGGCCTCACCGTCACTTGTCCGGACGGAAACAGATGTCTTCCCGACGGTTGGCACGCCGCCATCCACTTCGTCCCCTTCTTCAACAAAACGATCTCCTCCTGTCGACTCTGAAGCAGCTTGCATCTGGACCGGGAAATATGCGCGCGGAAACACAGAGTTTTGCTTTCGGTAGGAATCGGGGATCTCGCTCATTTCGATCTGGTCTAGAGTGACCTTGACTCTGACACGGGCGTTCTTCTGCGTGTCCTCGACGAGGATGAACTTCCGTCGTTTGCCCTCGGGTAGTTCCCCGAACAAAGCGTTGTCCTCCTCATCCTTCTCGTCTTGGTCCTTCGAAGCCATCGCGGCTGTCCCACCGGGCCTTCCGAGATGGTGTAGTCCAGGTTGCATTGCGGGAGCCATGGATGGTCCCATCGATGGAGCCAGGGAAGTTGCGTAACTCGGATATCCGGTGAAGTGGTGGCTCTGGCGCAGATCGCTTGGGCTTGCCATATGTTGAGCTACCGAATTCTGTCGGTAGGCCTGCTGTGCAGGATTGTATGTGGGAGCTGCGAATCGTCAGTCATCCTGTAATCCAAGGACGCGGATAATGAGGGGCATGGGGAGCGAGAGCCTGTGTCCACGTACCTCCGACATTCTCATGCCCTGTAGGAGACACATCCGGGGGATGATGCAGGATCTGAGACTGTGCATTGGGCAGGGCACCGGATGGCCTAGCGGTGGGAGCTGCCATTGAATTTGGACCAGGAAGCCCTGTCGAAACTTGACCACCTGACCCAGGCGCTTGGGCCGAAGCCGAGGCCGTCAGTTTTGACCTGTTATTTATCTTCGCTTGTCGCCTGACACGACGACTCCTCAATCGCGGATCTTGGTTGCTGTTCCTCCAGCTGTCGACCGCCCTCTGGATCAAGCCTCTCTTGCCCCGAAGACATGGGTTCAGCTGCGCCAGCGCCCAACCCACTTGATTGCAATCCGTCTCGTAGTTCAATCGATTACCCTTGTACTGTTCCTTCGGTACACAAGCTCGTGGATATACACAGTTTTCCGATTTGAACTCTTGTGACAAGGCGTTGGCATCAACAGACTCAACGTCGCATCGGATAGTATATTCCATCTTGACGCGGTCTCTAGAATACTCGAACGCAATCCACTGGACACCATTTCCGTCTTGCCGTACCACCAAGGGCGTTGTTGCGGGAATCGGCCCAGGAGCGGCATTCGAGCCGGGGGGGAGATTCGGATTTTGCTGCTGTTGCTGTTGATGCTGCGACTGTTGTTGAACTTGCGGCATCTGCTGCTGTTGTGTTTGCGGTGGCTGCTGGGATTGTTGCTGCTGTGGCAATGATGTTGGCTGGGGAATCGGAGTAGTATGCTGCTGCTGCTGCTGTTGTTGCAGCAGTCCGGCTCGGGATTGAGGGGCTTGCTGATAGGCCTGGCTCTGCTCGTATTTGAGCTGACTCTGCTCCGGTTTCAGTTGGTAATGTTGATTCTGTTCGGACTTCAATCTTGGACTACTCGAAACGGCGGGGTGATGTGAGTTTACTTGGCCTTGTGGCATCTGCGGGGCCGCTGATTGATAGGATGCTAGCATCGACTGGGAATTCATCTGATGTTGCTGTGCCTGTGGGTGGTGCTGCCCGTAATTGGGCTGGTGCACAGCGTTCATCCCATATTGATAGCCATACAATGCTGGTTGGCTCAATTGCGAGCCTGGTTGGCCATACATCGGCCTTGCGGGATCATGAGTCTGGGGCGAGGTTACTGAAGCGGGAGAGTTGGACTGTGGAGTGTGATAAATGGGAGGATACGGCCTCTGCATGGCCGCGGTTGCTGCCATAGGCTCGGATTTCTCTGCCACTGGATCAGCTCACTGAGGCGACGATTCCTTGGTTACCAGCTTACCCGTGGAATAATAAGTTCCAGCACCGCTATGCTGGCTTCGAGGGCTCTGAGTAGGAGGATAGAAATTCGACGTTTCTGCTGGCGGCTGTTGCGCCTGGAATTGCGCCTGGCTCGTGAGAAATGGTGACTGGAGGCTCGGTTGAGGCGTGTAGATGTTCGGTGACGGATATGGCTGCTGAGCGCTTTGGCTGCCGCTTAACGCTCTCGGCTGCGATTGATGCGGGACGTGATGCAACGGAGCAACGTTCGGATACGGTTGTGTTGTGCGATGCTGCATCGAGAGTCCATCCGTCAGCGCCAGCGTTTGCAAAAGAGTAACGATCGCAATCAACAGAACAGGAACGCGTCAAGCATTCAAGAACTCCATGGCAAGAATAGCAAGGGTGAGGGACAAGCCCGGTCAGAACTCGAGTGTTTGATTGATGGTGACCCTGGAAGCCAGGTCCGTAATTGGTTTGAGCCTCTGCCCCATTCCATGGTGGAGAGCCAGGGGATCTCAATGGATCCTGAATATCTTCTCGGTAAGAAGCGAGGATCCTGATGCGCAAACAAGCACGAGAACAGATAAGACGCGCACGCTGTGGAAAGCGTGGTCCCGAGCAGTCCAGAGTCGGCCGTACCTGTTAGTGTAGCCAGGGGAGATGTGCCGTAGCCGATGTGCCCCGGGGTACTGATTTCAATTCGCGTCGAGTCCGTCGTGCGCAACGAAGGAGAACCGGGATCAAATGGCATGCAGATGCACACTATTAAGAATAAACAGAGTGATCCTCGAGCGTTCGGGCTGGAGATATGATGGGTTTCGAAGCATGAAACCAATGTGTGTGGGAGGGGTTAAAGCGCGGGCATGTGATAAGAGATGGGGCAGCCACAATGGTGTTGTGGGCAGGCATACCATGTACCGGGATTGTCCACCGTTGACAGGGCCAGGAGGTTGAAGCTTGGATAATTGGGCTTTGTAGTTGGAAGACTGGGGCAGGGGGATATGTTGGTCCTATGTAGAGCAGCGTTGCATGTATGGATGTTGTCTTTGACGTCGAAAATGGTAAATGCAGAGGACGAACGTCAGACGTGGCGGTGCAACTTTGATGGGCAGTTAATTGAAAGAACAAGTTTTGGCGAGAGTCTGAGAAGGATGATCCAGAAAAGCCGAGGGGCAAGGGCGCTGTAAAAGATACGGGGGAAGGCAATGTGAGTGGGCGTGGATGTGCGCGATGAAACTGGTAGTGTGCAAATCAAGTGGACCGATGGCGCGGGAGCTTAAAAGGGCATGTCGACAGAAAGAAAACCGGGGCCCTCTGGCGGGCGACCTGAGAACCTGGCAGTTTGGAACCTTGAGTGCTTGGGCCTCGAGGGGGGAGGCGTGCCGGCCGGTGGAGCCCGCCGTGACAATCTGTGTGGTTGCGTCGAGCTAATTGTGGGTGGTGGGATTGGCCCAAGCGTCAACCGCTGGCGGAGTCTGGCACTTTTGGTGCTTGAAGAGCCGGTCGCAGAAAGAGGGGCCACAAGCGGGCTAATCATAGCTGCGCGTGTGCCAAACTGGACCCGAGATCAAGCCAGGCCGGGTCAGGATCATGGCTGGCAGATGCAGACCAGGGAGGGGGTGAACCACTCGAAACATGGACCAGGGTCGTAGCCAAGGAGGAGAGATTGTGGGCACCGTTGCGCACATTGGAGCCCAGGGGAGCAGTCAAAGCCAAAAAAGCTTCAGCGGCTCAACCAGGGATGCGCGCCATGAAGACCACGAGTGTGTTGACGGCGAACGATGGCAGATGCAGCAAAAAGGCAGGAACGCTCATGGGGAAAACTCACATGTGACTGATGGTTAGGATCTCCGGGCCCATGAACTTGACCAGATCCTGCTCCTGTGCCTGCTGCCGGGCTCGGATTGGGGTTTCGTGCTGGTGCGACAGCTTGCGCGAGATTGGGATGAGGGGGCTGCTTCTGCTTCTGCTGCTGCTGCTGCTGCTGTTGCTGTTGCGCATGGCGGGCGCTGTTCTTAGAATGGTTGCGCGCGTTGATCATCTGGGCTTGCTGTTGTGAATTCTGCGGCTGCGATTGATGCAGGTGTGGATTCAGACTGCCAGCCCTCATGTTCAAATTGCCAGTGCCAGATGATTTCTCCGAAGCAACGGCGTACTTTTTGCCATGGTGAGCGGGCGCCATGGCGCGGCGGGAAGCAGGGAAGCTAGCGAGACCAGGTGTAGCAGGGAAGTTGGAAGGGGTGATGAGTGACGAGCAGTTCGAGATTTGACCGGCCGGCCGAGGTCAAGGTTGGAAGTTCGTCTCGGATGTCGATAGAAAGATCGGATGCACTCCGTAGCGTGATGACAGGAGAGGAGCCGTCAGAAGGTGAGGCTTGACGCCCAGGAGGCGTGCGCTTCACGCGTGAACGGACGGCGATGGGTCGAGTGTGGGGAGAGAATTTAAGAGAGGGACAAGAGTTGTAGGGATAGAGGGGACAACTAGTACTGCGTGTCGCCACCAGGGCTGGCCGGGGTCTGAAGTGTGTGATTGAGCCAGGTTCAGTGGCAACATGGTATTGACGAGGTACGCGAAGAATTGATCGCGATGAGACTTGGGCGAGCTCTCATGGCAAATGAGTAGCGTGACCAAGGCCGAAACCATAGCGAAAAGAAGGCCTGATTTGTGCGTCCTCGGCCTCAGCACTTAATAACAGGCGCATCTTCTACGGTTACGACACAGCCATCTTATCGACATCATCAAGGACTGGGAAGAGCCCACCGCCGTCTGACAGAGCTACCCAGTTCAATCTCCTTGCCCGCATCTCTAGCTGAATGATAATATGACACCGCCCTCACTGTCGGTGAGCGGTGCTGCAGTGGCATTGGAGCCTCCGAGAGCATTTTATCGTCTACAAGTGTCTGTATAGGTATTCCGTATAGGTCGATGAATTGTTCGGAACAATAAAGTTAATCAGGGATTCGTAAAGACGGAGTGGGCACACGTGAAATAGTTCCCTGGCTCGTGGGCAAGATCCCTGCAATTTCCAGTGCCTTCTTAGTGGCCGCCGATCTGAGTCTGAAGCCGAAACATGCCCTAACAACAGCTCATCAACGGCGCCGGGCGATCATCGACATGCGCTGCCAGTGGCCCCTGCACGCCAGCAGCCAGTGCCAGTGCCAATACTCCTGGCTGCAGACTGCCTGCCGATAAAGCACTCCATCCACTCACGAGTATTTTCAGCGGGCTGGCGTCGAGACGGTACTCGTACTCAGTGCATGCACACGCAATGCAGTTTGCGCAAAGTCCTGCAGTGAAGCTAGCTTCAGCCATGCAGTTCAAGATTAAAAGGATACCTATCCCTCCACACTCGGTCTGCAAACGGGCAGATGATCGCAACGCCTCCAAAGCCCTCTTGCTCGCCTCTCAAATCATGTCAGGCTGCGAAATTAGGTCTGTTTCTTCCTCGTCATCATCAGGCGATGCCTACACGTTGGAAAGTCCCATCTGTCGCCAGCACAGCTCCAATCAACGCTGCCCAATATCATCCTAGCTCATATTTTGCTGCAGCTCTCGACGTTGGCCTTCCTGGTCCAATTCTTGACAGCCAACCTCCAGTCTGTTTCCCAATCCCGGATCCCAGGAACGGCAGAGTCTCCCCCCGCCTGTCTCGATCGCGTCTTCCAATTGCTCCTCTTCCCTCTCTTTTTGAGCTCCGTCGGTCCAGTAGAACCCGCCAATGCCACCGCTCCGTTCGCTCAGTGGCAAGCGATATCCCACCATTCTCCCGGCTATACCATAACGAGCCCTAGGTCCGCCTGTAATACGACCGGTTAACGTTGTGTGGCCCGGTGTTGATCCTCCATTTAGCTCTGATCGACATGGTTATTGGTGACCTTGATTCGATCAAGGAGTCGCCGACTCCACCCTCCGTGCGTGAGATGCCTGGTGAAGCTCTTCAACCGACTGGAATAATGACTGGAATTTTTGTCGTGCAGCGCTGACGCAAATGCAGTCGTCTCTTCGCGGCATATCTCGCACTTCCATTGGCTCTCTTCGTCTGCATCCTCGTGCCGTGTGTGAAGCTACCTACACCGACTGCGGCTGGAAGGTGCTGAATTACTATCCTAACCTTCCGCTTGTAGAAAAGGCGACCACAAATCAGCATGCACACAGTATTCGAGAAACCACAGCTGCAAACGACCAATGACTTGGGAGCCGACCCAGCAAATGACGGCCCCTGTCGACCACCAGGGCTCTCGGTACGAGTACCCAGCACGGCGAATGAGAGTGGTAAAGACTTGTCCTGGCGTCTTGTTGGCGGCCGTGTTCGTCACATCCACATCCGCGCAGGCCTAAGGAGCGTTCTTGCTGCCGTTGCAGGGCTAGGCTATTTCACCCTTGCGCCCATCTCGAACTCTACCGGAATGGCAATTCTTCACGACGTTCCTTCACTGTAGCGGATACGTGCCAACGTTCATGCATTGGGTTCAGCCTTGTTCAAGATTCAACAGGGATTTATCTACTGTGTACGCATCATCCTGTTTGGGCTGCAGTCATTGCATTCTTTCCAATTCCACCTGGTTGGCTTTGTCGTTTGAGTGACACAAACGGAGGAATCCAAGCCCAGAGAGGCCTTAATAATAGAAGCAGCGTCGAGCCGACCGACGTCCGAACCAGAAGCACGGACTCTGCGTGAGCGCGTCTGCTTTCATTTGTTGGCGCGTGCACTACAAAGAGGCAGTAGGGGAAAAGTTACTCGTGGCATTTCAGATGCTGTTCCAGACGTGTCGGAGTCACCATCCGCGCCAGGGAGCTACATCTCGTCGCCACACGTCACTACCATGCTCTGTACGCACTGAATATGTTGATGCTTTATTTTGTAAATCATAGCTGGGGATTTCGTCGCGGTAGGTAGCGGCATCTTCGGAGTTCGATTAGTTGTTGCTTGGTTGCGCGCGACTGAAAATATTGATTGTACGGGGTAGATCAGTCTCGACAATGTTCCTGAAGTGCCTGACCTCGTCTCGGGTCTGATTGTGGTCATGCACCCATGTAGAAAAGAGCCTGAAATGTATACATACGGTACCGAGTACTCAGAGGTACGAGGTACATCGCGCACCGTGGTGGCTGGCAGCCTATAGTACGGAGTAGCCGACGCCATTCCCCAGGTTCATCTCGGCCCAAGCAGCCAGTTTTCACACAGCTGCTCTCCCGCTGCAAGTGATTGCAGGGTGACCAGTGGACTTGCGCACAATCTCCATCCGAACGCCCTTCTTATGCATCTTTTGATTGAGGGACGTCTCAAGTTAAGTTCTACCTAGACTCTACGGAGTACCTCGAACAAACATGGGCGAACCAATCTCGAACCGTTGCGACATTCCCCGCATTGCCATTGCCATTGCCATTTGCCATGCCTCACAAGTGTCATCTGACGGGGGGCACGCGAGGGGGCAGCATTGAGTTTTGTGCGTATGCAGGTCTTTGATATCTAAGTTGCCAGCAGTCGGGCCGCTGTCGACTCCATTCCGTCTATCTGTCTTGGCCTGTCTGTCAGCAACATGAAACTATTTCCCACGCTCAAGAGTGGCCTCTTACTTTGTCGTCATGAGTTGACGACGACTTTTTACGTGATTTGCGCGGCTAGCGCTCCTTCGAATGCCCTGCAAGAACTGCATCCTTTAGTACTGCATATACTTTCGGGTTCGGGCTTTTACAGGCCCACGATCTAGTACCAAGGAGGTACTAGTCCAGTGCAAGGGACCCCATGCTCGAGAAACAAAGAGACGGCCGTTTCCACTTCCAAGTAGTAGTCTCTGTGGGCCTTGAACGGACAGAAACGCTGGATAGGCTGAGAAGGCTCAAACTTGGTGGCGCAAAATCGCCGGTACCTTGCCATCACAACACCACACCACACGCTACGGCGTGTGCCCGCCAAGTTTGCGGAAGTACCGTATGTGGCAATTGTACGAGTCCTCGTACGGAGTAAATACATCCGAATGACAGTGCAAGTGCATCAATGAGCACGGTTAGTTTCAACGGCCTTGAGTAATCAACGCGGGTGAAAGGCTGTGCTTTCAGTGTAATGGTCTGCCCAGTGCGGGAGAAGTGTACTCCGTCCTCTCCGCAAGTCCATGTATTTGCGCGGTTATTCGATCAAACAGTCAACAGCCACAGCTCCTACATGCTCTTGCACGACGGATAGAAAAGTCGCCGGGCCAAGCCACATTTGCTCGACAGAAATGATTTCTTCCAACTTTGCCGTGCCAGACCATCAATGACAGCCACGCCGCACTTTTACTCGTACTCGTAGACAACGAATGCTTGAACAAACTTCCGGATTTGCTTTTCACGCGTCCAGATCTCGGAGAATAACTCCGCCTGCCATGGAAAAGGAATCCAAAACACCATCCACCCGTTGTGGAGAGACAGATTTCCGTCAAGTCGAACTCTACTGTGCCGCCGCCGCCGCCGCCACAGCTGAAGTGGTTCCTTCGGAGTCGAGTTTGAGTGATCTTCGAACATACCATGTACCACCGGCCATAAAATCATGATCCATTGCATTTGCGCGTCGAAGTATCAGATGTTAGAACCGCCCAACATGATCCAATTTCCTGCCGTGGGTACAGGTAGAAATGTGAAGTATCTCTGGACGGACTTCCCAAAAGTCATCGATCATGCTTTCCGATATGTGGCCCGTCAGGGGGTGCGCAAACCTTCCACTGGCGGAGGTGGTCAGTGGCCACAATGGGGAATACTTTCTGATCGCGAGACTCAAGATCGGCAGAGAGTTTTCGCCTCCTTCGAGTAACGGAGTAGAGGGCCACCAAAAGCATGGTCTTTGTTCCCAAGAACGCAAGAAACTACCGAGTCGACAGCGTAGATCTCTCAACGGGCGGTCAAATGAGTATGCCCTTCTATTGGTGCGCAATGGCTAACTCATCTTGAGAGGGCTTGCTTCCATGCTGCTGACTTGCCGATCTTCTTTTGCAAACCTTCAGGCCGCGGGGATGATCGGCCGCCGAGCTGCCCCTCTGTGGCCTTCCGTCTTGACTGGGTGACTGGACGATTAGACACAGTGCCCCCGTGCCCCGTGCCATCAGTACTGACAATAACTATTAATCATTGATCGACAGTCCACACAGACGACGGCAGTCCATGAGTGACGCGGAATGTTCACCCACCGTCCAGCAAGGGAGAGTCCAAGGCGAGTAGGGAGTACTACACAATACGTAGTTGAGGTTGTGTGGATGTAATAACCCCGGGCGCGGCGCTCTGGCTGGGGGTTGCTTGCATGGACATGGATGTAGGTAAGGTACATACATACATACCCTAGTTTGTGTTCAGGGAGCGGAATTACGACCCATGGCAGCGGTCCGAAGCAGCGTGGGAGCGAGCGAGCGAGAGCGACGGGTGCACACTACCGAGAAAGATTATTCCTGCTCCATGCAGCGCGACCCAGCTACGATAGCAGCCTATCTGAATGTTTCGGCTCATTGCAGGACACAGAGACCGTGCGACAATGTTGCCGACAGGGTGGTTGGGCAATAGGGTACTTGCAGGGCCGGACAGCCTTATGTATGCTCAGGAGCTCCCAACCAGTCTGTATGAGGGGCCAAGGCGATCATTACGCCGCTTTTACTAGAGCTTGCACGTCCGGAATGCGCAACTGATGACAAGGTCCTAGATTTTGTTATGGGCAAGAATTAAGAATTTCCCACCTGTCGCACCAATTGCCGTGTGAGAGAGAAGTAACTGCTGTGCCAGCCGTGGCACGAGTCTATGTACTTGACAGCACCAACGTGCATGGCGGAAGAACTGCTCGTATCTGCTCCTAGTAGGTACCGTAGTTCAAAACGCCCACGAGCCATGGCCATGTCGATCAACCATGTGTGTGCCATGCTCCAGAGGGTCATGTCCGCCATGTTTGCCACGAGTTACAGTAGGGGGGTCTCGTGAATGGGCGGCCACGGAGGGTGCTCAGGGGTGGCTGGCTGAGCTGGCATGGCCCGTATGGCTGGGAGGCACAGGGCAGGGCTACGGGCTAAGGAAAAGATCTTCAGGCACCTGGAGATCCATTCGTTCAGGGATGCGGTGACCTACCGTAAGAACAGCCTGCCCCTAACTACTGCGACGCATAGGCGCAGCGTAAGTGAAGCGACACAGCCACTCACCCCACCTCCGTCTATGGTACTGTTCAAGGGGATTCTTCTCTACAACAGACTGCCAAATGCAAGGAATTTCATTTGAGCGAAATGACCGCTGGGAAAACAACTACAGCGATATCTATCCGCATACCAGTCCACTCGATCTTAGTGCTATATGTCACTGCCGTTCATCAAGTCGCGATCGTCAAGAAGCGCCGCATTAAAGGGTGGCTACGATCTCGTTCTGCAGCTCTAGGATCCCCAGCTCTCGACATGCTCTGCCCTTCATAACGTCGGAAGGAGGTGTTTTGCCTTGGATTTCCGGTAATGCCCAAGTTTGACTGAGATATAACACGTCTGATAGGACGCCAGGTCTGTTCTACAAAGAACTAAAGGGAGCTCCAGCTGTAATCGGTATATTACATCTCTCTGGTTCGAGTTCTTCAACATGAAACGTCTTACCAGATGGCTTGCCTGACCTTGATTGATCGTCTTCTGTGTCTCGTATCATAAAATGCATCCCAGAACCAACAGTGTCCACGTTTTGCGCTTCATGTTCATCAAACACTATCCAGTCTGTCGGAATACCTGGCCCCACATCGTTCCTCAGGGCCGACCTGCTACACGTTGTTCGAATAACTTCCTGCAGTCGGCTCGACCCTGATATCCGGTACAGGCATTGGTGGTTGCTGCTGCTGCTGCTGCTGCTGCTGCTGCGCCAGAGGTGCTAGTTGAGGAGGATACGGTGCCGTTGGTGGAAGACCTTGTTGCGGCGGAGTCACAAGAGGCATACCAGGCTGCAGAGGAGGCGCTGTTGTAGTGACAGGCACTTCCTCTCTGTGCTGCTGCTGCTGTTGTTGCTGCTGCTGGGCAAAGTACACTCTTGGGTCACCTTGAAAACCTTGGGCAGGCGGTGGTGCTTGCTCCAGAGCAGGCAATGGCCGGCGGTCGTCATCGGTATAGGTTTCGCTACTCTCGTCACTGTATTCTCCTCTTTCTGCTCGTCGACGGCGCTTCTCTTCAAGTTCGGCTTGCCATTTACGCTCTCGAGCTTCTGTTCGGGGTGTTAGTATCGCGCGCGATTGCTGGTCTAAGGAGGTACCTACCTCTAATCTCCTTTGTCTTTTCTGCCAACTTCATAATATCATCCTTAGAAACCACTCGCAAGATGATCACATAGTCGTCCCTCTCCTCGTATCTCTCATGTGCCTTTTCTAGTGCCTCTGGATTTACCAGCGCTCGACTGATCTTAGTCCATCGTGCGTTTGGCGGTATTCCATCCTTTTGCGCATCCTTCAACGGTGCGACCCCTTCACGAGTAGGGTTTGGATCTTCAGGGAAAGGCACCTCTCGTGGTGGTTTGAGGATACCTCTGGGTTTGTACTCCTCCTTCTTCTCGGCTGGCTCAACCAATTGGACCTTGCGAGGGCGGCCATCTTCGTCTTCACCAGGCGATATGGTGCGCTGTTCAAGGTTTGGTGGGACATCACGATCCTCATCACGAGAGGCCGCGCTGTCCCGGTGATACCGAGGAGCATCGCGTGGATCCTCTTGGGGTTCTCGTTCAGATCTGCGGTGGCGGGACTCCTTTCCCTCATAATCCTCGGTCGTGTCCGACTCATTGTCACGATCTTTGTGTCTTCGATGACGGTGGTGCCTCCTTCTTTCGCGGCGATCTTCATCCTCCTCAACGTCCTCGCCTCTCCGGTCGTCATCACGTCGGCGATGATCACGCTCTCCGTTAGTCATTCTAAGGTCACGATCCAGACGGCCAGCAAGTTCGTCTGGGCTTGGTTCGTCACCGGTGTGTTGGTGACGTCGTCTCCTGTGCTTCCGCTCCTTGCGCCCATCACTTTCCGACTCTTCGTCATCTTTGTTCCGGGCGCTTTTGATGGCCGCACCTGCAGCCGCGCCAACAGCACCCACAGCAGCTGCAGTAATTCCTTTGCGTAGCCCAGAGTGATCCGGGCTACTCTCACGGCTGCGAGGCTTGCCAGACCTTTCAGGTTCTGGAAGTCTTTTGGGTATGTGGTCACGGTCACGGTCCCTTTCTCTATCTCGGTCGCGATCTCTGTCTCGATCCCGCTCACGGACACGATCGGGATCGCGTGGAAAGTCTCGTGCTGACTCTCTCTCACGTTCATCACGATGTCTGTGCCTTGGTCTGTCGTCATCATCCTGACGATCAGGGCGGGGTCTGGGCAACGGTCGACCGTCCCGATCATCTCGATTTGACGAGTAACCCTCCTCGGGATAATGGTGGAGGACTGGAGCTCTTGTGGAATGGCGGCGCCGGGGTAGATCGCTCCCCCGGTCTTCCGTGTCGCTGGTGCGACCGTTCGTGTGCCGAAGGGGCTCATTCCTCTCAATCCGGTCAAATGCACGGGCAGACGAGGGAGGTGGAGCATCTCGGGTGTCTCTCCTGGCGGGCAGTCTGTACTCCGGCAGCCCCATCATGCTCACCGGTCGTTCTCGTCTACTATGACTCTCTCGTCGCTGAGGCGGACGCGATGATTCGGACAAGAATTGCTCTTTCGGCGTCGTGTAAGAGAAGCCTTCGTCTTGTAGCGGGCCACGAGACGCCGAATACGAGGGATACGCATTGTAGCCGCCCCGACGATGGTATTCGGGCTGTCTATGGACTCTGGCGGGCAGCAGACGCTCCTGTTCGGCGCGAGTAGCGCTCGCGTGACGATGGTGGTTTCGACCTGTGGAAGCCGCGGGGACGAGATATCGCTGCTCCTCTCTGGGCGCCAGAGCTGGGCTCCTTGGGTCGTCGCGAGAGGGGCCGCTAACGATCGCCGGGCGAATTCGAGGTGGGGAAGAGCGACGCTCGCTGAAGGTGCTAAGCGGCCTGCGATTCTCCAGTGTAGAGTTGTTTCTCGGACGAACAGCATATTCAGTCCGCACAATAGAACCACCGCCCGGGTGAGTGTCGTCAAGCACTTGTCTCTTGGCTATGCCCTGGGTGCTGTATACGCTCCCATGTCGCGTAGCAGGGAATGTGTCGATGACACTACGTGGTTGGGAGGAGGAGGAGTATCGAGCCGGGTCGAAGGAGGAGGATATGAACATCCCCGTCGAGGCGCGAGGATCTGCATACCGCCGTCCCGGAGGGGAGCTCGGTCGATAGCGATTTTCCGTCATGGTGACGCTCTTTTGTCGTGGTTCTGTTGATTGCTTTAAGACATCGGATGACCGAGATCGGGAGCAGGACAAGTCTCGGCGGCAAGGCCACCCACAAATAGGCGACGGTTGACCGAAAGTAGAGGCTAGATCGATAATGGTGTCAGGGTCAGCAAGGTTCGGTGTCGAGGAGTTTATACGACATTAGAAGACTGACACGAGAGGCTGATGTGAGGCTCAACGCTGAGGTTGTCGATGAAGTCGAGGGTGAGGAATGTGAATGGGAATCGTAGGGCCGCCTGAGGAGTTGGGGTCGCTCGCACCTTCTAGAAATGCTCCAAGCAGAAACAGGGTGTCGGCGAAGGATCCGGTGAGGAATTACTGGATGGTTTCATGCATGTAGGAATGAACGTGGGCGAGAGAGGAAGATATTGGTGTCTTGTGTTCTAGAGCAGCCATGACAGGCAATTCTTGTTCCACCTGACGATCTGGCTTTGAAGGCCTGCGACGCCCGCACGAAGACGCCGACGTCATCCTGCGAAAGGCGACAACACACACAGGACTGTATCTGTCCGTCCCTCCCACCGCCTCACCTGAATCACCTCACGCTCCATCTTGCTTCTTGCTTCTTGCTTCTTGCCTACCACTACCGGCACAAACTGGTGCCTGTCTGCTGCTATGCCCCATCTTCTGAGTCATTGTATCCTCAGACTGTGCCCAACGACCCGGAGACTATGCTGTCGCTAACTTCGAGTACCTCTCAGTCCACCCCATTTCAGGCAAACCAGTCGCCCAAGCAAGCAGACAGTTGCCTTTTTACTCGTCCGCACACCGGTTTGCGTCCCAAGCAGACAGTACTACCGTGTGTGCCCGACCCAACCAATCTTACGCCGACGACTTTTGGGTGCCAAAACTACGCCGATCAAAAGCACTGCTGCCCAAGCTAATTTCCGCTTTACAACCGCAGAATCCTCTCTGTCCGGAAGCTGCTTTCATCCGGTGGTATAGCCTTTCGATGATTGAAGCCCGAGTAGTCAATCCCAGCAAAGAACGCCGTGGTATTTGGGATGCCTCTTTCACCGGGCGTCGCAGCCGCCAAGCGAGGTGTTCGCAACGCGGACAGTCCGCCCTCAATCATGTCGGGCACTCAGTTGCTCCACCAGTTCTTACCAAATACTTCCATCACTTCCGACACTCGGCACGCGATGTCCTCGTGATACCATTCTGATTGTGGGGGGAACTGCCAATTCCCGAGGACGGCGGGAGTGGACGACCTGGCTCTCGAGCTTAAGATGCCTTCTAGCCTTACCCTGCAAGGTTATGTTGCATGCTGACACACACGAGAGCTCACGGGACTTCCGAGCTTGCATGACGAATGCTCACTCTTCATCAGGAAACATGACGGAACTATGTCCTGCCCGTCACCCTCCCCAGGCGATTTCCAGGCTGTTTCCGAAGGCGCAGGCTCACGTGCCGGCATCTTCCAGACTCCTGCGTCCGGCAATCTAGTCCAGCCCCTGCACCTCATTGTGCACATCCAGCGTACGGCTCCTCAAAACCCCCTCACATGACATCGAGCAACCCCCGGAACGCGGGTGCAAACTCCCAGACAGATTCGGCCGCCTTTTGGTCCCGCCCCTCGCCAATCTCAACCCCAGCATCTAAGCTTTGGGAGATCATGCAAGGCTGTAGCGGCGCTTAGGTAGAGAACTTCTGTCGTTATTTCTTGAGCATTAATGTGGCTGTGTTTGCTGACAGTTGTGTCACGGGAGTGGTGCTTTTGACGCTGGCGCAGGCTTCTCACCAATCTACAGATGGACTTATCCGAACTTCGAGACTCGGATTCCCCGTAAGATGCTGGCATACTACCTTTCCACCAAGCCGATCGCCTTCCATGTCCTCACTTCAAAGGGAGCGCCGTCAACTTTGCCTCGGAGCAAGCACTGCAAGGTAGGTTTGAGTTCACCCTCAATGAAGACAGCCTCGTCGCGACCGAGGCGCGGTATGCTGTCGATATTGCCCAAAACTAGCATTCCAGCAAGAGGAAATGGCCAAACGGGGCTTAGACAAATGATTCCGCCTCATGTTCCTGCTCAAAATGCTCAAGACAAAGCTGGCATATCACCAACCGAAAAGAAAGCACTCAGTTGGTCATTTTCGAGATCCAACTTCTGCCGTCATCAGGGCGAGCAGGCTGCTGTTGCCCATACTTTCTGACCTCAAGCTTAATGAAGCAGCTATACTCCCCTGCAGCTCGGCGCAAGTATACCATCCTTTCAATGCTACCACGCATCACTGAGGCGAGATGGACCGCAGTTATGTTTCGCCCAAACTGGCTTTACCATCTCTCGTGAACGAGGGATATAAAATTGGAAGATACTCATCCAAAGGAAGGTATCGGAACTCCTCACTCTATCGCCCTTGCCATTCAAGATCCTTTACGACTGCTTCATCTTGTATTCTTTAAGATCGTTGTGCTACCTGTTTCCACGTAGCCGCCGTTCAATTTCCTCGGGCCTCGGGCACTGGTTTTCTCGAAGCGGCTTCCTATTCAGCACGAATCCTTCAAACGCTACGAACCTAGCCCGGGAAGATGGCTTCTTTGTGGCAATGTTGCCGCTGCGTCGACGGCCCTATGAAGCTGGTCAATAATCCGACTTGTTCCAAATGTGGTCACAGACCGTGCAAGAATTGCAAGAGAGACGGCGACATTGTCATTCTCGGCTCGAGGAGAGCAGCAGCTGTTCGCGCCTACCATCATAACACTGCTTGTCACGCGTACCCTGGTACCAACATTCCACTGAATCACTCCGTCCGAGAATCTGTTCCGCTTACCTACTCGGTTGATCCAAGTTCGGCGCAAGCCAGGAAACGCATGCGCCTCGGGAGCCGACCTGCACCTTCCATGAGAGGATGGTGGGTTTGCCACAACTGTAACAGCATAAACAACCCGGAGCTGTGCCAAGGAAGATGCACTATCTGCGGTCACGCGAAATGCAATCAGTGCCGAACAGCTCGTTAGGCAGTGGCCGAGAAAGGGGTGACAGGCTGCAAGTCCTGAACGCTTTCACCTTCGGGTGTCCTCCGACCAGAACGTCTTCAGCTAGACACCCCTTGCCCCTTTGATGACATTCACGGCTTGATCACGGGTACCACTTGGAGAACTTTTCCTAACATTGGCCTCTATGACGACTATCACTCGCTATCGACCGGGCACGGCACGGCTTTCGGCACGATTGTGCAACGTCTCTCCCTGAGTTAAATGATACCCCGACTTACGGCGGCGGCTCCCTCGTATTATGTGCCGTTTTCACCTCTAGACTTCCTTCACCCCCAGAAACCACCACAGGACTACAGGACCCCCTCGGCTCTGAGAAGCTTGGGAACTTCACCATCGACCGGATACCAGCACGATCGCGAACACATCATCCATCTCTTCGTTCACTTCACTTGAACCCTGTACGCCGCTGCCACATGCGGGGGCATCGTGTCATTGATATTATCTAAGATATACTCAGAAGGACGACGCTCACGATGTATCTATTTCATTCAACACTGTCGTTTCTATCAGATCAGATCAGATTGGTTAGATTAGGCTAGGGTAGGGTATATAGCATTCACTCGTTATTCTTTGGCAGAGTACGTTCTATATCCTCTCTTCCAGACAAGACGTGCCCGGTTTCCTCTTCTCCGTCCGCATACGCACGCACATATCATACGTACCCGTCCCTGATCCGTTCGCTCGCCAGTCCTGCAGGCTTGCTTGGCGAGGAGTCCCGACGACTTGATGATCCGATGACCCGATGGATCTGACGATCTGAAGATCCATTGGATCTATACCTCTCCGCCCACGGTGCGGAAAGTGCCCCTTCTCTCGCGAGTCGCGATATCAGAGAGTGAATTGAAAAAGAGAGAGAGACGCCGGGGGGGAGCATACTGCGTAGTGCATCCGTCTTACGAGACCGGGATGCGGAGACGTCAAGTTCCGCGTAGGAGGGAAACCAAGGATATATAATTTTCGAACGTTCAATGTGTGCATGCATTGCGCCTGCGTTGCCCGATCGCCTGAAATGCCCCAGCCGGTCCCGGCGCGAAATAACCCATCTACCTACCTGCCTTAGGCACCTACCTACCCGACCACCGACGTTTGTACAGTAACAGTCACAGTAACAGGACAGCACCAGTACCGAGTACTAGGAGCAGTACTTGGTCTTCCTCTAGCGCCCTTTCTCCCCGTCCACGCCGGCAGCACCTGACGTGGAAAGTCTGCCCCCCCGTCTCTTCCGCTTCTTTTTCCTTTTCCCTCTCCTCTCGTCCCTGCTTCCAGACTCGCCTTCCCGTCCACGAGCACTGCGGTTAGGGCTTCGACTTCGACTTCGACTCCGAGTCCGGCCCGGCTTCGCACGCGTGGCCTCCAAGCCCACTCTGTCACGCTCATGCGCAATCACGCCTTCACCTTCGCCCTCGCCCTCGGTCCCGTCTTCGTCTTCGAAGATTGAAATCCCGGCCTTGCTCTTCATCCTCCGCACCACTGGGCCTAGCTTATACATGCTCAGCGGGTCGGAGTGGTCGACCAGGGGACTTGGCTTGAGCGGGAAAAGCCAGTCGAGAAGGGTATACCCCATTATTTCTTGGAAGTTGCCGGCTGGACCAATGTCGAATGGGTTAGCTCCGGGGCGGGATTCGAGGATAGCAAAGGTGCGAGGTTCGGGGGCCGGCGGCGAGGACAAGTCTGAGGGCAGGATGCCGGTGCGTTGCTGGGGCGGGGAGTCTGAGTTTGGATGTGATGAAGATGGACTAGGCGGCGAGGTCTTTGTGGTTGCTTTCTCAGCGGGATGTGGCGATGGCGCTGACACTGGTGACGTTGGCACGCCGGGATGGTACGTCCTCTCTGGCGAGGCCGGCCCATCATATGCCTGCCGTGTGAATGCCTGGTCGCTGTCGTTGGACAAAGTCGCGCCATGACGCTGCAGGATCTGGAACTGCTCCTCCGGTGGGCGCGGGTAGCTGATCAGTCTGAGATCCGACGATCCGGGGGCATGGCACTTCTCCAGCACCCGAGGTGGCAGATAGACGGCGAGATACCAGATCTTGGTCTTGCGCGTAAAGTTCTCGATGGTCGTCGAGTTCAGGACCGCCAACTGCAGACTCGACCCGCACATTCCCGCCGCGAAGATGAAGAACAATCCTGCAAAGACGAGCGTCAAGACCCAGTGCACATTGAGGAAGCCCGGTTCCTCACTCCGCCGCCTCGCAAAGTAATAAGCCATCACGACAAGAGCGTGCAGACAGAACAAGGCCGCCCAGCCCGTAAACTGGATGAAGAACTTGAACGATGTCTCGGAGATGATGCCTCCTACCCAGGGGCAGAAATGATCCATCTTCAACACGCAGCGGCCGAGTTCGCGGCAGTGGTGCGCCCGGTCGGGCTTGTAGTTGTAGCATGTCGAGCAGAAGGGAGGGCGGCCGTCCCACCCGCAGACGAAGACATCTTTCTGCCAAAACTCGTGAGCGCGGAAGCCCTGGGCCTCTTGATCCTGCTTCCGGCGGTATTTGCGCGGCGTGTAGCCTGCCCCTTCTGTGTCTGTGGGAGCATAGCCCAGGGCTTCCTCCTTGCGGGCAGGACTTGTTCTTCTTCTCTCGTCGCGGCGCTTTCTTTCCTTTTCGATCCAGTATTGTTCGCCACGCGGGACGAGGCCCGGCCTCGTGAGGATGGTCCCGATGAGGCGACCGAAGCATATCAGGGTGATGAGGAGGAGGAGGTAGAAGATGACCAGGATGGCCACGGCCGCGCCGGTGTCGCGGTGTGAGGACAACGATGCGGGAGGATTGATCAGATACTTGAGACACACTCGATCCGTGACCACCCAGGACGAGTATCCTATGATCCCGAGTAGCAGAAGCGGGACTATTCGCGCCGTGATAACATTGCCTCGCTTGTTGGCCTCCCCTGGGCGCATCGACTTCATCGCGAGTGCGTCGCTCGTGGATGGCTGCTAAGCGTGCCGTCAGCGGGCGGCAGCAGAAGACTCGGCTCCTGTCACCGGTTGGAGTGTGCGCCGTAAACCATCGAGTCAGCTATATCCGACCAAGTATACAGCCAAATGCAGATGGAGATCGATGCTGGTTCGAGTCCAGGGGCCTGCGTCCTTGTGTCCACTCGAGAACCTGTGGTGCTTGGAACTTGGACAATGACGTTGTCGCATCTCGGCCGAGAATCCGCAGAGGACAGCATCGGCCGCATGAGTGAGATTGTGGGAGACTATAGTATCATTTCACCCGGAGTAATCTTCTGAAATCATATTTTGATCATTGGCTATCATGATGACCATGACTGTCAATATGTACCTGGTTGCGGGTTTTCCGTCGTGGAGTCACCGCAACCTCGATCTAAAGCCTGACGTTCAACCAGTTGAATTCACCACCAACAATTGCCCACCGACGAAACTCATTCGGCAATCCTCATGACAATTTGCGTCCCATTCAAGCCTTCTCGATCTTCTCTCGGAGGATGCCCTTCAGCGTGACCGCATCCGCAGCAAACTTGCTGATACCTTCTCGGAGCTTCTCGACGGCCATTTGCTCCTCGTTAAAGTCGAAGCGGAATGTAGGCTCGTCGTTGATGTAGCTGCGCTTCGGGATATCCAGTTTATGAGCATCTTCCGCCTTCAACTTCTGAGGCACCTTGTCCTGTGAGTTGTAGAGATCTTCGAGCAAGTTGGGAGAGATGGTCAAGTAGTCACAGCCAGCGAGCTCGGTGATTTCGCCCACGTTTCTGAAGGAAGCACCCATGACAATGGTCTTGTAGCCGTATTTCTTGTAGTAGTTGAAGATTGCCTGCACGCTCTTGACACCGGGGTCTTCGTTCGCGGGGAAATCCTTCTTCATCGCCGCCTTGTACCAATCGAGGATACGGCCGACAAAGGGAGAAATCAGGAAGGCACCAGCTTCGGCGGCTGCGATGGCTTGCACCAGGGAGAACATGAGGGTTAAGTTGCAGTTGATGCCCTCCTTCTGGAGGATCTCCGCAGCCTTGATACCTTCCCAGGTCGAGGCAATCTTAATCAGAACGCGGGACTTGTCGATGCCGACAGATTTGTAGAGCTGCGCCGTGTGAGCATGTTGCGGGTTGAAGTGGAAACGGAGAGCATACCTCAATGATATGGCGAGCCTTCTCGACTGACTTCTGGGTGTCAAAAGAGAACCGAGCATCAACTTCGGTCGACACTTTGCCGGGGACAATCTGCAAGATCTCTTTACCGAATTCGACCAGTAGTCTGTCGAGTGTGGCATCAACCTGCTCGTCAATGTCCTTGCCCTATTCCGATAGACTCAGTAAGTTCCCGGCATGGTAGGAGTGCTCTCTGACGTACGTGTTTCTTGCCATACTCAACCGCAGGATCGATCAACTTGGCGTATTCGGGTTTCTTGGAGGCGGCGAGGATGAGAGAGGGGTTGGTGGTGGCATCTTGGGGCTTGTACTTCTCAATCGCTACTACACGTTAGCAATGGCCCGGCGTCGAGGATGAGCAGAACTCACTGTGAAAGTCGCCGGAGTCACAGACAACCGTCTGTTGATCTCAGTCAGTGTACAATCTCCAGAAAATGCCGGGGAGGCGGGGTCGAAGCATACGGTGCCAGTGGCCTTGAGCTGCTCAAGAGATGAGGACATGATTACAGGTTCAATTGGTAGCGTATGTAGAGTTTCTGAGTCGGAAGTTCAGTAGACGGGAACGAAAATTTCTGGATTACGAGGTCGGAATGCTTTTATTATGCCACCTGGGCTTCACTTCAGTTTCAAGCCGGCAGCTTGTGACGATTAAGGTGGGGCAGCTTGTGACCCCTCGACACGACAACTCGCGGGTAAATCGCAGGGACTGTGTTTTGCTTTGCGCTTTGGGTTGGTTGAGCATGCAAACCCCAACGTAATTGCGCGGTTTTCCTTCCACTCTGAACGCCTCGCTGCTGCTCTCAATCGCCTCCCTCACCTGCTGATGCCTTGACGGCGATGAGTTTCATCCACGCCCTCCTCGTACCTTCCCGCCGACATGTTGATCTTCCAGCCTGCCCAGACCACGACGGCTCGCTAACCCTGACGTGCTTCCGAGGGGGCCCGCGCCACGAGCTGCCCTCCTCTCAGCATGTGTTCATCGAGCAGCTCCCTTATCGAATCACGCATGATGAAAAGCTTACCTCAACCAACGTGACTGACTAAGCGGCTGTGCTTTGGTCACTCTGTGTCGAGCGATGACCGGCCAGCCGTTTGCTCCATGTAGTAGCCGACAAGGTTTTGCCACCGTTGACCACTGGCTCGTCAAAGCCCATCTCAAGCATCCCGTCTCCTTGACTCTTACCCCAGGATGAACTCAGCATAGCTTGGCCCTTCTGCCTAGCAGGGTCCTTCATTTTTGTCCAGAGAGGAGAATGCTGCGGACATTCCGGCTAACAAGCGCAGAGCTGGCGGCAAGTGGAATGACTCTGTTGCATGTCTCGAACATTAGCAATTATTGGTATATTTATGTACTGTAGCTCCAGCTTTCGGAGAACCCAGATGACGGTCCGAGCTATCTGAGTGCGTCTAGAACCCCTAGTCCAGAGATTGCTCATCTTTCCCACCACTTTTCGCAACTATTCGTGCCAGTCATGCGTAAATTTCAATACAAAAGATGAAGTGAATGAAACCCACAATGGTATCATCTGGCTCAGGTGAAACGTCAAAAAGAAAAGGAAATCTTTTAGTCTGTAAGTCCGAAGACTTTGCGCAACATAGGAAACTTTTTCTTCTTCCCGCTGCGTCCAACCGCCTCCACCGACGGGTTTGTCTTGCGCATGCTTCCTTGGTTCAGCCTCGTCGTGCCATTCCGTATCGGCGGCCCGTCGGCCGTGCTGGGCCGGGGCTTTTCGTCGGCCAAGGTCGGCGGCAATGGCCAGGAGTCGCTCATGACCCGGTCCGGCATATGACGTCGATGCAATTTGGCATGCCCCTGCTGTTGGCCACCGGGATGCTGTTGTTCTCTTGCTGCTTCTAGCTTGGCTCTGGTCTGCTCGACCATCCTATCACGCTCAGCAGCGGAGGAGAAACCCAGCCTCGACGGTTTGCTCGTGTCGGTGGTTGTCTTCGGTGGGGCTGGAGCTCGAGGGGATTCGGTGACGGGTGAGAGTGCCTCGTCCTTGGGTTTCTTGCTGCGGAATAATCCAAGCAATCCACGCTTCTTCTCGCTGTTGGGTGATAAAGCTTCGGTACTGCTCGCAGGTGGAGGTGCATTGCCTTGGGGAATCTGCAGCTTGGGTGGAGCTTTTGCTGCCGGCATAGGTTGATCCTCCTCTGAGCTATCATCCAAGTCTGTCGATTCTTCGTCATTGTCCCTCCGAGGTATACCACGGACTGGAGCAAATTGCGGAATGTCTATCTCGTCGTCGCTGTCGTCTGCGAATCGTGACCGGAATTTGCTGGGACGAGGCTGATCGTCCGAATCATCCGAGTCCAGGATACGAGATCTATTGTTCTGCATGGTGAAGCCCGCGGGCAGGGCACCGGCGCTCCTTTGTTGGCGGCCAAACATGGAAGAGGTTCTTCTGGCTTCCACAGAGCCACGGAGGGTCGGCGTGTTGTCCATCGAAGCCCTTAGTGTTGTCCTCATGGAGCGAGAAGTATCTGGCGAAGAGAATGGCCGCCTCCCAACAGGTGAGAGTGATCGCACGCCGTTGCGAGCATCACCACGCAAGGTTGGATCAGCTACACCACGCATGCTTCGGCGCATCGTGTATTTGCCGCCCGTAGTGGATTTACTGCGACGAGCCTTTCTGAATGAGCTTTCTGAATCACTCTCATTCGTCGCGGGTTGTGAGGCAGGTTGGGCCCGGTGGATAGGTGCCTGAACTGCAGCAGCTGTGGCAAGAGGTATATGTTTCTTTTGCAGCGCGGCGCGTGGTTGGCTTGGCGGAGTTGACACGGCGGGCTGCGCAGCTCGTTGCTGTGAAGCCGGAATGGCTGGTGCAGGCATGGATTTACGAGAATCGGTGCGCATAGTTTTCCGAAAACTAGGATCGACCTCTGGAGGTGAGCTTGCCCTCATCGAGTGCCGGAAAGGTGCCGCCGCCGCCGCCGCATGCCCAAGACTTGGTGTGGCAACCGCGGGATATGGAGATTGTTGATTCTTTTTCCGGAGAGGCGACTCGGGTAGCCCTTGTGCAGGCGCAAACGCTGCTGGCACAGAAGCGGCGGCAGCCATAGCAGCTGGTGTTCTTTTTTTGCGCCTGGGCTGGTTCGCAGCAGGCTGTGAAGCTGGTAATTGCGAGGAGCGTGAGGCCTGAGCAGGTTGTGATACCTGATTGTAGGTAGTCGTCGCATTAGGTGGATTTGGGCTCTCAGACAGCTGCCCGGATGCAGCCTGCGCCGTTGACTGCAGATCAGGAACAGGCGCCGCCGGGGGCGCTGCTTCTTCCACGCCAGCAACCTCCTGAGGCAGGACCTGCCGTGTCTGATGCGCAATTCCGCTCCAACGCGCCCGTGTCTCTTCCCAAGACTCGGCTCCTACAGGCTTTCCAACAGGTGCTAGAGCATGTGCCAGTGGACTCTCTGGGGGAGGAGTACGACGCCCCGGTGGAGGGGCGATAGGGCTCTCCAGAATGGCATCGATAGAACCGAAGCCCATCCGTTCCATCTCCGAAGGATCTTCTGCCGCATCACTATAGATGCTGTCATCATCCGATATGTCTCCATCGGTTTCTTCGGCGGCTTCTTTTCGGCCTTGGTGACCTTTGTTGGACTCATCAAGTTTAGCAAGGCTCTCCGCCGATACTGGAAAGCCTCCGGGTACCACGACAAGGTACTGGTCAAGTGGCTTATGCTCCGCTGCGGGGGTGGGTGGCGATATGGCAACAACAGGAACTTCTCTTTGGGGCACCTGGGCCGCTTGCGCACCCTGAGGAGGAGTGACAGGTTGAACGGGAGCTGTGACTTGTTGATTGATGGTCAAAGCCGGAGCTTCCTTTTGGGGCGTACTGACCGACACCTCACGTGGTGCTGGCGTCGGCGTGATGCTCGTGGTCCCTTCGTCCTCAGACTCTTCAGCTTCAGATGCATCACTTCCCTCGTCTGAGTATGATAGAACGCCCTCGACGGACGTCACTTCAGGGGGAAGAGGCTCATTGGACTGGCTTGGAGTATTCCGCCGGGCGGCTGTTTGAGCTTCTTGGGCTAATATTGCGCCCACAGCGTGGTCGCTTGACACGCCAGCCGTGTAGGAAATGTTGGTGTTGGACGCATCAGAAGATGACCCTGATTGGGACGGAGTCTTAGCATCTGTAGGTACGGACCGAGGTTCGGGGGGTGACCTTGGTGCTTGTGCTGTATTTGAGTCGTTCATGTCTTTAAACTTCTGCCCACGAACGCTACCAAAGGATGGAAGTTGAGGGCGTGGCTTCATCAACTCTTCCATGTCGCCATTGGAGGGAATAGTGTTGAGTGAAGGTTTATTCTTCCCTAGGCCAAGCCAGCTCTTTCTTTCCTTGCCCGGGCTTCCAACTGGACTTGAGTCGTTGACAGCTATACCGACAATCTCTGGTTGAGCATCGAAGCTCACCCGCACGGACTTCTTTCGTTTCGGAGGCCCATCGAACGATGCACTGGAGATATCAGACGACTCGCTAGGAGTGACGCTAGAACCCCGGAGCTGTCCGTCAGCCCCTGATCGTGCGGGAGAAGAGTGCTTGAGCGCGGGTTTGGCCGGTGAGACCGATCGTGGTGGGGGTTCGTGTTTCCGGCCAGCAGCAAGATCTGAAGATAGTCTATCTGAGAATCTTGTTGATCTCGATGGGCTCAGAGACGTACCCCTTGTAGGTTGAGGTTCGGACGCTTGAAGGTGGTCCACCGAGGCTGCCGACGGCTCTTCCGGTACGGCCGGAGCAGCAGATGCAAGCTGCTCGGGGGAGCGAGGCTGGCTTGTTGTCGGCAGTGTAACAAGTTCCCCAATCTTCCTCGATACATTTGCTGCATTTATAGGACGCTTGTCTTGGGCAAAGGTTGACACATCTTTGGCCTGGGGGTCTACTAGCAGACGATCCGAAGTAGGAGTACCCTGTTCCTGCTGCTCGCCTTCCCAATCCTCGCGCACAATAGATGGCTGTTTTTGCAATATACCAGATGCTCTCTGAGCCCTTTTCTCCCTCTTCCACTCGACGTTTGAATCCGAGTCGGAGTCTGATCTAGGACTTTCGACCACGGGGAAATGTGTGCTTTCCCCGGAAACTGGTGCTCTTTTCTTCTTTCGCTTGCCTGGCGGCTGGCCCTCTAGCAAGGATTGCTGTTGAGGCTCTGGAGTAGGTTCGAGCGAAGTAACAACAGCGTTGCTCGTCACAGTCCCAGTGTGTAAATGACTGCCTTCGGCTGCGCCGCCTGCTAACTTCTTTTTCTTCTTTTTAACAGGCTGATTCGTGGCCTGGGCCAGATCATGCTGAATGCTGGCTACTTGTACAGGAGAAATGGCTGCAGTCACGGCATTCGAGTGCGCATTGCCATTCAAACGGTCGCCGTTCGTGACTACCGGCGATGGCAAAACTGGGGACTGCGTCATAGGAGATTGAGGCCGGGGCGACAAGGGTCTGGAGAAATTGACCGAGTTCCTACTGTCAATACGTTCAAGATCATTGCTTTGAGCGGCGTAGCTGTTCGTCTGGGCACCCAGCGGAGGCGGCGGTGGAGTAGATCCGTATCTATCCAGACTCTGGCCACGATTCTGTGGTTGCACCGTGGGGGGTGAAAGCACGCGAGGCGGAGGGGCTTCTTGGCTTGACGCTCTCTTTTTCTTCTTGACCGGCGCAGTCGCAGGAGGCGCAAAATGTTGCGGGATGCTCGGGATCGGAGGGGCCTGCGGTGCCGATCGTGACACCGGTCGCGACGGAGACGGGGAGGGCGTCCTGAATGTCCTCTCAGTCATAGACCCGGAACTGCTTTGCCGTTGCAGACCACCTCTTCCTCGACCCCGAGCTGAGTTTGAAAGGGAACCGGAAGAGGCTTGCCTTTGAACCATGCGCTTAGTCTGGACCTGATCAACCGGGACTGGGGGCGGAGACATAGTTCGTAGGGCCTGTGCTGCAGCGGTAGCTGACAGGTTTGCCTGGGAGGCTCGGCTACTCAAAAAAGCCTGAGTAGCCGCCTTGTGCGCTGAAGCTGAAGCGGGTGTCTGGGGCCGCTGCGGGCGAGCGAGCAAACAAACGTCAGCACTTGACAGCTGAGCGGACTGGATGGGGCGCCGGAAAGTGATTACTTACAGAGGCCGACGCAGACCTGCTTCGCCTGTGGAGGAAACTCATGTTTGCGATGATTACGGAAGGCCCTTTGAAAATAATGTTCGGATCGATGGGAAGTGGTGACGTTGGCGGACGGGAGAACCAGCGCGCAGTGTGTCAACGAGCCTGTCAATTGTTATCGGAAGGCAGCCTGGGATGATTGCGCCGCCACGTCCCCCATGGCGCTTTGGTCGAGTTCTCCCGCCGACGACCGCTGAAGATGGTGGAGAGAAGGAGCTGCGTAGAAAATCGCAGGTGGTGTGTTGTTTAGGAATTACTAGAGCGGAGGGAAGGGCACCATGGAGCTAGACTCCCAGAGAGGATTGAGGTGAAGGGAATTGTGGCTGTGTTCGGGTGCTCCAGACTACCAGGCGGCCAATGATGTGGCGAGAAACAGCTTGACCTGCAATCAAGCATGCCACGTAATCTACGTCATTTCTCTCTAATGGTCACCACTACTCGTACTCGCAGGATCTGGTGCCAGATCTGCGATTACCAGCTTTCCAACGATTCCAGAAAATGGCAATTGAAGATCGAATCCTTTGCGGGTGATTCAGGGGCCTTCCGCGTCCAACTAATTCTTCCTCGTACGAGTACAAAGTATCGTAGGTAGGATAGGATGCTCCTTGCTGTCTGTCACTTATTGGAATGTGTTTACAAACACAGTCATCACAACCCGCTCTGGCTCCATCACGGCCCTTACATCATTTCTCCACGACCCCCAAAGTATAAGCAAGACTTTTCAGTCGACCTCAGCTGTAAACTTCCTGAAATTGCGAGCTCGAGATCATCCACTGTAAAGACTCAGGGGCTTCATCCTCTTCAGGCTTCGCAGCATTCGCCTTATTGTGAGCGACATTTGTTCGATCCGGAAATGCGAGCAACGAAGCTTTCTCAGACATTGACGGACTCTAATGCAAGGGATGCAACTCTCTTCGAGTCGCCTATTGCACTTTGTAGTAGTAATGCTCAAGCTCAACCACTCACGTGCCACTCCAAGAACATCCCGGGTCTTACTTGGAGATCATGCTGCAAGGCTGAGTAGCAGCACAACGTGCACAACCCCTTATTCAACACCTGCCTCGGTAGAGACCGCCCAAAAGGGTGTGTTGAACAGACGTCCCCGCACCTAGCGAGCGAGGCTGCCAGTACGCCCAATTTGTCATACACTGTAAGACAAAAGTGTTGCTTGCCCGTTCGTTGTCAGCGCGAAGTCCAAGTGTATCTTTACTCCCCGATTGCATCGCCACCTTCGTCGACATGGCCTATACTCACCAAGACTCTCCCGCCGACGCCATTGACCCGACAACACTTCCGCCCCTGCAACTACCCGCGGGGATCCAGTCTCGTTTCGTTGATTGTGAGCCTCGCAGCCTCGTTTTTCACATTCTCGAGTCGCTACCCCGGATCGTGCCCCCTTTGGGCCCGAAGCCCAAACTTATCTTATGCATTCATGGATTTCCCGAGTTAGCATACAGCTGGCGGCGGGTCTTAAAACTCCTCTCTGCCAGGGGCTACCACGCCGTGGCCTTCGATCAGAGAGGGTATGGTCGCACATTTTCCAGGCGACCGCTGGAAGGCGCTTCCTTTCGTCCACTTAACCTTATCAAGGACACCGTCGCTCTAGTGAATGCCCTGGGCTATACTTCCGTCGCCTGTGTGGTCGGCCACGACTTCGGCGCCGTCACAGCGAGCCTCTGCGGTCTCGCCAGACCGGACATGTTCAAAGGTGTGGTCTTGATGTCTCACCCGACCAAAGGCGCTCCGCAATCGCCATTATCCACATCGCCATCATATGGCTCGCCCTCTGCACCGCCCCCACCAGCAGAGGACATGGAAAAGGCACTTTCGCAACTCCCTCGACCAAGGAAGCACTACAAATGGTACTACTGCACTGCACCCTCAAACAAAGAGATGACCTATCCAACGGGAGCTGAACTACACACCTTCCTCCGGGGCTACTTTCACTTGAAATCGGCAGATTGGGACGGCAACGACCCGCACAAGTTGGAGGGTTGGACGGCCGAGGAACTGGCAAAGATGCCTCGCTATTATATCATGGATCTTGGAGATAACATGCGTGAAGCCGTGGCACGGGATATGGCGAACGAAAATCCACAGGTCGTGGCTTCACGCGCCAGCCGGTGGCTGCCTGATAATGAACTAGCCGTCTACGTTGAAGAGTGGGCAAGGACGTCGTTCCAAGGCGGACTGAATTGGTATCGCATTCAGACACAACCTGAAATCGCCTCAGATGTGCAGGTGTGGTCCGGCGCCAAGATCGCCGTGCCGACAGTGTTTCTGAGTGGGAGGCAGGATTGGGGTACGTTCCAAGAGCCAGGTGCGGTCGAGGCAATGGAGAACGGCCAGAGTGTAAAGCAGGGCATGTATCGAGGGACTGTGTTGGTGGATGGGGCTGGGCACTGGGTCAACCAAGAGCAACCAGAGAAGTGTGTTCAGGAGATCTTGAAGCTGGCGGCCGAAGCTGAAGGCGAGGCTATGGACATTGGATCAAGCGGAGTGTCAAAGATCTGACGTCTGATCCAAAAGTGAGCCACTGCAGCATGAGGAAACTGAATGTGAAATGTGAAATGCGAAATGAATTCTTAGGCCATACTATGAGCAAGATCTCCCGCCTGGATATGATGCGACTCCTCCGATAACATGCGTCAATGGAACTCTTGACCCTGTGGCCAAGATCACCGCCCCATTTGTGATATTGACATATGTGCATCAACCCCAGACGCCTTCGCTGAAATTGAGTGACAAGGCTAAAAGTCATTATGTCCCCTTGCAGACCCCTCAGCCTGAAAACTATTCCCGGTCGCCAGAGCCCGTGACCCCCCGCGAAAATCCCTGTAGCCATAGTGCTGACGCCCACGCAGTGATCATGGCCCCTTAACCTATTCAACCATCAGGCTCAGTCATGTCAGAGCCAAGTCGGTCATGGCCACCTCTAGCTTTGCCCTTAGCACGCTCAGTGTCCTCGTCATCCTCTTCATCATCGGAGTTTTCTTCATCTTCCGAATCATTGTTGAGTTCTTGGTCAGACTCGCTTCCATTGGCAGCGTCATCGTCAAAGTCGCCAAAGTCGTCAAAGTCAATATCTTCGGCTTCACTGTCGTTCCAGAAGTTGTCGTCAACAGGTTTCTCAACTTCTGGCTTGGTTGACTCGTGTGTTGGCTATAGTAGCGTCAAAAATGTCTGCCAGTCTCACGGAGAGGAAGGAAAAATACCATGATAAAGCCTTCTGGGATGTCGTTCTTGGAAGCGTCCACATCCCGCTTGACCCTGGCCCTGAACGCGGACTCGTCATCTCTGTACATCACACTGGCGTCGACGTTTGCTGGTGAGGAGACCTCCGCGTCGTCCAGCAGCGAAAGGATGGAGAGAAGGACCGACTCGACCCGCTGAGCAGGGGACCAACGTTCGCCAGCAGACTCGCCAGACATCATATCATCGCCGGGTGCATGAAGGATCGAGATGCAGAGACGCCCATCGGGATAGATGTTCGGATGCCAGAGCGGTTTGGTGAATCGGAAGTCTGGAACAGGTCAGTTACAACACATCCTCGTTCGCACCGGGCACCTTTACCAGGTGGCTTGTACGGATAGTCTTTGGGGAAAGACATCTGAGCCTTGAAGTAACCGCCATAGTACATGGAGTCGGGGTTGATGACCATTAAAGCAAGGTTCCAGTGGTAGATGTTGTCCTCGTCGACGTCTATCTGGACCCATTTCTCTTTAGCTAGAGCTTTGTACTCTTTCATCAACACTGCTTGAGACATCGTGGACAGTCAAAGTATATTCCTTCTAGGAGACTTCGTCAGAAGGATAGGTGGCGAGAGTGAGGTGCGGGTAAAGATTGGTCTGAGAGAATGCAATTTATATTGTTGTTGCAGGTATTCATCACTCAGAGGCAGACAATAGCCGCGTTCCGATCGTATATAGGCAGTGAATCTCAGTCCCACTGCCTTCTTCCGGTCCCTAACAGATGGTCACCGACAGTAGTACATTCTTCGGTTGCGTGAGGACCGGGTGAATAGGGAACTCTGGTTCCGCAGACGGCGCACTCGCTGGAGATGTCGACGGCCGAAGAGATGATGGTAGGGGGTTAACGGAGGAAGTACCAGATTTCAGGAACGACAAGGAGTCGGAAAAAGAGAAGTGAAGTTGTCTTATCAAGCATCAGAAAGGGATCAGGCCTGGAGGTCGGGATGACATGGCACTCAGCGAGGACAGAGCACCTAACCTTGGCACCCGTTTGAGACTGTTTCTCGCCGCTTTACTTGATGATCATGTGAGGGGATTAGCATTAGCGTCGAGTCCCATCGATGGTGCTCGCTTGGTGTGACAGCTTCAGCACCTACAATCAATTCTGAAGCAAGGTAATGTTCACATTCTTGGCCGTATATGTAGAGTACTGGTGTACTTGGAAAATCTATGCTGAGCTCAGTTGCAGCTCATCCTGACCTGTGCGCTTTTGAAAACACCTTCTTGCCCACTCACCTTCCCTGCACCCTTCCGTTCCCTTCTATGTCCTTACCCTTCCGCGTGCCGTTTCCTCATCACTGTACTACCACAAGACGACGCGATTACTCGAGACTTTTCATTGTCTATACTTGGAATGAACCCAGTCGAAGTTGATACCTTGTCTATTACAGAGATAATCCCGCCGTTGGATGGGAACACGAGGTCCACATGTGGACCCGGGCCCTCTCGGTCCGCATGCAGCGTGACAGTGTCAACTCGGAAGATGCGTGTTCCAAAGAGCCTCTACGAAAGCTTTTCACTACCTGCTTCCCCGGGACGGTTCGCAGCTCGGGTTTGGTTGAACGCGTGTGGGGGAAGACTACGATCGAATGGAGCCAAAACCAGAAAGTGTACTCCCGCCCCATCATCCGTGTATTTGGTCTGTCTGAAGTCATTCGACTCGGTCTGGGAGATTTTTGACTATGGCTGGCGGACACATTCTAACACCCTGCCCCAGCCGCCGCGCCTGTCTCATAGTCTTTAGGACGCATGTGTTGCGCAGAAGTCGGCATAGACTGAGGCTCGAGGCCATTTGTGTTGGGAACTGTCATTCGATTTATTTGTGCTTAGGCACGTCGTTTCCCTGCCATCAGAATTCTAGCCGATACGATCTCGCCGCCATCGAGACCCAGCAAAAGCAATTGACATTTATGGTGACGAGCGGATACAGATCGTTGCTGAGCTCCCAGGGGTAGGCCACAAGCTCTCAAACGATGTTTTGTAGGGTGCGGACCAGGTGATCCTCCTCTCCAGGCTCATTCTGCTAAACAAGAAGAGAATTTAGCGCGAATTTGAGGGACCTCTGTTATTCTCGGCCACTCCAGCCTTGCTATTGGCGCAAGGCTGATTGGCAACCAATCACGAAGCTCGAGCGAATGTTTGTAAATCGAGTCTGAGACCGGATACGTGAAAGACACTTACATTTTAATATTTTGGGTCGTTGAATAACCTTACCGATAAGACTTCTAAGTGTTCACTTATGTTAGCTGTTATTTCGATTTCTGCCTAACAAACTCTCACCAAAAAAATGAATGTGAAGCAGAGGCCAATACACGCCTTCGGTCTCAAGACCCCTTTTGCGAGAGGTCTCGCCAAAGGGTCCAAGCCGACTGAGACAAAGGGAAAGCCGCTCGCGCCTCACCCCGCCCCCGACTGGTGAGCTGTGTGATTGACTGGCAGCTCGTGGCAGCCAAGATCCGTGATTGGCATCATGCAGATGTCGTCCTGGGGTCACGATTGCCTTGAAGTTGTCCAATGAAATCGTAGGCCATTCCAAAAGCAGCCTGGGTGAATCTACCCTGGCACCCTGGCGAGCAAGCATGGCGACGAAAGCCACTTTCGAGCCCTGGTCCTCTGCCGAGCCTCCATGTCTGGCTCTTAAAAGAGGCTCGCCAGCCTTACGGCTCAGTGTCGCTTCTCCTGCGATGTTCGAGTCTGCGTATCGGTTGTCACTAACTGGATGTCGACGCAATGGTAGGCCCTCTTGTTCTCGTAACATATATGGCGAGAATTGGATAAGGCTGACTCCTGCCTAGCCCAATATCTCAGACAGATATTCCTTGTTCAACGGTGCCGATACGTATGGACTCCACTTGGTCAGGAGCTCACAGTCCCCCGTCGGGCCCACGTGCGAGTACGTCCCCTCTATATTGAATACCCTTTCGATAGTGCCATGGCAAACGTCGTGACCTGTCTGGGATCTCCATGTCTATATATCTAATTCGTCTCCGACGTCCTCACTGACCGGCATTCTGCAGTATCATTTTTCTCCACGGGCTCAACGGAGGCGCCGCAAAGACCTGGCGTCACGAAGAAACGGACAAGATATGGTTCCGGGACTACCTTCCAGACGATATCGCCGATGAGCAGAGGGCGCTGAATGCCCGGATCTGGACGTATGGATACAACGCGAACGCAGCATTTCAGGCCGCAGCAGGGGCTCAAGCTTACGATTTTGCTCATCAACTGCTTGACAGAGTGGCAAACATACGAGAGGGATTCGAGGTTCGTCGAGAAATATCATGTCTTTGGAGTCGATGCAAGGCCCGGGGAAAGGGCAATGAAGCCGATTCGGCTGACCCCCTTCCGGGCCCTTGTCCGCTCTTTACATGCCTTTCGATAGCACATGTCTTTTTTTGATCTTCAGTTATCGGTTGGTGGGCTGACGTACAATTCCAGGGTCATAAAATCATATGGATATGTCACTCTCTTGGAGGGATCGTTGTCAAAACGGTATGGTCAGATGTTCAATCCCGATGTACAAGCACCAGACTCACCAGCCCATAAAGGCTCTCATTGAGGCTCGCATCAACGCAGCATACACATCCATCTTAGAGTCGACTGTAGGCATACTTTTCTTAGGAACACCACACCAGGGCTCCGGCGTGGCCACCGTTGCACATATCGCGGCGTCCATTGCAGATGTCACGCTGCCAAGTCTGATATTCAGGCCTAACAGACCCTTGATCAGATCGTTAAGACAGGACTGCGACGGTTTGTTTGAGACAGCTGGTCGCTTCGCCAACATATGCACCTCGATCAAGATCTATAATGTTTACGAAATGCTGCCTTTGGGAGGACGCCTCGTACGTTCCCCTCCGGCCGGGACCCCTGACCTGGCATCCCTGCTAATACCATATTTTTGTGAAGATTGTGGAGCGACGATCTGCCTTGATGAACCTGCAAGGCGAGATCCAGATCCCCCTCAACGCCAACCACAGAACTCTTTGCAAGTTCGAAAATAATCATGACAACAATTATATAGTCATTCGGGATGTCATCCGAAAGCTATTAGGCTTGACTACTGTTTGCAGCGGTATGCGGAACCCCTTGGCAGCCGTGTGTTAAAGGTTGACGAGAATCGCAGAGCCCAGAGTGCGTCATCAAACGTCCGCCAGCTATAGTGGCCCATTACCCTCTCGACCTGCCGCTCAAGTGCCCGAGAACGACGTGCAGCCAAGGCAGAGGCCTCCAACCTCGCGACCTCGGCGCAGACCAAGTCCGCAGGTGCCAACGAACGCTTCCAACCCGCCAGCACAAGCCCCTGAACAGGACCGAAGCAGATCAGCACACGAGCGACGGCCCCATCGCCAAACCACCCCAGTACAGAGCTCAGTTCGCCAAAACGACGAAGCTTCATCGGGTCACATCCGAGCCGTTAACAATGCACCACCATCGCGCTCTACTCCTTACTCATTTGTCCGGCCTCAAAATTCGACGGAGAATCTTTCAGCAGGAATTGATGCTTGGCGTCCTTTTATGGATGCTGAAGCACAAAACCACTCAAGGCTGTCGCCGAATGACCCAGTTGGGCACAGGAGAACTGTTTCCCAGCCAGCCCCTGTGAATCAGGAAACAGAAGCTTCACCAAGTTCGGAGACTACGGCGTCCAATTGGATTTGTGACGGGTGTCGAAACGAGATTCCCATGCCTCACTCCAGAATCCACTGCCTGCAGTGTGATGACTATGACCTGTGCAACAATTGCTTCCAAGTCGGCAGGGTCTCGAAGTCTCATACGGCAAAACATAAAGTCCGCCACATCCTTAGATCATTCTGTTTCGTGCAAGGCAATCAGGACCTGGTTCCGCCAGGTGACCATGTTCATCCACAGACAAGTCCTGGCAGAGCACAGCCGAACTGGTCTGTTGAACAGGACCTACGCTGGCATCATCTCCTCAAGTACAACAACCATGCCCGATTTCTGGCTTCTGGCGTCGAAACAGGCCATTACTTGATAACCTTCGTCCTCGACTTCCGCTACTCCCCGGCGCTAAAACAGCAACACATCACCCAGCTGGGCGGCGAGGGCTTTGGCAAGTTACGCCTAGCGGCGGGATCAATAAACACAAAACAGCAGTTTTTCAAAGAACGCTTCGTTGAAGATGAATCCCTAGCTAGAAAATTGCTCAAGGACAGCTATTTCGACGACTACCTTATCCGGCCTGGACAAGTCACCAAAATCGAACTGAATCATGTGTTTCACATTGAATCGGGACCAAATAGAAATGCGGACTTAGGCTTTCTTATGCAATGGTCGGGTATGCGATCGTTTGAAGGATCTGACGAGCCCCTTGTCGACATGGCGTTACTCGAGGTGAGGTAAGTTTTGGCATGAGCCGACTTAGATTATCAATGATCCCTCGTTATCTCGTTGTACCCGATACTAATGCGACGACGGACACAGGCTTGAGGACTTATTGGAGTATGACGCACCGAGCTCGTCGAGCAGCCCGCCCTCTCGCCCGCCCGTGGCAGGAGTAGTGTCACCACAGCCAGCTCAAACACCGACGGCCAACGCCTCCGACCTCTCATACACTGACCTCTACCAAGCCATCCTAGACGCAGCCCAGGAACAACAGACTCAACAAGAAGTCGAGGCGTTTTACAATGCCCTAGTGCAGGAACTCCGCCGACGGCAACAGGAAGAGGTACGGGCGCAAGAGGAAGCCGAGGCGAGAGCACTCTTGCAGCGTATCGCTCGCGCTCAACAGGTCCAACGTCAACGTGAGAACTCTCAGGCCTTGGCCCAACTCGCAATTCTCCAGGCATATCTGAACAGCGCGTTGAATACGTAAAGTCACTGTGGCTACCTGACACGCATTTCCAAGGTTTGGGATTACGGAGGAAGGTGGCAACAGACATGATAAGGTGATGATAAGCGAGGACAAAAGAATCGGCTTCAATTAAGTCAGGACAATGCATTCTACAATTCCGGCTGATGAAGATACCATAAAAGTTTGCGTAGTGAGAGACATTGGTATCTCTACTTGTCAAGTAGATACTCGCCTACCAACGACCTGATCATTTCACTTCTGAAGAGAAGGTCTAAAAGTACTAGTTACATTTCTGCAGCGGCTGTGCAACGTGCTCTCGAACCTTCGTCCCTTCCCATATCCCACACGCAGCCAAGGAATGCGGCCAGTAGGTCTTAGCATGTAACAGCATGTTATTTTACACAGCTCTGCGGCCATTTCCCCGCACATCGGTCGTAACGAATACAGGCTCGTGCCCTCACGCAGCACTCCCGTGCAGTGGCGATGAAGACCCAATCTGGCCATTCCTAGGTGCTTTTTCTGGGTGAAAATTCCGGCTACGTCTTCGAAATGACCGTTTAGTCCAGGACTTGTCGCAGAACATCTCTGCATCTATTATGGTGAAGCGAAGTGTATTGTTGTGGTGCTGCCAAGACCGGGTGCTGGAAGTCGACAGCATGCCCGTGATACGAGGCTTGAATAATTCAGTCTGATGAAAGGGCAGATGTCAGGCTATTGATCTTCAGTAATTACGGGATATAAAAGTTAAACGCGTAAATAAGCAAGGAGGCATGGTTGCAGCGCAACCAAAGGTCTGGTGGAATGTCCGTGAAGGTCCTGGTTATTTTGGTCTGACGGTGGTCGAAGGACTTTGTTTGGGCATCGCCATGAATTAATTAGTTAAGCGTGTGCGGGAGGAAATGGATGGCGTAAGAGGCTCGGTCGGTCTTGGAGAAAGAGCCACTGCTCAACAATTACAGTAACTGAGCTGCATTGACTTGGCTCTTTGCGTGGCGGGCCGGATCTCGATTCTCTCGTCTCGTTGCATCCACCGTCTGATCAGTCTCGCAGTTTCTGCTTCCTTCAAGTGAGTCGACATGAGAAAGGCGATCCCCGCATTGGAGTAAAGGTGATTGTGGTGGAAATCGGTGGCGGCCATGTTTGCGCATTGCAGGAATCCGATATGGCGCGTGGACGACCTTTCCGCCTGTTTCCAAGCAGAGTATGTGCCCTTGTTGGCTGGCAAAAGCTTGGAGCTGATTGATCTTCTACAGCTATCTCGAATCGCTCTTCCCGTTGCTGGCCTGCGCAGCCTCTTTCCTCCTTCTGTGTATCCGAGCGGCCCAACGACAGAGAACGAGACGACGCCGTGATCGCAGCTATGACCTTCTTATCAGTGTCGATGAAGACGACGTTGTCTCGGAAGATGTGGACGAGGATAGTGTTGCGGATCTCGCGCTACAGAAGACATACAGCCACGGCAATCAATCGTTGAAGGATGTGAATAGGCCAACAGACGAGGTCTTCCGTGTCGCCTGCGAATTCCTGCTGCTGCTAGCGCAGGTAGGTGTCAACGTGGCCGCAGTATCGAATACAACAGGCAGAGGCAAGCGAGCTTCGATCGCACAGACTACGGTGTCGGCCTATCTCGCGGTGGTTGCTGGTGTACGACTGATTTCATCCACCACAAACTTTCAATCGCCTGTGCCAGGACTTTGGAGCCACAGCGCGGCCCTCTACATCGCACAATGGCTCTGCCAGGTTTGGGTTTTCCGATCGGTCCTTGTGCATTCTCCGGGCCGTCCTCTTCAAGCCCTCTCAGTGGCAACCTTCGTCATCACGAGTACGCTGGTGATTATCGCGCTGACTGCCAGAAAAGGGAACAAGGGTGTGCTGATGGAATACGAAGGCGGCATCGAACCGTCGCGAGAGCCATTGGCCAGTGTCCTCTCTTCCGCCACCTTTGCCTGGTGCGACCCGATAGTGTGGAGGGGTTTTAAGAAAACATTGGAACTTTCCGACGTTTGGAACCTGGCTCTGGAAGACAAAGCGGAGACGGTCCTGGCTCACTTCCGTCAAATTCGGAAGGCTCACTCATTGGCCGTCCGACTATTGTGGCACTTCAAGATGCCTCTACTGATACAAGGCGCATGGTGCATGGTTGCGAGCGTTTTCATGTTCCTGCCGACTCTGCTGTTGAAAGCTGTCTTGGAATATCTGGAAAATACAGACACTGTGCCCGTTAGTGCCGCCTGGCTGTATGTCATCCTCCTCTTCGCCACCGGTGCGATCCAAGCAGTTAGCGACGGCCAAGGATTGTGGATTGGTCGCAAGGTTTGCATCCAGCTCCGTGCCATCATTGTTGGCGAGATATATTCCAAGACTCTGAGGCGAAGAGCGGCTGCCAGTACCGATACAGACTCTGAAGGGGGAGCTACTCCGAAGAAGACTGGATTCTGGACGAAATTTCATCAATGGGTCCGAAAAAGAGCAGGTCGATCACCGTCCGGCGATGCTGCTGACCCAAATCTCCAGAAATCCAAGGGGTCGCCGGCTAATAACGGCACAATCATCAACTTGATGTCCATCGACTCGTTCAAAGTGGCCGAGGTCTGCGCGTACCTCCACTTCCTTTGGGCTGCGGTACCTGTGCAATTGGTTATGGCCGTGAGCTTGCTCTACAAAGTCCTCGGCTACAGCTCTTTCGTCGGCATACTCATGATGATCCTTATCCTGCCTCTCAACCTCTACATTGCACATTCGTTCCAGGCGGCACAAAAACGGATCATGGCCGCTACTGACGGGAGAATCCACGTCACGAATGAAGTCCTTCAAAATATCAGAATCATCAAGTATTTTGCCTGGGAGCAGCGTTTCCAGAACAACGTCAACGAAAAGAGGCTGGTCGAACTTGATGCCTTGTGGCGGAAATACATCTTGTGGGCATCCGCAGCTACCATCTGGAGTGGTGTCCCTATTTTGATCACATTTGTCTCCTTTCTCATGTACACCCAGGTTGAGAAACGGCCCTTGGTTCCCTCGATCGCCTTTCCGGCACTCTCGATGTTCTCGTTACTGCGCATTCCACTGGATCAGCTCGCAGATATGGTGGCTCATGTCCAAGAATCAAAAGTCTCGGTGGACCGAGTCGAGAAGTTCCTAGAGGAAGAGGAAACCGAGAAATACGTTCAGTTGCGTCAGAGCAGAAGGAGAAGCTTGCCACAAGTCCGCATCGCGTTGGAGGACGCTACCTTGACGTGGGGCACCACCAGCGCAGACGCATCCGAAGCGTTCAGACTGATCAACGTGAGCGTCGAATTCCAAATTGACCAGTTGAACATTATTGCTGGCCCCACAGGGTCCGGCAAGACATCCCTTCTGATGGCTTTGCTTGGAGAAATGCAGTTACTTAGTGGGAGTGTCTACATCCCTGGCGGTTCAGTACGACAGGATCTGCGACCCGATCCTGTTACTGGTTTGACCGAAAGCGTGGCATATTGCGCGCAACAGGCGTGGCTCGTTAACGCAACCATCAAGGAGAACATACTGTTTGCCAGCCCCTATGACGAGGGTCGCTATCACAAAGTTATCGCCATCTGCGCTCTGGAGCGGGACCTCGAAATCCTCGATGCAGGCGATCAGACCCTTGTTGGTGAGAAGGGCATCGCGCTCTCTGGCGGCCAGAAACAAAGAATTTCACTCGCCAGAGCAATATATTCGAATTCCAGACACGTACTTCTGGACGACTGTCTAAGTGCTGTGGACGCCCACACTGCCAAACACATCTTTGAGGAGGCGTTGACAGGTGATATGATGGCCAATCGTACTTGCATCTTGGTGTCACATAACGTTGCTTTGACGGTTCCTCTGGCAAGTCGAGTGGTTGTCTTGGGCAACGGTAAGATCGTCGCTCAGGGAACACCGCAACAGATTGTCGAAAGCGGCGCCCTCGGGGACGAACTGCTCAAATCACGTCCTGTGTCGAGGGCCAACTCAAGGCCCCCTTCGCCAATTCGGTCTAATGCAGAAGTGGAGAGATCACACTTGTCTGGAGGAAAGGTCAATGGAACTGCGGTTCCACACGCCACGAGTTCGAGCAAGCAAAAGGGCAAGGCAAGTAAGCCAGACGGGGAATTCGTCGACCACCGCCTGGAGTCCAAGGCTACAGGCAGCGTGAAATGGTCGACAATTCAAATGTATCTCAAGGCTATGGGCCCCTGGTGGTACTGGATCTTCGCCGCCGGGGGCTTCATAGCAACGCAACTCGGATCCGTTGCGACGAACTTGTGGATCCGCCAATGGGCAAATGCCTACCATGTCCGGGGCAAGCATGTGAATCACGCCGCGATGAATGCTTTCCATGCCCACGGTCTGCCCTCAACGTCGGACTTTGGAGGCTCGTACGTTCAGATGCCACAAACAGCTCCGACTTCAAGCGGATTCGAGATCTTGAAATCGGTGTACGATGTCGATGCGGGCTACTATCTTCGTATCTATGCAATCCTCGGCGCCGTGTACGTGTTCATCTGCTTCTCCAGGGAGATCATCCTGTTCTGGGGTTCAAAGCGGGCCAGTTGGCATCTCCACGAGAAACTACTGACCAGCATCCTTCGCGCCAAATTCCGATTTTTCGATTCCACGCCTTTGGGCCAGCTGACCAATCGCTTCTCGAAAGACATTCAGTCACTCGACCAGGAAGTTGCACCGGTTGCCGTCGGCATGCTTCACAGTGCTGCATCCGTCCTCACGATTGTGGTCCTGATATCCGTCATTACTCCCGGCTTCCTGATCCCCGGCTTCTTCATCACGATACTCTACGTACTCACCGGTCTTCTCTACATTCGCTCTTCACGCGACCTGAAGCGGATCGAGGCTGTACAACGAAGCCCACTCTTCCAACACTTCGGGGAGACACTGAGCGGAGTAGTCACGATACGAGCGTACGGAGACGAGGCGAGGTTTATTCAGGACAGTCACTCAAAGGTCAACACGCACAACCGTCCATTCATCTACCTATGGGCCACTAACAGATGGCTCGCATTCCGAATCGACATTGCGGGAGCGCTGGTATCATTCTTCTCTGGCATGTTTGTCGTCATCAACGCTCGTAAGATCGATCCGGGGGCAGCCGGTTTGGCTTTGTCGTACGCCATTACTTTCACCCAGAACGTCCTCTGGCTCGTGAGGCTATATGCAGCAAATGAACAAAACATGAACGCAGTCGAGCGGATACAAGAGTACATCAATGTGGAGCAAGAAGCGCCCGCGCATATCCCAGACACGAAGCCTCCAGCCAATTGGCCCAGCCATGGAACAGTCCAATTCGTCGGGTACAGCACGAGGTACCGGGCGGATCTCGAGCCGGTTCTGAGGAAGGTCTCTTTCCGCATCGAAGCAGGACAAAAGGTTGGGATCGTGGGCAGGACCGGCGCGGGCAAAAGCTCACTCGCTCTGGCGTTGTTCAGAGGTCTCGAGGCTGAAGAAGGCAAGATCTTGATTGACGATGTTAACATTGGTCTTATCGGCCTCCAAGATCTGCGCGAAGCTATCACAATTGTGCCTCAGGACCCGACCCTCTTCTCTGGCACTCTAAGAAGCAATCTTGATCCATTTGAACTCTTCACGGACGAAGAGATCTTCACTGCTCTACGGCGAGTACAACTTATTTCCGGAGCACATGGCAGCCCAGAACAATCAGCTGCGACAACACCAATTGACGGCTCGAGCAGATCTCCAACTCTCCGAGAGAGTTCAAGCCCTCCGGAGAGCCATGCTTCACTGTCAGCAAACGGGACCGTGAAGTCCGATTCGACCTTGGTACAAGCTTCCATCAACACGAAGGAAAACAAGAACATTTTCCGAGACCTGAATTCGCCTGTGGCTGAATCTGGCTCAAATCTATCTCAGGGTCAACGACAGTTGCTGTGTCTAGCCAGAGCAATGCTTAAGTCACCCAGGGTGCTGGTCATGGACGAAGCGACAGCATCGATTGACTATGCGACAGACTCTAAAATTCAAGACACGCTACGGGAGCTGAAGAACAACACGATTCTCACCATCGCCCACCGTTTGCAAACGATCATCGACTATGACCGAGTTTTGGTCCTTGACCAAGGAAAAGTGGTTGAATATGCTGATCCCTGGGAATTGATACAGAATGAAGACGGTCAATTTCGATCCATGTGCGAAACGAGCGGCGACTTCGACAGTCTGTACGAACTAGCAAAGAAGGCGTGGCAGGATAGGAGATTGATCGACGACTCTTGAAAAAGTACCAGAAGGGGGTTAGAACACAGATTGGAGGCATTCTTTTGGTATTATGCACTTTCAGCGAGGGCGGCACCATTCGATTATTAGTTGGTAGATTGCTCTATCTGGCGCCCACGGCTTCGTATGTATATATGTCGACACTGAAGCCACGAGATAGTCAGAACCGGACATCAAAGGGGAAAGACGCGGTAGTAATACTATATGTATATATAGGTGTTTGAGGAGCTAGCATGCACTTTATGTTCTCGTTTCTTGCTCCTCTCCAAGTTTCACAGCATCCTCCTGTCCGCACACTGCTTGGCCCCGGCTGTCCTCACTTCTACCCTGGCGCGGCAGAGCCTTCGATCGACTCCACAGCGCTGCCTCCGGCCAGCGGGGATCAGTTTGTCTGGCGCATCCCACCGGCTCTCCTCACCTCGTCTCCTCTCGAACCCCTTCCTTTTGCGGGGTCGTTTGACCACCATTGGTTCTGGCCAAAGGAGTCTCCGAGAGATCGACTGGCAGTACCGAGATGGAGGAGCAGTGGTTGTTCGTGCACAACCTTTCTCGAATCTCGAAAAGAGAAACACGCGCGAGAAGAGTTTGATGTTCAATTGGCAAGGAATGCTGCTCATGGACGACGAGTTACTAGCCCGTCGCTGTAGACGGGCTCACATGGCTCAGTGGAGGGGGTATGCGCGCCCGGCCCGGCCTGGCAACCCGATTCTCGGAACTGCAACAAATTCGAGAAATACATTGCCTAGACAAGATACGAGGATCAACATGGAACTTATGCACTTGCGGGGAAATGATGCCTAGCTGGCTGGCACTGGGGATGGCTTGGGTTGATGACTATTATGTTATATATATATTGACGTGTGGTGTCGTGTCCAGTCCGCTCTAGGATATGAGTTCTCGCCACAGTATTTCCGTGCGACTTCCATTTTTGTTGCGACTCGCATCACTACCATACCATACCATACCGCTGCCGTCAATAGGATACTGTGATAAGATACACGATTAGTGTACTTCGCTGACGTTTACGTGTTGCGACACAATATACGACTACTTCGCCAAGGTCAACACATTGCAATGTATGTAATATACAACTACTTCGCTAACGCGCCCCGCAGACAAAATGCCTCCCGTCAGCGACCAGAATGGCACCAGCCACTCGTGGATCTCCCTACCCCAGGCGATGTCCAAGGCCGTATCCTCGCTGGACAAGATCCTGAACAACGACCCGCAGTGGCAGGCGTTTATTGACACCAAAGCCATCATCCAGCCCGTGACCATGGGCGTCCAGAGCACGGGCGGGGACGAAGCCATTCTCGTCAGCGTCTCCCCCGGTGCTAAGACTTCGACTTCAACAGGATCGCCGGATAAAGCCGACTTCACCCTCCAAGCACAGCCTCAACAGTGGGAGAAGTTCTTTGCAGCCGACCCGGTCGCGCCGTATACGAGTTTCGTGGGTCTTCAGGTATGCCTTGCTCGTCCAACTGCCCGTTTGCGTGATCCATGATGCACCCTGCATTGCGTCCACCACACGCACCTCGATCCCGGGACTTTTACTGACTCGCCAGGGGATGAACATCGTCCAAGAAGGCGTCGGCGTCCACGGCGACCAGGTCAAGTTCGCACAGTACGGCCACCTGGCCACCCGGCTGCTCGAGCTCCTCCGAGAAGGCCAGCACGGGCCGCTCAAGGAGGACGAACAGCCCGAGACGGACGAGGACCACCTCACAGGCCGGTACATCTACATCAACGCCCCCGTGTGGGGCCGCACCAAGGTCTTCTACGAAACCTCCGGCACGGGCCCGCAGCAGATCGTCTTCCTGCACACCGCGGGCAGTGACAGCCGGCAGTACCACGGGGTGATGAACGACGCGCGCATGCGCGAGAAGTGCACGATGATCGCCTTCGACCTGCCCGCCCACGGCCGCTCCTTCCCGGGAAGCAACCACATCCCCGGCAACCATACGAACAACGAGGAGGCGTACGTGGGGACGATCCGGGAGATGGTCAAGGCGCTGAAGCTCAACAAGCCCATCATCTGCGGTGCGTCGATGGCCGGCCAAGTCTGCGTCGCAGTCGCGATTCGCGCCGATGAAGTCGGTGCTGGCGGCACAATCCCGCTGCAGGGGTGTGACTATTTGACTATGGAGCGGCAGTTCCATGACAAGAGTCCCGTGTGTAACCAGGCGTTGTTCAACCCTGACTGGAGTAAGTGGTGACTGCTCCTCATTCACTGACTCACAAGATTGCGGATTATCATAAGTCAAGCCGTATGAGGGACTGAAAGACTGACTTACTCACGTATTGTAGTCTACGGCATGATGGCGCCGAAGAGCCCCAAGGTCAACAAGCTGCTCATCTGGGTACGTATTTTTCATTGCACACGAGTTCCCATCCGATCTCCCGTCCCCATACTCCGTACTGCCGTACAAATACTGACCGCTGCCCTTCAGCACATGTACTCCGGCCAAGCGTACGGGATTTTCCACGGTGATCTCGACTTCTACTTCGGCGGCTTCGACGCCCGCGACCGCGTGGCCTCCATCGACGTCAAGAAGTGTCCCATCTACTTCCTCACGGGCGAGTACGACTGGTCGACCACGCCGGAGATGAGCCAAGCCACGGCGAAGAAGATCCACGGCGCGAATTTCAGCTCCATGAAAGGGTTGGGTCATTTCCCGGCGACGGAGGATCCGCAGAAATTTGTGAGTGTGCGCCGTGCTTCTGCTTCTTGCAAAAAACAAGTTGTGCCATAATGTGTGCTGCGGTTTTGCGAATCTAGTTCGAGCTAATTTCGCGGTGCTGTAGGTGCCATATCTCCTCGAGGCGATTGACTGGATCCAGAAGACTCGTGATTCCTGAGGACTTGGCAGATGTGAGAATGGAGCGGGGGCGTGGTCATGCGAGTAGGATTCTTCTCTTTCAAGGCCGTTTGATATTTCCTTGGATGTTCTCTGAAAGTGCCGAGCGCGTAGGTGGCACAACCTGTTGACTCGAAGCATGGGGACAAGGATGCTACTCTCCTGCGGGTTGGAAAGAGCACGAAAGAGGCTGTGTGGCGCCGCTGACTAAGCCGTCTTGGCAAATCAGAGCACGCCAGCCCCGCCTCTGACTAGACTAGGCAGATTCAACCTTGGCTCGGCCTTTTCCCCAGCATTGACCTTCAAATAAATCGGGCCAAATGTCTTCCAACTCGCGCTGCATGCATGCGCCTTTCTTATGTGCGTCGATAGTCACATATGCAAGTGACAGAGCCTGCTCGTAACACAAATGGGAGGGTTCCGTCGCAAAAATGTCCACACACGAATTAATCAGTGCCACGTTTGGATGTGAACTATGCATGGCGTTGAGGAAAATGAACCAAATTGAGCAACGTTTAAAGCCGCACGAGGCATTCGACTTGAGTTCCCTTCCTTTTGCTTAACCGGCACGAATGTAAAATCCCGAAAGACGTTGTTACGCTCACTGATCAGCCATTGTTCTCTGTGTTCACCATCCTGGGTGCGTTGTGCAGTGATTTGCGGCCATTCACATCCGACACATTCCAAATGGACCCCGTATCGGCCATCGCGCTCGTGTCGGCCATCTTCAGCATTGCTGACTTCGGTGCCAAAGTGGTGAAATGCATGGTGGAGATTTACGAAACCAAAAAGATACCACTCAACGATCAGCTCGGAGACTATGCTAGGCGCCTCGAAGAGCTGTGCGACCAGCTCAACAGCCACTCTATGAGCTCGTCGTCCTCCGATTCCGCAGAGATTTGTATGCGTGATTATGCGCGCATGTGTCTTGACATGGCTACGACAATTCGGCGGAAGCTCGAGGACCTGCAGTCGACAAAATCAAGACGCGAAGCCTTCTTCAAGGCGCTGAAAGCCGTTGTTTCTGACCAGAAGCAGCTGAAGGAGTGGCAGAAGGATTTACGCCACCTTCAGAATGACCTGAACCTCAGATTGTTGGTGGGCCAGCGGTACGTGGAGGTGGAAATGAGGGCAGCCATAGATTACTCTAGCCGGCCATGCTCACATTCTCGGGGCGAAGAAAATTGCTGACAGACTGCAGAGAATATAGCTTTTCAGCACACGAAGCACTGAAACAAAGAATCAACGAATTGGAAACGACCCTCCTCGAAGCGTTTGAAACGAATCGCCTTCATTCCCAAACACAAGATAGCAGCAGTGAAGCAGAGTCCTCTCGCCATAGGGACCAGCTTTTACTCAGCCTGAATTACGGCAGCCCGTTCACCCGGGTCAACCATATACCAGCACGATCCAAAGGAACATTTGAGTGGATCTTTGATACTCAAGCATCACGGCCACTGGAACCGGTCTCGCGTTTCCGTGAATGGCTTCAAGGAGGTACTGGTGTGTTCTGGATCAGAGCAAAGCCTGGCGCCGGCAAGAGTACTTTCATGAAATTCCTCGCTGGTGTGGACAACGAAAACCAACGAACGTTGGAATATCTCAGACTTTGGGCAGCTCCCAAAAGCCCGTTGCTACTTTCCTTTTATTTCTGGCTTGCGGACAGCTCCAACGTTCAGAATCGTCTTCGAGGTTTCTTATGCCATCTCCTTTACCAGCTAATATCAAAAACAACTGCGGAATTTGCTTCAAGCCTTGTGCCAATGGAGCAGTTACGAACGAAACGAAGTCTCGACAACTGGGATCTGGAAGAGCTAGAGGACTTTTTGAAAAGGGTATCTCGCCAAGTTGCGTCTGACAATCCGGTATGTTTTGTCATCGACGCGCTGGACGAATGTATGGATGATGACCTTGCTGGTGTCGTGAAAGTCATCGAAGAGCTGACCTCATATCCTGACGTCAGGATCAAGTTCTGCTTGTCCTCGAGACCCGAACAAAGAATTGAAAACTGGCTACGAGGGCTGAAACCTTCAATGCTGGATCTTCACAAGCTTACCGAAGACGACATCAAGAAATATGTCAACTACCAGTTCGACAATTGCTCAAATCGAGCTGCATATCTGTCCGAGAGAGAGAAAGAGCGAATAATCGATCTCCTTGTTCGGTCCTCCGAAGGAGTCTTCCTCTGGGCTTTCCTCGTGGCGAGGAATTTGCGTCGATGCATCGAACGCAAAGACAATCTCAGCCTGCTCCAACAGGAGTTGCGAGAGATGCCCAAGGACATGATGGAGCTTTACGAAACCATGCTTAGAAAATCCGGCGCCACTGGACAGCATCACAAGGCCGAGGCTTCATCATACTTCAAATTCCTCATCGAATGTGGTGGACTCCGTCTACACCACTACCGAACCCATAATATCCGTATGCCTTGTACGAGGCCCACCCTCGCCAAATTTGTGTGTTTGTATGAAAGCTTCAACAAACAAAGTATGAACAGAATTCGATCGACCACACTTCGGGATGTAGGCGATAGGATCAACGATCTGTGCGCGGGATTGGTGATGGTGGATGAGGAAGCTAGATACGGTCAGGGGGTCGATTTCTTCCACAGGACCGCAAGGGACTTCTTCCACGAACCAATCGGCATGAAGATTCTTGAACGCTGCAAGCTTAATCAACTTCAACTCTACTGTCTCTTGGTTGACAGCACGTGCAAGTATGGGCATAACCACTGTCGATTTGAAGTGGGTGCATGTGAGGCCAAGCAAATGGTTGGATGGCTTGATGACATGAACGAGGTAGAAGTCGCGGACCAGCTGAAGTTCCTTCAACATGTCAATGAAGAGATGTCACTAGCCCACGTAATGAAAGGTGGAAGTCGACATGAGGATTGGGTATACGACCAATTGAAGAAATCTTCTGGATATGATGAGGCGCTGGATTTTACAGGATTGACCGTCCAAGCAGGGACGGCCGTGCTGTTGTCCCACCACCTGAACACGGAGCGGAACTTCAGCCAGAGATACAAGGATTACCTTCTACTGTGCTTGTGCTACGGCACAGTCTACGGACTCCGCCAAAATCGCACGCCCTGGATAAGGAGACTACTCGAACTCGGTGCGAACCCAAACGCGACCTTTTATTGGGGTGTGCACAATCGGCTGAAGCTCTCGCCGTGGCTTAAGTATCTTGCCGGTCTTGAAAATGAAGAGCCAGTTATGGATGCCCTCAAAGCTTTCCTGGGTGCCGGGGCAAACCTTGATGATCGGATCGTGCTTTTAAAAACCGAGCGGGAGATCAACTTGGATGGCTCCAGCTTCCGGCGCCATGTGCGATCACCAAGTCGGCTGGATTACGTGTATGATCGCACCCGTCTCGTCTTCGAGGTCAACGCAAAAAGTCTCCTCGAAGATTGCTGCGCGTCTTCCAACCCGGTAGCCGCAGAAATCCTTTCTAGGCCTGAAGTGCGGCGTACACAAGCTTACCGGCAGATACTTCTTGTTCATCCTGGCTTCACGGAAAGGAACACTCCACATTCTCCGACAGAAGGCTTTGGGGTAGAGAATAACAAGTGTAAAGATCAAGTTGGGAACTCGACCACTGGTGTATCGGAGCAGGGACATCGTCAAGCTTTAACGCCCGAATGGGATGATATTCCCGCTATTAGGACCACGGCCTTGACCAGCGAGTCCCCTCCGCGTCCGTTCGCCGAGATAGACAAACGGGACTCCGAGGAGCTACTTGTCAATTTTGAAGACCTTCTTACTCCCAAGCAGCCTTCTCCGCTTATTGGCCTAGCGAAACAAGCGCGGAAAGAGATACGGGAGGTATGGGAACGATCTCCGAAAGTTCCAGACTTGAAGCAGTATCTCCAGAAAAAGGGATATTACAAAGAAGCGGACGACCCAGCAGTTCTGCAGGGTCCTATACCCATGTTCGAGGAGAGTGAATGATGAAACACTTGAGATTGTCGGGCCGGTCGACCACAAATCAGTCTATTCTCCCCCTTTCGACTTAAGGCTCCAGATAATGGTACGTATTCGACCCTCGAAGAAACAGCTAAGGGGAATGATATGCGTGGAGGGAAGGTATCCGTTGAGCATACCTACATACAGTACCACATAGCATTGAGGCGTTCCACCATTTCGTCCATTAATCGACTTGGACAGGGACAACGACAGATATTTACAAATTTGGGTCCGAGATCGCACGCGCTGATGCGCGCACATACTGTACCACTACGTATATCTACGACTCGCGCCAACCAACGCCGGTCCCAGGAGTTTTCCCAATACTGGTCTTTATGTCGGTTGAGGGACCCGTGCTTGCCCGCTCAGCCTCCCAACCCGACGTCTTGTCCAAACCCAACGCAAACCTACACGCAAATCTTGCCGGCGGAGCACCTATGAAGTAAGTTCTGCTGCCACACCCGCCCGGGTCTCTCCTCCACCTGCTTACTCTCCCCAGCTGCATAATTCATCGCCATGTCAAAGGACCATCTTCCGATCGCATCTCCGTATCAGAAACCCCAAACCCGCTGTCCAACTCCCATCCAACTCTTACTCCCGCCCTTGTCATTCCGTCGTGTTCCATTCCCGACTGCCCTTATGATCAACCAGCGATCCGATATGCACATGTCTGCCCTTCTTGCTAAATCTGGGAAAATTCAGTGTCTCTGATATTGCGACGCGGCTGCACGCCAGTCAAATTCATATCCAGGAGCCGGAATACTGGCCGCCCTGGCGGAGAAGAGCTTCGGATCAGCTAACCATGTGGTGAGAGTGTGGTGTGGGAACCGAGTTGCAGCATCGATCTATTGTCCGAGCGGTTTTCTCAACGCGGTGAAACGAAGGAATGAGTGCCGGAGAGCGTGTTATAAACAGCCAAGGCCGGTATTCAGAACAAGCATATAAGCCAAGAGGGTCCAATAATCCAGCATGAACTGCTGGGATTCTCAGTCTTCCTAGGCGATCTCCAAGGGCTGTGGACCTCGTTCTGACAGAGCGGAAGGAAAGTTGTGCGTTTATCGGCTTCTCTGCTGCCGTGCCAGAACCGTGGCCCATTGGTGTAAGGGTGCGTCTGTAGATCTCCTCTTCGATGAACTATGTCTTGGGATCCTTGTTTACGGAGTTCGTGCTACACCCTTGTTAATTGGTCGCCAAGTGAGTGAAGGGGGTGAAGTAATGGCCTGACAGGAATGAGTCTGGTTGCTTCCGCCTGGATCATGATCTCCTGTTCATATCTGTACAATCATTTCACATAAAAACACACGACTTTTTGAATTGAAGTCCTTTTTCATCCCCAGCCCATTGGCACACGAACATCAGTGATCTCGAAAGACGACCACTATCTATTCCGAATCATACACAGAGCGAGCTCTAGGATGGCTTGTAGGAGCGAACCATTCTCATCTTCGCAGGTGGCTCAGCCGGGCCACCATCTGGGTTAGTGACCGTGCCAGGGAAGCCAAGGGCAGTGTTCCAGGTGTCAGCTGTGGTCTTGTCCCGAGTTCCCAACGCTAGGATCTGGGCCTGCACAGACTCGCACAAAGTCTTGGCTGCATCGTTGGCTTCGCAGACGTTGGTCAACTGGTCGCAGATTCTGTTCGTAATGATGTCTAGTAGCGAACCGTCAGCTTCATGGAAGGAGGAATTATCCCCGGAGGGTACGTACTTGGATTCAATGCCTCTTGTTGACCTTGGGCAACGAGAGGGTCAATCGGCAGGAAAGTGAATTCTGTGGCAGGGCGTCCACGCAGGCCTCCTTCGAACTTCATCGTGGGGACGCAGAGTCCAAAGTCGGCGCCAGCCACATCTGAAGTCTCGGCGGCACCGTCAGCTGCGGCCGTTGTAGTCTCGGCAGCAGCAACAGCAGTCGTAGTAGAGGCGTCGGCAACATCAGTAACTGCAGCCGCAGCTGGAGTACGTTAGCTGTGTCGAGCGCAAAGTCCGGTAGAGTAAAACGTACCAGTAGTTTCTACCGCTCCACAAGCAGTAGCAACAGCAGTTGTGGCCGCGGCCGCGGTGCTTGTCTCGACGTCTGTCGAAGCGGCATCACTGTCATCTGCCCCGCCGGTTGCTCCCCCAGCGTCAACAGCACTTGTAGTTCCATCGGCAGCTTGGGCGATGAAATCAGTGAATCCGTTCTCTGCCAACAAATCGGCCACGCTCTTGCCCGTGGCATCAAGGGGAGTCGCTTGGGTGCTAGCAGATAAGGCATTGGCAATGTCCGAACCGGTGACTGCAGGGTCGATCTGGGGTGTGATACCTCGGAGGATATCCGTGGCTGGCAAAGTAGGGTCATTGCAGATTGTGGGGATCGACTGGGCGAAGGGGTTGAAGTTCTTCTCGGCAGCAACCATGCCAATGGCGGCGGCGATGGCATCCGCTCCCGTGCCGAGTTCGGCAATGATTTGATCACCACGCTTGAGCTTGTCGCAGGCATTGCTCCCCGCAAGTAGATCGCTCACGGCGGCCCCAGCAATCGTTGGAGCCACGCCAGGAGCACCACCTTGGACAGCAGCAATTGCAGGGATAGGGATTTGTTCCTGGCCGAATCGAGCTTGAGCAACGGCCAGCAAGGCGGCAATTGCGGTTGCTTTGGCGAACATGTTCAAGTTGTGATGCGGAAAATGCAAGTAAAGATCGAAGAGCGAGTTCAGAAAGTTGTAAAAGAGAGACTAGCTCGCGTGAGAAACGAATGTACCGACCAGCGGTGGGATGTGCAAGAAAGACGAAAGAGCGAATTGTTTGATGCGGATGGGAAAGAGAATCAGACCATGATCAGGCTCGAGTGCCCTTTATATCCAACATAATCTTGCTACCCTGTTGTCACAGCTGTCCTTGGCCAAGACAGATATTAGCGTAACCGTCGTTGAAAGGAGATTGAGATCAAGTGCAGCGGGAAATTCTGGAGGCGAGGACGTCGAGAAGTACCTGATACATGCCCGCCAAGTTAACTTTGACGCGGTTCGGCGAGCTTGGCCGGACAGGCGAGTGTTGACCAGCAAGAATATGGCGTCATCGACTGCTTGACGGAGTAACTCGATGCTTCAGAAGAGAGATCGAACGTCACGAAGGTTATTGGCAAATTGGACCCAGGATGGTTGACCGAGGCCATGGCTTTGCAAGTCGTCAAAGTTGAGGCAGTCGCAGTATGGGATTCCGTTTCATAACGGCAAGGCTGGCGAGGCTAGCCCGAGTAGATACTAGAGCGGCTCAACGGTGAGACATGGTCGGCTTCTTCTCGGACGCATCGAGGCCGAAGCGAGCTCCACGTGGATGAAGCCACTACCCGGTAGCTTCAAGCCACAGTACTCGTAGTGGCACAAGGGCTTGTAATTGAGATCGACTAGTAGTGGCAGAAGGCGTTTGCCTCTCGGCCCTGAGATCTGGCGCTTTCAGGATTGAGTGAAGTGCCTCTTGCGGTGCCAGAGTTGCCGAGATAGTGAGAACCGGTGCTGAGCGATCTCGCCTAAAGCAAAGAGTTCGGTCCATTGTTTCGCAGTTCAGCGGTAAGGTAACGGTGAAGAGGTAGGCGCGCAATAAGGGAGGGGACTCCTCGTAGGGTCAGATCACTCACGCACGCCAGGGATTGGAAACGCAAGGCGGGAGTTTGCAGAGGCATCACTGGGAGACTGCATCTTCGGGTGACTGAAAAGCCTAATATACGAGGCCTTACAAGTCCAGCAGACTATCAAGATTGATATCCGTGTACGAGGTACTGGTAGCCCAGCGGAATAGGGCTTTTGAATATGCTGAAATGAGGCGAAAGTAAGAGGTGAATGAAACACAGCGACTTTGAAAAGGCGCCAAGCACTACGTCACGCGTCGCAATTCAATCTCACGAGTTTAGGGCGCATTTTGCAGAGATGGACAGATTTTGACTGCGATTCAACAAATGGCACATATCTGCATCCTCCGGATCAATCTGGCTTTCTCATGTAACTCTGCGAATTCTCTCCCAAGCATTACTCCACACCATGACGGACTGGCGCAAGTACAAGGTCACTGACCTGAAGGAGGAGTGCAAGTCGCGTGATATCCCCATCACCGGGCTCAAATTGAAACAGCAATACATCGACAAACTCGAGGAGTACGAGGCGCAAGACAGCAAAGGAGCGAGCGAAGATGTCCAGGACCAAGATGGTGAAATGGCTGGTGAAGAACCTGTACCGCGCGCCGGCGGCGAGAACCCGCAGACTCACGATACCAACCCCGATGTGAGCGACGCCGAGAATAAGAGACCACCGGAGAAAGAGGGCGGAGAAGCAGCAATTTTGGATCAAGAAGACTCTACCGAAGCGAACGTCCCTTCGGCGCTTCAGGAGGAAGAACGCCGCACGGAGAAACACTCGGAGAGGGGGGAAGAGGCTGCTCCTGAAGTTCCCACCCCTACCGCTGACGCAGGTGTAAAGGACGCGCTGTTGGTGCCAGAGCCCGAGCCAGTCGGCGGCAAGGTAGAGGGGAAGAGGCTGCAGGAAACTGTAGAGGGAGACCACGATGAACAGCAGGCTCCTAGCCAGGAAGTGCAGCAGACCGATGGAGAGACCACCACGGCTGATCAATCCGCTTCGAGCCCCAAGCTTGCCTCATCATCTACGCCGCAACCGTCGCAACTTCCGTCAGACTCGAGCACACCGCGTACGTCCCAGATACCATCCAGTGACCTTGCGGAGGATCAAAGACACAGAAGGAAGCGAAGTGCCACGCCGGTTCCCTCCGCCGAGGAGGTCGCCCGCAAGAGAGCGAGACTGAATGGAGAAGCAACGGAAGCAACGACTCAGGAAGCCCTAGAACAGGTGGATACAACAACCGAACTTGCGAAAGATATCCGCATGGAACCTACAGTTGGTAAACCTCCTGCTGTCCTTGTCAAGGAAATAGATGCAATCCCCGCGGCTACTGAACCACCCCCTGCTTCACAGGGCAGTCCCCTGGCCCCGTCAGTGCCACAGGAAGTGATTCCATCGAGGTCCCCGTCTAGATCAAGAAGTCCGTCCGAAGAACGTGACATTCCGCCGGCCATCCATCCTGCGACGTCCTCGTTATACATCAGCAGACTCAAGCGACCCATTCAACCCCAGGTATTCCGCAGCCATATCATCTCCAAGACCAAAACTCGCTCCTCCGATGACTCTGATCCCATTACCGCATTCTACCTGGACAACATCAAATCGCATGCGTTCGTCTCTTTCACCTCCGTGTCAGCTGCATCTCGCGTTCGCTCGGCTATGCATGGTGTGAGATTCCCAGAAGAGGGCTCACGCGAGCCGCTATTCGTCGACTACATCCCAGATGACAAGATCCAGTCGTGGATCGATCAAGAGACAGAAAGCGGCTTCGGGCGAGGCGGCAGCGCCGGTCGTCGCGTCTTCGAAGTCGTCTACGAAGACCGAGGAGACGGCATACAAGCAATATTCCAAGAAGTGGATACCACAAAGCCGCGGCCGCCTCTGGAACCGAGTCGCGGATCACGCATGTCTCTTGATAGACAACCATCAGGCTTAGCTCCTCCCCCCACTGGTGTTCATCCCGATCGTGCCGCGCTTGTCCAACGCGATGATCGAGGCAGAGACCGTGATCGACCGCGAGCACCACCCACTGGACCTAAGGGCGCCGGCTCCGACCCCGGCAGAGGCTTCAAAGCACTCGATGAGCTCTTCAATTCCACCGCTGCAAAGCCGAAACTGTATTACAAACCTGTGCCCTCTTCCGTTGCGGCGGAGAGATTGGCCATGTTCCGTGGGCTACACGCTCGATACCCCGAGCTGGGCCGTACCGGCGACGAAGGCATGAAGCGGTATTCTTTTGAGAAATCGAAAGACCGAGACGAGTGGGTGGATAAAGGTCCGGAATTCGGGCACGGCAGGAGAGGCCAGGAGAGATTAGTTGGCGGCGACAGGGGATTCAGAGGGAGAGGGCGCGGAGGACCTTATGGTGGAAGGGCTGTGGATTCGTGGCGAGGAGGCAGCGCACGATGATTGTTCATGTGATCCATGGGGCGGGGCGAGGTTCGAGCGCCCTCGATCCTATCCCTCTCTCCTGAGATCACGACGACGTCGTCGAGCGGAACATAGACCTGCAACCTACCTCCCCACGCAGATCGGAAAATCGAAAGGATGAAAGTTACTGTACACTATGTAATTGTTGAGTTGGTTCCCCTATCGCGAGCTTCACAGGTATGTTGGATGTATGTATGCCAAATGATGACGAGTGGAAAGCGTTTCAGGTCGTCATCATCCCAAGGTCTTCGAGTCCGTCGCGTCGAGTGTCGAATCTTCAAACATAGCACGTGGATCGAACTACACTTGCGGACGTGGTGTTTTGTATTCTGGACGGTACTGTATGAGGATAGAGAGCCTCATCAACGGAAACACTTATCCTACGCAGCATGACAACGGACCAAGTGCGAAATACCCTTTTCGCTGCATTGCATTATATCGCGTCGGATGGCATGGCATGGCGTTGTATCGTATTTTATCGTATTGCATTGCATTGCATTGATCTGTATTGTGTTGCATTGAGTTGCTTGCCCTGCAACCAGCCGGTGCAAAAGTAATTACTGGCGGCTTGCAGCCCGCGTGTGCGTTTGCGTTTGCGTGTTCGTGTTCGTCCCGTCTATCCAATCGACAGACCAATAGAGGCAAATGATGTAAGTGCAGACGCAGACGACGACACAGACCGAGATATAGATGTCGACGTAGATGCGGAAAATGGCATACGCCAGATCTGATCCGTGACGGATTGCAACGTCCCGAACCCTCCTCACCCACAATCCAAAACCAGGATGAAGATGCAGGGTACACGGCCGCGCCTCACCAGTCCTCGCCCCATCCATCCTCCTTTGTCTTCCGCGGCGGGTTCGCTGCCGGGGAACCTGAAGTCGTCTTCCTCAGCGCGCTGGTGCCGATGCTACTGGCACCGCCTCCTCCGCCTCCCTGTCCGAAACTATCCCAAAAGTCTTTCTTTTCGGGCTCTACGTTCCTCGACGCGGCGGACGAGGCTGCCCTTTCGTCCTGGCCTTCGACGAATTTGTTGAACGATTGCGCGGCTCCCCGGGCGCCGGACTGGATACCCTGACCAGCAGCCAGCGCAGCCTTTTGGGCTTGCGATGCGAGGTCTGAGGCGGCGATCTGGAGAAGCGGTCGTTAGTGCCAGTCACGTCATGCCATTTCATCCACCGGCGCTGTACTCCGTACAGTATGTCGTTCGGTTCGATTCAATTCCGGTTGGGGACGAGTGGCATGCATGCATGCATGCATGCCAGCTAGACTTACATTTTTGGCCGTCGGCTGGATGTACGAGTCGTTCACCAGCTTGGCTTGCTTGCTCACCATACCGCCCAACCAGCCGAAGCCCTTGGTGATGGCGGCGACGGGGTCCTTCGTAAGTTCGTCCGCGATCCCCCCACCACCCCCTGGCCTGTCCACAGGCTCGGGCATCGCGCTGCCGAAACCACTGTACTTCCCACCCTGACTGGGGGGTAGATTGTCCGGTCTCGAGGCATTGGCCTCGCCCATCCGCGAGAAATATGCTTCGTTCTGGGCCTTTTGGTCGGCGGGTATACGGCCCCTGGGCGCGGGAGACGCTGTCCGACTGCCAGGGCCCGAAGGGGTGCTCGAGACGGCAGCAGCATGATTCCTGACGCCTCCAGAAGGCGTGGCGGACCGGCTCGCCTGTTTTTGTAGTATGGCCTGTCTCTCTTTCTGAAAAGCAGCCTTGTCAAATGCTCGGTCCTCGACCTGGCACGTCAACCGCTCTTTCCACTCCTCGCCCACTTCCGAGTCGTATCGTTCTTTTATCGTGGCTTCGTCAAAGGGTAACGACGTGGTGTTCTTGTTGTAGAAATCTTGCCAGGCTTTGTTGCCGCCGCGTTCCATGCGGAGGAGCTCGGCCTCTTTGAAGGCGTCCATGGAGATGGAGCGCACGAAGGAGACGTGCACGCCTAAGCCGCGATGCACGCCCGCACATTGTAGGCAGATAAACGTCGAGAACTTGGGTGAAGCCTGTAGAGACAGAAGCCGCGTTAGTTAGATAGACAAACAATACTTTGCGTACCGTGATTTTGCAGTCGAGCACGGCGTCGAGAGAGACTCACCCATTGTGGTGAAGGGGCGCCGCAGTCGCAACACCTGTCATTGCCGGCACCTTCTTTCTTCCCCAGTGCTGCAAGCTAGAAGGCAGAGTCAGAGAGGGTCAGATAGCAATGCGTTAAAGGGACTACCTTGCTCCTGGTCTCCTGGTTCACCTCGAAATTCGCCTTCGCGGCCATCTTGTATTTGAGTCTCTCGTGATTCGGGCTCCAGGCCGCGGGGTGGAAGTTGTTCGTGTGCGCACGTCTCTCGACCTCTCGCGGCGTTAGCTCGCTCGTCTATGCATGCTCAGATGGCTTTATAATTGTATCAGATATACGGGTAAATAGAGTTCAAGGTCCTCAGTGATCGCAAATGCCTGGTGTAGTGCTTTAGAGAGTGAGGTTCCACGTTGTTGGTACAATTCTAGACCGGCTGGCCAATCTGGCTTGGGTGCCCACAGCTGACATCTGACAGCTGGAGCAAATCTATAATACAGGCTATATCATCAGACATCACCTCGCAGTTCCGCGACAAGAGCCTTTTCACGGGCGCCGGTCACTTTCTCAAAGCGGTCTACACTCATCACAAACGTGCCCCTTCCACCAGTCATGCTCCGGAGATGTTTGAGATATCCAACCATCTCCTTCAGGGGGACCTTGGCCTTGACCGTCCGCTGAAAGCTCACCCTTTGGTGATTCTCTCCTGACAACGACGACCCGGACTCGAAAGGATCCTTTGGCGCATATATTTTGGACACGTCTATCCGTTTGGCAACATTGCCTGCTTGGGCTTGCTCCTCTTCATGATCTCCCAGTGAGACAATGTGGCCGCCACGGCCTGAGGAGATGTCTGAAATGACGTTGCCTAGATTCACTTCGTCCACGTTGATGTCCACGTTCATCACAGGCTCCATCAACGAGCAAGGACTGCTCTTGGTGGCATCCCTGAAAGCCGCGATGGTAGCTAGTCGAGCCGCCGCCGTCAAGGATGGGTACGTCGTTTCGGAGCCAAAAATATGCTCGTCTGGGCGCAGCGTCAATGTGACTTTTGTGTTTCGCATCGGATACGACCATGACGGACCGCGACTCAACGCTGCCAGCGCGCCGTTCAAACATGCAGTGTGAACTTCCGGAGGCAAAAGATGTGGTGGCAACCCCGGCGCGTCACTGTCCACAGGTCGCCCGCGTCGGTCCAGAGTGGGTGTCTCGATGACCACCACATTGCCATCCTGCTCATGGACGAACACATCTTCAGTGTCACCGACACTCCCGTCAACCTCATCCGCCAAAGGTTCAACTTTCGCAGAGCATCCTGCTTTGCCCTTTGTGGCTGCACGTTCGCCTTCGAATATCTTTGTGATTGTCCCAGAAGGGTCAGGAAGGGTTTCTCGGTAGCCGATCGCAATCTTGCCCATTCGTGCTTTTGCTTTCAGCTCATGGACGAGGCGATCTTGGGCAATCTCAAGATGCAGCTCTCCCATACCGCTGATGTGGGTTTGCCCAGTGTCTTCGTCCTGCGAAATATGCAGACTGGGATCCTCCCGCAACAGGAGCGCCAGCTTCTCGTGCATGTCTTTTTCTTCTCGTAGGCTGTTGGGTTCAATGGCCGCAAAGAAGACTGGGGGTGGCACTTTGATGGGCCGAAGTTCCAATTTATGCAGAGGGTCAGGAGGCGTAGCCTTGTTACCAGCGTAGGATATAAGAGTGTCGCCTGTTCTTGCAAATTTCGACCCAGCGATAACCCCGATTTCCCCTGCCCGAAGCGACGAAACAGGGACGGACTCATTCGCATACATGCGGAGCAGCGTTGTTGCTTTTTCCGAGTTTTGGAGGTTGGTATTGAAGAGCGTAGCGTTGCGTTCTATTGTGCCTGAATATACACGAATGTAGACCAGCATGCCCTTCCTTGGATCATTGACCACTTTGAAGGCCAAAGCACAGCCCTGTAGCGCTTTACCGGCCACGATCATCGGAGAAATAGAGCTCTTCTTGTTATGCTTCAGTGCGCCCTTTGTGAGCGACAGTTCACCTCGGATCAGCTGTGAAAGCCCCCCGTGAATGAGCCCAAGGCTCAACTCTGGATCTGGACGTTCTTCGGGCGACGGAAGCAAGTTGTTGACAGCATCTAGGAGTGGCTGAACACCAATATTGCGGAAACTGGCGCCCGCAAAAACTGGGATGACCCTGCTCTGAGGGAAGAGTAAAGACCTGCGCAGACTGTCCCAGATCTGGGCAGGAGTGACCTTGAGATGGTCCTCTTCTGCCTCAAAAAATGCTTCGACCATTTGGTCATCGTGCTCGCTCAAAAGTTCGACCAGAGCAGTTCTCGCACGCCTCAACTCTTGAGCAAGCTCTGAATGTTGTTCTTCCAACTGTGAGAGGCTATAGCGTTGGATCTGCTTGCCATCTCCTCCATACTCATAGAGGAGCCCCTCGAGGTTGACCACATCGGCCACGCCGGTGAACCGGCCCTTTCCGCCCTCAAACCAAGGGATTTGACATACGGCCGGCCATCCACCTAACCGTGAGCCAATTTCACGGACTGTTCGACCAAAAGCGGCACCATCACGATCGAGCTTGTTGATGTAGGCTATGCGTGGTATTTTCCATTCACCTGCCTGAACCCACACTTGCTCGGTCTGGGCTTCGACTCCTGCGACACCATCGAGAATGCAAACGGCGCCGTCCAAGATACGCAAGGAACGGCGGACTTCGAAAGTGAAGTCGGCGTGTCCCGGAGTGTCGATTAGGTTGATAGTATGTGGGAAGCGAGAACGAGGTTGAAGGCTTAAGTCACCACCATCTTCGTGGACCGCGACATGTGGCGGAGGCCACTCGAACGTGATAGCTGCAGATTGAATGGTGATGCCTCTCGCTCGCTCGGCAGGCAGGAAGTCGGTCACAGTCGACCCCTCGTCCACGTCACCTATCCGTCGAGTGTGACCGCTGTAGTAGAGCATACGCTCCGTAGTAGTCGTCTTGCCAGCATCGATGTGAGCGATAATACCGATATTTCTCGTCCGTGACGATTGTACCGCCTCTGTTGCTGCAACAGCTGCATAATTCCGACATGAGGGAGCCGCTCTCCGAAACAAGATTCGACACCATGGATATGGTCGCAGTGTTTGATTTAGAGCGGAGTATAAAATCGGCCGGCCATGTTGGACTTTCATTCCCTTCTCAACCTTGTGGAGACAAATCAAGCCAGCTGTATCAGATTAAAACCTGAAGTGTTAAGCAAAATGTAAAGATTCTATCAGGCCAAAATTAAAGGAGCGACTGAAACGCCGGCATTGAGAGAAAGATGGGAAGGAATAAGTTCCTTGGAGGGCAGAAAAGATGGAAACTCGATGCCCTCACCACCGCTAACCGAGTTTGGCTGTTCCCACGACTTTCACCATCGCTCTCCGCCCGCCTTGATAAAGATACCATTCACAAGCTTGGTTACCGTGTAGAGGGTCCCTTCCCTCAGAGACTAGAATAGCAGGATCGCCCCCGTCGTCTGAGGCTCCTCCCCATCGCCCGCGAATACTTTCATCGTTAGATACAGTACACGGCTTCCCGCGCAGGCATGTGCTACAGCTCGGCTTGATTGACAGCAGCATCAAGAGCGACCACTTACCGACAACTTCGCAATGGACTACAGCGCCGCTGCGGGCGAAGCTGATGCCCTTCACGGGTCATCGCCATGGGGTTCTTCGTCACCTCGTGCCTCCAGAGGCTTTCCTCAGCCCGCGCCGGATTCACCAGAATCCCCACAACCTATCCGAGGGCATTCCTACAATCAGTCGCAAGACAGCATTCCTGACTCTCCTTACCTACCTCCACCTGACCAAACCGGAGCATCTGTCTTCGGGGACAACGCGATCGCTGGGGAGGCTGTGCAGGGTCAACAGCCAGCGGGTGTTTCGCAGCACTCCCAGACGCCTGGAGTACATACGCACGAAGCCCAAGCGGGACAACCAGGTCAACAACATACTGGTCAGCCGCAGCAACGGCCAGGCGCTGCAAGGTATCACGGCGCGAGGCAGAACAGACCGGTGCCGCAATACAAGCTGCAAGCCAAGGTGACTGCGCTCGAACGAAGCGGCCGGAAAGATCCCGTCTTCAGGTTTGATGTTTATGTGCGTTGCAGAACTTCTACTAGCCACACGCTGCTGATAAGACTGTACAGACCAATCTCCCCAAATTCCGCACAACCCAATTCCGAGACGTCCGTCGAACACATGGAGAATTCGTCAAGCTCGCCGACCACCTGATATCCTCCAACCCCGAAGCATTGGTTCCAGCTGTACCCCCAGCTCAGACCTCTGCCGGCGTGGGAACCGATGAAGATGAGGCGCGAGTCAAGGCTGCGATTCAACGGTGGCTGAACGTTGTCTGCAGCAATGATGTGCTCATGCGGGATGAAGAGATGGTGTTCTTTGTGGAGAGCGATTTTGGGTACTCGCCTGTGGTGAGAATGAAACAACCCGCGACGGGGGTGAGGCGGAAAGTCCTGAAGCAGTTTGCGCCGCCACCGGATGATACGCCAGAGCTACACGAGGCCAGACCTGTAGTTAAGATGTTTTACCTTGGTGCGCTCGACACCAGTCAGAAGCTCGAGAGAGTCGTCAAGACCAGACGAGGTAAATCGCATCCACTATCTCCTGATATGAATGCTAACAGTCTACAGCCCTCGGCCTAGGAGAATCTTCCCTAGGCGAGAAAATTGGTCAAATGGGCGTACAAGAGACGCACCCTGGTCTTGCAACCGCCTACCGCAAACTTGGCCGTATAATCCAGACTTGCGGCGACTACCATGCCGCACAGGGCACGGCAGAAGCCACCACGTTGGGTGATGCGCTGACTTACCACTCCTCCGACGCATTTATTGTCAAAGAGACACTGACGAATCGCCACATACTGCTCCGCGAACTCCTGCAGACTGAAGCCAGTCGACGAAGCAAGGAATCTGCCGTCCAACGTCTAAAGTCGTCCAGCAGCGTCCGGAGAGATAAAGTTGACGAGGCCATCTCCGCGCTCGACGAAGCCATCAGCCAGGAGAACTACCTCCGCTCCAAGACACAGCGCGTGACGGCGAATCTACTACTCGAGAAGAGAAGATGGTTCAACCGGACCAGCACGGAATTCATGCTCTCCTTGAGAGAATATGTGCTCAGGCAGATCGAGGCCGAAAGACGCACCCTGGCGACCCTCGAGAGCGTCAGACCGGATGTCCGCGCCATCGACGCGTCGGGTGGCCTCAGTCGCTTGGGCCGCGAGAACCATCCCACCGTCAGGAGGATTTCCATGGCGAGCAGTCAGGGCGTAAAGGGAGATTCATGGTCCGGTGTCCCGCGCAGCAGAGACGCCCTGTCACGGAGCATGTCTGGCGGTTTCGGACCCGGCGCCCTGGGCGTGCCCTTGCCGGAGGATGAAGAGAATGGGGCGAACGGTGCGGGTGCGGCGCACGGCGGCAGGCCGAGAAGTGGCACCGGCGCGAGCTTGGAGAGGGTCAAGGAGGACGAAGATGAGGACCGCGTCGACGCTAGGAACGCGGCGAGTCGGTTGGCGCAGAGTACGTTCTAGGCGAGCTGGGTCTCTTCCTTGATGGAGGCTGCATCAAGTCACTAAGACGCGTCAACCGGAAACCATAACCTTATCGAAAAGAAAGCAAGGCGTGGATCCGAGGGGCAGAGAAGCTGGACCCGAAGCAATCGTGAGGTATTACATTGACCACAGGCAGTACAGTACAGTACAGGAGAGTATCCACTGTCTCACTATCCAAGCTCAGCTTTGCTGTGTCGCCACCCATCCAGCACATTGCCGTACTGTAGCCAGCCTCTGGTCAGCAGAGAGGTCCTCTCCCAAGCCCATGAGCATCATGACAAGAATGAAAATGGAATAGGAAATAAGGAAAAAAAGAAAAAAAGAAATCAAGCTCGTCAGCCGATCCTCCAGCACTTTCTTCAAGCTCTGTTCAAGTTGCCGTGAATGACTTTGCCGATCGGTTTGCTCGATAGTCCCGACATTGTTGGGATTGTTGGTGTTTTCTGGGGCTCATGAGCCAGTTTGACATCTTTGAGTTCCGATGCTTCGCTTTCACTGTCGTTACTTTGTACAGATCATGTCCCTGAATTTGGAGAAGCCCGTGGTCGCTGAGCTTCCTGGCTTCGCATCTGACAGCTCTGTGAATGGCGGAGTTGGATCTGCGAATAAGTTAGGAGAATTGACCGCTTGCGAATAAATTCAGGCATACCGTCAAGGATTACTCGGAAGGGGGTGAAACCGTTGTTTTTGTCCGTGTTCGCTCTCATTCCTCCGCGTCACTATCAGCCAACTCTTTCACCTAGAAACTCGGCCCCAAGTGTCGTAGCACGTTCTGGAGTCTTTCTCCATCCGCGCCATTCCCGCCAAAATCGTTGTCGAGTTGACTGGTTGGCGTAGCAGCGGTTCGAAGGGTTGGCATTCGTACAGCAGATCCATAAGCAGGGCCACTTGGATTCATTGTCGAGGGAAGGAAGTCGTTCATGCCATTTGGGCCAGATCCGTTGGAGTTGGGGACACCGCCGACAGGAGCAAAGCTACCATGAGCCGGGTACGTGAAACTGCGAGTTTGCGGGATCGGACTAGCGGCAGGAGTGCCAACGGGAGTGTTTGATCGGCTGGAGCCATTTCCTCGACTGCTGCCGATTGCGCCCCAGGGATTCTGAGCTGGAAAGATGGAAGTGCTTGGAGGTCGCGCAGAAGCCGCAAGGCCTTGTTGCGTGTAAGGATTGACGCCGGAAGGGAATTGCATAGTCTTGATGGTCGCTTGAAGAGCTTCGCGTTCTTCAAGCAAGGTGGTACGCTCCTCCTTCATGTTACCAAGCTGCGCGGTCAATTGAGACTTTTCGTTCTGCAATCCCTCAATTGTGTCCATCAAGGCACGCTTTTCACGCTGAGTTTGCTGAACGAGGCCGCGAAGGAAGTCATTGTCGTTTCGGAGCTGGGCGGCGTAGCCAAAATCGACACTGCCACGAGGGGAAGGTGTACCAGGGCGACTGCGAGAGGAGAACGGAGTTTCTGGTCTGGAGAGTGCTCCGCTGCCAACGCTGGGACTATCGCGCTCGGTGGGTATGCCATTGAAGGTGCCGAGCGAAGCCAATGAAGCTGATGAGCGGTTTGTGAGAGCAAGTTTGGTGAGGGCGCGTTCCAGCGACTTGCCTGCCTTTGCTGGTTCACCTGGAACGACCTGGCGAGGCGCGGCAGTGTAGTGACCTGTGTCGTAATGTGCGTAGACTGTTTAGTCACATTAGTCTCTAGGTCATGACAAGCGCTTGAGAGCTCGTGTTGTCGCTACATTTCATGTGTCGACGAGGGGAAACTTACGGCATTCGTCATCAGAGTACTTGCATTCACCTTTCTCCCACCACCAGAAGCAGGTCAGATGTTTGACGGAGCGGCGATCCTGGCCATTTTGATTGTCACCAGGGGATGGCATGGGTGAGGTTGCGCGAGATCCGGGTCCGCTTCTGGAACGCAGGGAGTCCTGATTGAGCCCGTCATTTTCGTCCTCTGCGCCTTGTGGAGTGCGAATGACCATGGGTACGGACGAGGAGCGCGACTCGCCTCGTGGACAAGCGGCTTGCTCGCTGACACGAGAGCGTCGAGAAGGGGTTTCTTGAGTAGTCATTCTCCCTGGCGAACTAGCCTCGGGCTTCGACATGTCGGGCTCGAATGACTTCTGAAGGGGACTGTGAACAAGTGGGCTGCTGCTCTGACGCTGACTTGAAGGCGAAGGCGCACGATGACTAGCCCAGGGACTTGGAGTGGGTTGGAGGTATGAGCGAGGCGTCATGGTAGAGAAACGAAGCTTTTTGGGTCCCTTGGGAGCCCCTGCGGGCGCTGTTGAAGATGGAAGACGCGATGGTTCTGACATGATGGCAGCGACAGCGTCTTAAATAACAGCGAGCTATAGCTGTAGCGCTGCGGAGCGGGAAGGCGCAGACGCAAGTGCGGTTGAGAGAAGGAGGAAGGTGGTCTTCAAGTTGACGGGAACGTGCGATGACGGTGAATGCGAAAACACTCACGTTACTGCCAGCACCAGTGGCGAGGCCGAAAGATTTACTTGTGAAGTTGCTTTGTTGCTGCCTGCTCAATTTGATCTTGTCTCATCCTCACTGCCAGCTTTTGTCGGATCAAAGTCAAAGACTGTGGTAAAAGGCACAGGTCCTCAACAAGTCCCGGCGCTACTCCTTCTGCTGGGCGGCCATCCATTGTTCAATCTTGTCCTGAAACCCTGGAGAAAACTCATCGAACCGCTCTGCCCCATCGTCAGTCAATTCGAAGTATCGCGCCTTGTCCTTCAGGAAGATATGTGCTCCCACAGGTGGCAGAGCCGGCTGAGTTTCAATGACCGTCCCTAGCGTCAACCCGATCCGGTCTGCCTCGAAGAAATACCGCATCGATATAGCCGAACCACACTGCTTGCAATACCCGCGCTCGGCAATGTTGCTGGCTTGCCACATGTCTGGCTGCTGTGTCCATTCAATAGCTGTGCTGGGAAAGCCGACAAACGGCAAGAAAGGGCCACCTGCAACCCGCTGGCAGGTTATACAGTGGCAGAAGGTGATGGCAAGTGCTTGCGCGTGAGTCTTGAACTGAATGCGCCCGCAAGCGCAGCTACCTCTAATCATGTTGAGCTCGGGCATGTCAGACGAAGGGTGAACGATATGAATGATGTGCTTTAAGAGATGAAAGATGCAGTCAGGAGATGGGCGAGTTTCTTCAATGATGCCAAGTTGCCCTGAACCATCCCTTTTTGGGCAGCATTCCAAGCAGCGTTTACAGCTTCATTTCTAACTTTGCTATCGTAATCACGCCGGCAAATACGATCTTGGACTACAGTTTCAGTACTCCGGACCAACTAGGACGAGTGCAAGATCCCACCTCTTGGAAGCGAACTAGAACGTGTGTCGACCTAAGGCTCAATCTCGCACCCTAGGTGCGCCCCGAACATTTTCTGTTCAGCATTCATTAATCGTCAGTCACCGTTGCTAAAAAGTGGACGGTGTTCATACCACGTGTCTTGAACACAATGCGTTGTCTGTCTATCTTTGCCGCTCCTCTCTGCTGCTGGATTTGAGAGCACGTCGATTGCCTCTATGTGCATCCGGTGTTTGTGGCTGCCAGTTGGGCAGGTCTTCAGCAGACACTCTTCTGACATTCGGTTCGTTCTGATGTTCCTTGCTCATCCGATTCTTTAAGAGCAGTGCTGCGAGACACATTTTCCGGGGCGTTGGGAGGAAGCTATTTGTTTATGTAGCTTGGCTGGCGTGGCGCGTTCAGTGTAACCAAACAAGGCTGGTATTCCTTTCGAAGGATTTTTTGAGTGTAGAAGAATGATGGATAGGCCACAGCAAGTGTCCGGCATCACCCTTCTTATACAACATGGTAGCCTATCGCTCAGTCGTGGAAAAGGCTGATGACGAAGCAGAGAGGGCTCATTGATTGCTTCGCTTGGGCAGTGCGACAAGGCAGAGCAAGTAGTGCCCATATGATGCGACTTGCGAGGTTTCTGATGCGATATAGGACAATTAGTCCCAGTTTCAGAAAGTTTATTCGAGCTCAAAGGGTACTGACCGGACTGACGCTGTATCCATTGACGAGTTGCTATCCAGATCTGGAGGTCAACGCTTCGCATGACATTCCCAAATGAGGGCATTTCACGAGGCACTAACCACCATCACACGACATACATACGAATGTCACCGTGGACTGCGATTTCGGCTCGAGAGCATAGCAGGTGGAGATACGAAAACCTGGCTAGTCAATCTAGCATATTCCTTTTTGAGTGGGTAGAGCCGTTGGATTCGAATCAATCCAACCTGGTGCGATTGAGCCGGGGCGACTATGAGATACCCTGGAATATCGTTCGCCTACCTCTCGGCTCTCGAACGCTTCGCCGAGGCCTGCAGGGAGATAGACTGTGGGAAGATATGGTCAACCAACGCAACACTCCACCTTGAACAGTGTTTGATCTGAGAATAGTTTTTGGACGAGAAGCTCCCCAGCAGTCTCGAGAGATAGTGGAGAGTCAGCAGACTGACAGTCAACTCTAGGAGGGTGCCCACGTCAGCCGAGGCTGCACTGTCTCGATATGGCTTGTTCTTCCTACGAGTTATACGGAGCTAACTGTTTGCTGACATCCCGACCTTGCCCACGCTGATCGATGGTTCGAGGACGGTATTGCTACTCGGATGGCAGCTTCTTCAGAACAACTTGATTTAATCAGCTTGCCCCGCGGCTTTCGCGGCGTGACCGTGTGTTAGTCCAAGAAGACGAGCCTCACTGTCCACAGCTTCGGGAAGTTCGTCAACCAGCTCTCCCTGAACAGGCTTCCATCCAAGCAGTTTCTTGCCGCGAATCGATATACCTCTCGAGTTTGTTCCGATTGCAAAGCTGGCGTGAGGTAGAATTGCATCGGCTTCTCGTGGTGGTAGACTTTCAAGCGTCGAATCCTGCAGGAGCCCCTTTTTGTGAGCTACGTTCGCTATCTCTTGAAGGACATCTCCCCAGACAAATGGTCCATTCTCGGCCAGATAGTAGCCTTCGGCATTCCACGTGGCTGGGTTCCCATTGTTCAATGCCGCATCTCCGAGCAACAGATAAAGGTTCGAAAGGTCGGCAACATGAATTTGATGCCAGATATTCTCTCCCTTGCCGACCTTGAAGGCTTTGCCTCGCTTCAAGAACGCCTTGGTGGCGTTGTATATCTGCACGGACCGTGTATTCTGAGCATCCCTGTTAGCTGAGATTGTTGTTGACAGGGCCGGAACAATCACTGCCGCGTCTGAAGAACTAGCTTTGGGGACAAGGGCAACTTACATCTGGACCTCGACCGACTCCCCAGATTGTCGGGGGGCATACGATCGCTGTCTTGACCTTGTCCGATGATGCGGCCAGAACAATTTTGTCGACCTGGTAGCGTGGAATCCATCAGTACTTTCTGATGCTGACCGCGTCAGAGAGCTTACATTTCTGTGGGCAGCCTGGTCTGGGTGAGATGTCAACTCTTTCACATTGTCCCAATCGTCAAAGATCTTATCCAGCCTGTTTCCAAACTCTGCAAGCTCAATCGTCTCCCAGCCCAGAATCAGAGTGCCTGAAGTGTGAATCCAGTAGCCTGGTCGGTCGCCCTGACGCCGGGCAAGGCCTTTCGCAATGGCATTCGCTGATGGTTCATGATCACAATTGGCGAAATGATAGACAATGTCGGCGTTGGCGGCTTCTTCCTCGATTGTTTCGACGGCATCAAGATCCCCGTACACAAGTCTCACCTTTGGATAGGCTCTATGAGAATGTCAACAATGCCTCGGGAGGACGAAAAGCGTTGCACTTACGCTGCTACCTTGGCACCCTTGTCGCTGTTGCGAACTAAGCACGTGATGTCCCAGTCTGGGTGTTTGTGTGAGACGAGATAGAGGAAGTCCCCGCCAATATACCTGCTTCACTGTTAGCAGTAATGAGGTGTGGGTGAGAGCCACAAAAGGAGACAAGCGGCGATAGATATGGAAGTCAAACGGACTCACCCAGTCGCACCGGTCAAGAACACTTTCGCAGCCATATTGGCAAATGAATCACTTCAATCACACTTACCTTCGACTATCATGAAGTAAAGTCAGTCATGAACAGTGAAGTATGTGTGAACAGAGTTGATGGGCAGTGACGTGACTGAACGGCTTTTGCCTTCCACCAACCTTCACCACGGCGTTGGCTTACATAATGAGTGTGGGCTGCAGTGGGCTAGTCTTTCTCCAATCCGTTCTCGCTGTTCGAGGCTGTTTGACCTTGCAATCTTGACGGGACTCAGCAGCATCCTCCCAGCATCTCTTCAACCACAACCATCTCCACGAGAAGACTACTTTACGTTCAGCGGATCTGCCACAGCGCCGAAAGTCTGGCGAGGATCTCGACAAATCCTATTCACTTTTCTGCGACCAGCCAGATGTCGTAGCCTAACCTCATGATACGAGAGACAACGAACTTCGCATCAGCCTCGTCGAGGTCACAGCGTCCGAAGCACGGGCGTAATGCCCCCGCCGGTTGGTGGTAAGAGAAAGCGACCAGAGCGCGGATATTCAGACGATCAACCTCCTAGCCGTCCTTCACCTCATCGCCCTCAAAACCTCAATCTTGCGCAGTCCGGGTATCAGTCCAATGAACGCGACTATACCCAATCGCGCGGAAGAGGTGGTAGGAGATCAAGCCGAGGTGGCCGAGGCGCCAACGCCGCGTCAAGTCCAATCAATAGTGCTGGTGAGAGGCCTCCGGCGTCGACAAGAACACCTGTATCAGAGGCCGAGCCCGTTCGTGTAAACGGAAACATGTCCTCGATCCAGCCGACCTCACTTGAGGCTCCAGCCCTCTCAGACCCTCCCTCCGAATCGCAGCCCTACAATTACACCTACTTGACAAGTGAGACCTGTGACTCATGGCAGACAGGTGGCCGAGAAGACGTTTTGCGACAGGGCCTTGAAGGAATGCAGGAAGAGGAAGGCACACAGCTGATAGTACTGATGCAGGAATTGGTGCAGTCTGTCGTCTATGGAAGGCTGAGCCCGCCCGAAGCAGGCGATCTCGTGAAACAAATGCTCGAGAGCGAGATGCAGGAAGACGAGGAACAATTCGTACCGCACCCTACAGCTCTACAGGCCGCTCTGCTAGACTCTGTGTCCGTCATGTTCGAGAACAATCCTACCATCCCCCTGGACCGGCTGTCAGTCTTCATCTTCGCGACCGGGATACCTCACGAGCTGCTGCGACACGAAATTGATGCGGCGTTGTTGGAGAAGTTCAATATGATCAGAAACACGTTCAGCCGTATGGGCATCAGGAAACAGACAAATCTTCTCTATCGACAAGCCAACTTCAATTTGATGAGGGAAGAGTCCGAAGGTTTTGCTAAGTTGATGACTGAGCTGTTCACGACCAGCAGCAACGAGGCTCCCACCGCAGAGACTGTCGAGGAGACGGTAGAGAAGGTCAAGGCCATGATCGGCGCCTTTGACCTTGATGTGGGACGGAGTCTGGATGTTGTGCTCGACGTCTTTAGCGCAGTCCTTGTCAAACAATGTCGATTCTTCGTCAAGTTCCTCCGCGCAAGCCCCTGGTGGCCCCGTTCATCAGCCTTGGCCAGAAAGACACAGGTCCTGACAGGGTTGCCGTTGTGGGCTCTTCCAGGCTCACCTGAATGGCACCTCACCGAGGAGCAGAAGCAGCTTGTCGCTCAGGAGACCAGAACTCGGGACCAGGCTTTCTGGTCCGACGCTCGAGAAAAGGGGCTTCAGGCATTCTATCTGCTTGGGGGATCTCGACCAGCTCAAGAACATGTGGAACGGACATCTTCAGGAGACGAGCTGCTCGCGCATTGGATTCAAGAGACTGGTACCTTGCCACCGCCTGGCAATCGCGATGCTGCCCAGCTCCTCGGCTTCAAACTACGCTTTTACTCATCCTCTCCCGCGCGGGACGAGATGGACATTCTCCCGGACAACCTCATTTACCTTTCAGCCCTCCTCATCAAGATTGGATTTGTCTCCCTGAAGGATCTATACCCGCACATATGGAGGACCGATGACGCCATGGATGAGCTCAAGCAGCAGAAGACCAAAGAGAAGTTAGAGCGAGAAAGAGCGGCAAGACCTGGTGCTGGAGTCAAAAACGCGCTTGCTTCGGCTGGAGCCCTTGCCGATGACACTCTACCCGTGCCATCTCGTCTGAAAGAATCTGCCACACGTTCGAACACTCCGGCCAGGGAGCAAGACATCGAGAAACCAACTACGAAAGAGAACGCGCCAGCGGATCAGAAGGTTCTCCTGCTAAAGAGCCTGCTCGCCATAGGCGCGCTTCCAGAAGCGCTTTTCATTCTCGGTCGCTTTCCCTGGTTGATGGATCTCATACCCGAACTCCCCGAGTATATCCATCGCATATTACATCATTCACTTAGCAAAGTGTACGGTGATATACAGCCTCTGCAAAATCGACCGAGTCTGCGCGCTCAGAAGCCGAGCTACGAAACCGACGTACCTGGAGTCCCAAAGGGACAAGTCAAGATCGTAGAAACAGCCGAAAGAAAAGTCCTTCGTTGGGCTCAACTGGACAAGAATGATTCTCTCGACGGCACCGACTACCGTTTTTATTGGGACGAATGGAACGACAACATCCCCGTGTGTCAGAATATCGAAGACGTTTTCACATTGTGTAACATCTTCCTGCCCCTTGTGGGTGTCAAGATAGGCCGAGACGTCGGCCTTCTGCTCAAGATTTCCCGCATTGGCAAACATAGCTTGCACACCGATAAGAGCGAGTCGAACCGGTCACGATGGTTAGACTTGATCAAGCGTACCCTACTGCCATCATTGAGCCTGACAAGGTCGAATGCTGATGCGGTCAACGAAGTCTTCGAGCTGGTCAGTACTTTCCCCGTGAACGTCCGCTACCTGATGTACCTCGAATGGTCATCCGGCCGTACTTCGCGCAACCCAGATGTCAAGGCAGCATTCGATCAAGCCAGGGCCGAGACTAAGGACATCCTGAAGCGTATATCGAACACCAATGTACGACCGATGGCACGGGCCTTGGCAAAGATTGCTTTTGCAAATCCGCACATCGTCATAACAACTGCGCTCACTCAAATCGAAGTCTACGACAGTATAGCAGAGGTGTTTGTCGAGGGGGCCCGCTACTTCACGGACCTGGGCTATGATGTCCTTACTTGGGCAATTGTCAGCTCTATGGCGAAAACGGGCCGGAACCGAACTCAAGAAGGTGGCATCTTCGCCAGTCGTTGGCTCTCTGCCCTTTCTGTATTTGCTGGCAAGATATATAAGCGCTACGGGATGATGAAGCCTGGTCCGATCTTACAGTATGTTGCCGAGCAGCTTGAGCATGGCAACACTATGGACCTCAAGATGTTGGAGCAAATTGTACTTTCCATGGCCGGGATTGCCACCGATACGAGTTATAACGATGCTCAGTTGCAAGCAATGGGAGGGGGACCGCTGCTGCAAGGTCAAATCATCCTCCAACTGCTTGATCGGCGCCACGATTCAAAGAGGACTTCAGAGCGCCTGATAAAGTCACTCCAAGACACCGGCTTGGCCGCAAAATTCTTGATTTCCATGGCTCAACAGCGGCAGGCTGTGGTCTTTGAGGATAGTGACATTCCCCTCAAAGCAATCGGTAACACATATGACGAGGTTCACCGGGTGATGGTGCAGTATCTTGATCTCCTCCGAACGAACCTATCTTCAGATGAGTTCCGAGCCACTATTCCTGACGTGGTCAGTCTACTCGTTGACTACGAGATTCGACCTGAAATTGCCTTCTGGATCGCTCGTCCGCTCATTTCTCGACAAATGCAAGATTATGACAGAGAATATCGCAAAGAGCAGCAAGGAGAGGAGGTAAAGGACATCAGTGGTGATGTCGACATGTCAGATCAGATCAACGGTGGTTCGGAAGAGGATGGTGAGGCCGTGGAGACTGAGAATATCACGAATGACTCACCGGCTCTGGGCGACACTATGGGTCCGGCGCTTGATCTCGATGCCAGCAGCAAAACGCTCGGTACTGTGGATTCAATACCAGAAGATTGCTGGCATCCTGTGATGAAAGATCTGATGACTGCCATCGAGCCATCTTTGCCCGACGAAGTCACCCAAATCATAGGCACCGGCTTTTATTCGACCTTTTGGCAGCTGTCCTTGTACGACATCGCTGTTCCTAGTAAGTCGTATGAGGATGAGAGTGCTCGACAGCGGAAAAAGATGGCTGCCGTCACGGCCGACCGGACAGACGTCAGTGTTTCTGGAACCAAGAAGAAGGAAATGGCAACAAGGGAGATACAAGATCTCATCGACAAGCTACTGCTGGAAAACAAGCAACATCTGAAATCCTTCTTGGAGGGCAAAACTCGGCTACAGCGTGAAAAAGAGCAGTGGTTCCTAGGCAAGACTAGAATGGACAGGGCCCTGAACACGGCCCTAATGGAGCATTGCTTTCTCCCGCGAATGCTATCCTCACCCCTCGACGCCTATTTCTGTTTCAAATTCCTAAAACTCCTCCACAGTGGGGGCACACCAAACTTTCGAACCCTTGGCTTTTACGACCTCTTCTTCAAGACAGCCCGACTGATTTCATTGATCTTCATGTGCACATCCAAGGAGGCCGACAACTTTGGAAAGTTTCTGAACGAGGTGCTGAAAGATCTTGGACGATGGCATAGTTCTAAATCAATATACGAGAGGGAGGGTTGCGGGGGCTTGAAGAGAAATCTGCCTGGATTTGCCCTGAAAGTCGAAGCTGGGAGAGTTGTCACATTGCTGGACTACGAAAGTTTCCAGAAAATTCTCTTTAAGTGGCACAGCAACTTGTATACGGCACTTCAAAAATGTCTGGCCTCGTCGGAGTACATGCACGTTCGGAATGCGATATCGGTGTTGCGCGCCATCTCGGGAGTTTATCCCGCCGTCAACTGGCATGGGACCGGCTTGCAGAAGGCTGTTGATAAGCTGCGCGATTCTGATAAAGAAGACCTCAAGGTCTCGTCTCAAGCCTTACTTGGAGCCTTGCACAGGCGCGAAAAAGCATGGGTTGAGACAACCAAATTCCGCAGAGGGCCCGAAAAGAAAGGAGAGCAAGAGCAACCAAGCTCCCAACCTAGCACTACGCCTTCACAGGATGCCGCTCCATCAGACACGAAAACAACCACCCAGCAACGCAACGGCGAAATCAAGGATGAACCAATGCCGGACGCTCCACCTAAGCCAGCAGCTACACCTGATTCTGAAAAGACGGAGAGCGCGGAGTTGGCCAAATCTACTAGGCTTCAACCTACCGCTGAACCCTTCATACCGTCCTCCAGACCGTCATCTAGGCCAGGGACTACCAATGGCGGTTCGACACCGTCACGACAGAGCAGTGAGGCTTCTGGAGCTCCCAAGCGAGATATTCGACCTTCTCGTCCCGAGCCATCTAAGCCTCATGATCTTCCGCGACGCCTCACTCCGCCGCCTCCCTCGCGTTCGACCTTGGCCAGTCTGCCCGGACGCCCCGAACCAGTGGATTCTCGCAATGGTCACAGAGATAGCCCACGCCTGTCAAATCGTGCAGATATCGAGCCTGCCAGACCGCCGCCCGATGTCCGAACGAGCCACACCCGCGACGCAAGATCAGGATACCGTGGTCCGGAGCGACCCGAACGCCCTGACCATGGATTCGATGACTATGATCGCCATTCTCGTCGATACGAGCGGCCTGAAGCCCCGCCATATCCTGGACGCGAGGATCGCGGATATGGTCGAGAACATGAGAGAAGAGGCCCGTATGATCGACCTCTACCGCCTCAGGAAAGAGATCGTCCTCCCGTTCGCCCTCCGCCTAGTGAACGTGAGCGCGAGATTCGTGAGCCCGGTCTTAGATCAAGACCTCCGCCAGCTCTGGAACCTTCAAGACCGGAACCACAAGCTCCTCCGAGAAAAGAGACCCCGACGGAGCCCACGATCAACCCTGCACGAGCGTCGCTAATAGGGGGTGCTGGGGAACAGAGAACGCCTTCTACGAGAGGCCACGGACTGGATAGGCCGTCAAGACCTTCCCGGCCAAGCTCGCCGCGAAGAGACGAGGAACGAAAGCCGTATCCCCGTCGCGATGTCGAAGAGCGGGCCAGACCAGAGACTCCTTCCGCGCGTCAGCCCTCCTCCAATGGGTCTTCGTTGGAGGCGCCCTCTTCAAACTCACGCCTCGGTGCGCCTGGGCCGTACAGAAGGGAGCCTAGAGAGGCTCGTCCACCTCCAGCGATTGACATGCAACATGGCAGGCTTGAGCAAGAGTCGTCACCTCGAGCATCGCTGTCACAAACCCCGGATCGACCTCAAGAGGCTGATGTGCCATCCGGCCCTCGGGGGAGACCACCTTCAGGGGGTGGTCCAAGAATGAGAGCTCCTCCACTGAATACACAAGTTCCGCCAACACCGCCTGCGGATCGACCTACTCCCACCGGGCCTTCAAGACGACAACATGGACGAAGCAGCTCATACGCCGAGGCATCATCTGCACCAAGCACTCCTGCTACAGATTCGGCAGGTGTCCATCCCTCCCGCCTCGGCCAGATTGATGCTGCAGCATCTGAATCCTCGCGGCCAAGTCAGAGCGTGCAACCTCCGCAGCAGGCTCATCCACCGGCAGGTCCTAGACGCAATGCTCCTCCTGGAGCTCCATCTGGACCATCGCCTACAAGCCGAGGGCCTCCATCCGGTCCCCAATCAGGTGACACCAGCGTCCGTGGAGGGCGGACCAATCGTAACCCGCTCACAGGCATCAACAACACACTTGCGCAGGCAGGCACATCTTCGGTCCGTGGACGAGGTGGTCCGAGACAAAACAGCGCAAACTTTGGTCTGCATATGCCTCCGCCGCCGCCGCCCCCACCAGGTGGTCCTTCTCCTTCGGGCCTTGGTCCAAGTCCAGATGGACACTCCGCCGCTGACCTCTTCGCATCTTCAAATCCCAATGATGTACCGGTTGGCAGTAGACAGCCTTCATTACGCCACGATGGCGGTAGGGGAGACCGGAGAAGCGAATTGGCGGGGGACCGGGGATCTGAGAGGAGGTCTTCGCGACATTCGAGTCGGCATGATGAGTCACGGGGAGACAGGGAACACCGAAGTGAGCGAGACGGGCGTGACGGCAAAGATGAAAGACATAGCGCAGGAGAGCCATTAAGGCGGGAAGAGCGCCCTAGGGGCCGCGAAAACCACACATCGGAAGGGGATGACAGGAGAGGAGGCCATGCACGATCGGGCCCTAGGGATGAGACACAGTCTTCGAGGAAACATGGCCGTGATGAAGAGCCGAATGCATATGGCAGAGGCCATGGCACTGGCGGCGGTGGTGGGAGAGGAGTAGACAAGCGCATGCGACGGGGCCTGTGAAAGAATGGAGGTCAAGGACAGGCCGGCAAATGCGATTCTTATGTTTGTAGCTGGCGGGGATCAGACCGAGAAGAGTTGTATACCACGGACGAGAGATGCTGAAGTTTTCTTGCAGATTCCAAATGTGTTAGTACATCAAGACTCTCTGCGGACCTCTTCATTAGACAGACACGAATGGATGCTTGACTGTCACCTCTGTTCCATCTGGGGCGCCTATTAGGTGTTTGGTTCGGTGTCTGGACGAGGCTTCGGCTTAGGTAAGCGAGGCCCGCTTCATTTTAGGTGCTTCCACACTTCCTCCAAAAGTTCGTGTTCACTGCCCGCGTCGACCCAGTCAAGGCTCACCTCTCTGTCCGACTGTTTAAAGCCACTTGTCCTTCTTCTGTAGCAGATATATTGAGCGCTGTGCGTCGCCTAGGACGTACTTTCGCAACTGGCTCAACCAGATCGGCTCATGCCAATTTAATCCGATCAATTTCCTCACAAGATTTGGCCTCGGAATCTCACCTCCATTATGAAGCGCCGGCCGTCGAATCCTTAAAATTCCTACTGTTCATGCGTCAGCCATGGCCGACTATGGCTCACACTACGGCGCTGGCACCGGCCAGCCGCCCTATATGAACCCAGATCCTAGTTACGCCGATCCTCGAGCGCAACAGCATCCTCCAGGCCCGCAGCCGGGCTACCAGCAATATGGCGCGGATCCCAACGCTCCGCAGCTGTACGCCAACGCGCAACAGATGTCTTACCCGGGACCGGGTGCTGGCCAGGTTCCGCAACATCCTGACGCCATGAACGGGCTGGCTGCGCAGATAGGAGGTCTCGACGTGTCAGCCGTACCTGGACGACCCCACAGAAAGAAGGAAAGACATGCATATCACGAAATAGCTCCGGCTCCTGGTACCGGGTCAAGCGGCCCCGTTCCATCTACTAGTACTGCTGGAAGCTCCCAGTTTCTAAACAATGCCCCCCATGCAGGGCTAGGAGGCGTGCCCGCTCAAGCTGGGGACAATGCCTTGCTCAATTCCGCGGACAGGTTAAGGATGGGTGAGGAGGCTGTTGCTGCTCAGGGCCGAGTCAATCCAGAACAAATACCAAGCGTAGCGAGATCAAGAGATGTGGCGACACAGTTCTACCAGCAGAATGTCTACCCAACCATGGAGAAGCATCTTCCCCCCGCTGCAGCTATCCCCTTTGTTGCCCACGATCAAGGCAACTCATCCCCGAAGTTTGCAAGATTGACCGTCAACAACATCCCTGCGACGTCGGAAGCGCTTGCCTCGACCGGACTACCCCTAGGTCTCGTGCTGCAGCCTTTTGCCGCGCTCCAAGAAGGAGAGCAACCAGTACCCGTGCTCGATTTCGGTGAAGGGGGCCCTCCTCGGTGCCGGAGGTGCAGAACATACATCAACCCATTTATGACATTCAGAGCTGGCGGCAACAAACTGGTCTGCAATATGTGCAATTTCCCCAATGATGTCCCCCCTGAATACTTTGCGCCGACAGACGTGGCCGGTGTCAGAGTCGATCGGTTGCAGAGGCCAGAACTGATGATGGGCACCGTCGAGTTTACCGTTCCGAAAGAGTACCAAACTAAGGAGCCTGTGCCAATGCGATGGCTGTTTATGATCGATATCACCCAAGAGGCCATTAACCGAGGATTTCTTGAGTCGGTCTGCAAAGGTATTCTGGATACGATGTACGAGCCTGAAGGCGAAGATGTCCCAGAAGATGGTACAGAAGCGCACAAGCTTCCAGCCGGCGCCAAGGTCGCCATCGTCACTTACGACAAGGAGATACAATTTTACAACCTCACAGCTGGCCTGGACACCGCACAGATGATGGTTGTGACTGATCTGGAAGATCCCTTCGTTCCTCTGGCTGAGGGGCTCTTTGTTGATCCACAAGAATCGAAAACAGTCATTACGGCACTTCTCAATTCAATCCCTACCATGTTTTCCCTCGTCAAGAATCCAGAGCCGGCTCTTCTACCCGCTCTGAACGCAGCCTTGGCCGCTTTGGCTGCAACTGGCGGGAAGATAATATGCTCTCTGTCCACCTTGCCGACTTGGGGTCCAGGAAGGCTCCATCTGAGGGATGATGGCAAAGGCCGAGACACAGATGCAGAGAGGAGGTTGTTCACCACCGAACACGCAGGCTACAAAAAGACTGCTGCCGCGATGGTGACCGCAGGTATTGGAGTGGACTTCTTCCTTGCATCTGCTGGTGGAGGGTATATGGACATTGCCACCATCGGTCATGTGTCACGACTGACAGGGGGCGAGATGTTCTTCTACCCCAATTTTGTGGCTCCTCGCGACGCCCTCAAACTACAGCTTGAAATCAAACACTCTCTGACCCGGGAAACCGGTTACCAGGCGCTGATGAAGGTGCGCTGCTCGACCGGTTTGCAAGTGACTGCCTACTATGGTTCATTCTTGCAGCATACATTCGGAGCAGATCTTGAAATCGGCACCATCGACGCTGACAAAGCTATTGGGGTGACCTTCTCCTACGATGGCAAGCTCGAGGCGAAGCTGGACGCTCATTTCCAGGCGGCTTTGCTATACACGTCGGCTACTGGCCAGCGTAGGGTGAGGTGTATCAACGTGGTCGCAGCAGTCAACGAAGGCGCCACCGACACCATGCGCACGGTTGATCAGGACGCGGTGGTCAACATCATCGCGAAAGAATACTCGTCTAAAGTCTCGGAAAAGTCGCTCAAGGATATTCGAGCGAGCATCACCGAGAAAACCATTGACATTTTGGCTGGATATCGCAAAAATTTCTCCGGCTCACATCCTCCTGGGCAGCTCGTGCTTCCGGAGCATCTCAAAGAGTTTGCCATGTACACGCTCGGGCTGATCAAAAGCCGGGCATTTAAAGGTAAATCTCGGCGTCGACTTCCTCTTGTCTTGATTGCTAATGCCGCTTGCAGGGGGTGTTGAACCCACCGACCGCAGAGTGCACTCGGCTCGGTTCATGCGGTCTTCTGGAGTGACGGAAACAGCGTTATACCTCTACCCCCGAATCTACTCACTTCACAACCTGAACCCGGAGGATTGCTTTGCTGACGCTGAGACGATGCAACTTGTCGTCCCACCTACTCTTCGAGCTTCCTTTGCTCGGGTAGAAGAAGGCGGCGTGTATCTGGTCGACAACGGACAGATCGTGCTTCTCTGGCTCCACGCCCAGGTTTCGCCGAATCTATTACAGGATCTATTTGGAGAGGGCAAAAACAGCCTACAAGATCTGGATCCCATGACGAATGAGCTCCCTGTGCTGGAAACGCTCCTGAACGCCCAGGTACGAAATCTGCTGCAATACCTTTCTACTGTGCGCGGAAGCAAGGCGGCAAGTTTCACACTTGCCAGGCAAGGTCTCGACGGATCAGAATTCGAGTATGCGCGAATGCTGGTGGAAGACCGGAACAACGAGGCTCAAAGCTATGTAGACTGGCTGGTACATGTCCATCGCGCAATCCAAATGGAGCTGAGTGGCCAGAGGAAGAAGGAGGATACGGGGGATAATGAGGGCATTTTGAGCAACCTGACGAGCCTGAAGGCCCCGTACTGGACATGATCATCTTGGTCTCCATTTAACACGAGCGACGCAGAAATGCCCGTGAATGAAGCCCCAATAGATTGAAAAGCTCAACAGCGAATGATATGATTTGATCCTGCTTGCGGGTATGGCCCTGGCCGCGTGGAATTGCATGACAATTAGAGGGCTGGAAGCACCTGGTCAAATGCCATGCGAGCAAGCTACTCATGCGACCGTCGATGTTTCTGCATATTGACAATTCAGACAACAAAGCATGATGGGAAATGTTGAGAACCGCATGCAACGCCTCACCGCCTCCTGATCGAGATTAACGCTGGAGGGACGCTTCTGGGACTTTTGCCATGCGTTACAGTAGCAGCAGATGCCGAAAGGGGGTGACCAGCCCCATTGCTCACCCCCATGGACCCCCCATGACTGCCGCTTTGAATGCTTCCATTCCCATCTGCCCCGCATCGTGTGCCGGCTTCCGATCCTTCGAGCAAAAGCCCTACACTGTATGGTACTCTTTTGCCAGC